>SAYR01005056.1:361390-442158 GCA_004382745.1 Argopecten irradians irradians
ATGGTGACAATACAACATATACTAACGTGTGTCTCTACAAGGGGACATAACTCTACATGGTGACAATACAACATAGACTAAGGTGTGTCTCTACAAGGGGACATAACCCTACATGGTGACAATACAACATAGACTAAGGTGTGTCTCTACAAGGGGACATAACTCTACATGGTGACAATACAACATAGACTAAGGTGTGTCTCTACAAGGGGACATAACTCTACATGGTGACAATACAACATAGACTAAGGTGTGTCTCTACAAGGGGACATAACTCTACATGGTGACAATACAACATAGACTAAGGTGTGTCTCTACAAGGGGACATAACTCTACATGGTGACAATACAACATAGACTAAGGTGTGTCTCTACAAGGGGACATAACTCTACATGGTGACAATACAACATAGACTAAGGTGTGTCTCTACAAGGGGACATAACTCTACATGGTGACAATACAACATAGACTAAGGTGTGTCTCTACAAGGGGACATAACTCTACATGGTGACAATACAACATAGACTAAGGTGTGTCTCTACAAGGGGACATAACTCTACATGGTGACAATACAACATAGACTAAGGTGTGTCTCTACAAGGGGACATAACTCTACATGGTGACAATACAACATAGACTAAGGTGTGTCTCTACAAGGGGACATAACTCTACATGGTGACAATACAACATAGACTAAGGTGTGTCTCTACAAGGGGACATAACTCTACATGGTGACAATACAACATAGACTAAGGTGTGTCTCTACAAGGGGACATAACTCTACATGGTGACAATACAACATAGACTAAGGTGTGTCTCTACAAGGGGACATAACTCTACATGGTGACAATACAACATAGACTAAGGTGTGTCTCTACAAGGGGACATAACTCTACATGGTGACAATACAACATAGACTAAGGTGTGTCTCTACAAGGGGACATAACTCTACATGGTGACAATACAACATAGACTAAGGTGTGTCTCTACAAGGGGACATAACTCTACATGGTGACAATACAACATAGACTAAGGTGTGTCTCTACAAGGGGACATAACTCTACATGGTGACAATACAACATAGACTAAGGTGTGTCTCTACAAGGGGACATAACTCTACATGGTGACAATACAACATAGACTAAGGTGTGTCTCTACAAGGGGACATAACTCTACATGGTGACAATACAACATAGACTAAGGTGTGTCTCTACAAGGGGACATAACTCTACATGGTGACAATACAACATAGACTAAGGTGTGTCTCTACAAGGGGACATAACTCTACATGGTGACAATACAACATAGACTAAGGTGTGTCTCTACAAGGGGACATAACTCTACATGGTGACAATACAACATAGACTAAGGTGTGTCTCTACAAGGGGACATAACTCTACATGGTGACAATACAACATAGACTAAGGTGTGTCTCTACAAGGGGACATAACTCTACATGGTGACAATACAACATAGACTAAGGTGTGTCTCTACAAGGGGACATAACTCTACATGGTGACAATACAACATAGACTAAGGTGTGTCTCTACAAGGGGACATAACTCTACATGGTGACAATACAACATAGACTAAGGTGTGTCTCTACAAGGGGACATAACTCTACATGGTGACAATACAACATAGACTAAGGTGTGTCTCTACAAGGGGACATAACTCTACATGGTGACAATACAACATAGACTAAGGTGTGTCTCTACAAGGGGACATAACTCTACATGGTGACAATACAACATAGACTAAGGTGTGTCTCTACAAGGGGACATAACTCTACATGGTGACAATACAACATAGACTAAGGTGTGTCTCTACAAGGGGACATAACTCTACATGGTGACAATACAACATAGACTAAGGTGTGTCTCTACAAGGGGACATAACTCTACATGGTGACAATACAACATAGACTAAGGTGTGTCTCTACAAGGGGACATAACTCTACATGGTGACAATACAACATAGACTAAGGTGTGTCTCTACAAGGGGACATAACTCTACATGGTGACAATACAACATAGACTAAGGTGTGTCTCTACAAGGGGACATAACTCTACATGGTGACAATACAACATAGACTAAGGTGTGTCTCTACAAGGGGACATAACTCTACATGGTGACAATACAACATAGACTAAGGTGTGTCTCTACAAGGGGACATAACTCTACATGGTGACAATACAACATAGACTAAGGTGTGTCTCTACAAGGGGACATAACTCTACATGGTGACAATACAACATAGACTAAGGTGTGTCTCTACAAGGGGACATAACTCTACATGGTGACAATACAACATAGACTAAGGTGTGTCTCTACAAGGGGACATAACTCTACATGGTGACAATACAACATAGACTAAGGTGTGTCTCTACAAGGGGACATAACTCTACATGGTGACAATACAACATAGACTAAGGTGTGTCTCTACAAGGGGACATAACTCTACATGGTGACAATACAACATAGACTAAGGTGTGTCTCTACAAGGGGACACAACCATACATGGTGACAATACAACATAGACTAAAGTGTGTCTCTACAAGGGGACATAACTCTACATGATGACAATACAACATAGACTAAAATGTGTCTCTACAAGGGGACATAACTCTACATGGTGACAATAAAACATACACTAAGGTGGGTCTCTACAAGGGGACATAACCTTACATGGTGAAAATACAACATAGACTAAGGTGTGTCTCTACAAGGGGACACAACCATACATGGTGACAATACAACATACACTAAGGTGTGTCTCTACAAGGGGACATAACTCTACATGGTGACAATACAACATATACTAAGGTTTATCTCTACAAGGGGACATAACTCTACATGGTGACAATACAACATAGACTAAGGTGTGTCTCTACAAGGGGACATAACTCTACATGGTGACAATATAACATATACTAACGTGTGTCTCTACAAGGGGACATAACCCGACATGGTGACAATAACACATAGACTAAGGTGTGTCTCTACAAGGGGACATAACTCTACATGGTGACAATACAACATATACTAACGTGTGTCTCTACAAGGGGACATAACTCTACATGGTGACAATACAACATAGACTAAGGTTTATCTCTACAAGGGGACACAACCCTACATGGTGACAATACAACATAGACTAAGGTGTGTCTCTACAAGGGGACATAATCCTTTATGGTAACAATACAACATATACTACCGTGTGTCTCTACAAGGGGACATAACTCTACATGGTGACAATAACACATAGATTTAGGTGTGTCTGTACAAGGGGACACAACCCTACATGGTGACAATACAACATATACTACCGTGTGTCTCTACAAGGGGACATAACCCGACATGGTGACAATAACACATAGATTTAGGTGTGTCTGTACAAGGGGACATAACCCTACATGGTGACAATACAACATAGACTAAGATGTGTCTCTACCAGGGGACATAACCCGACATGGTGACAATAACACATAGATTTAGGTGTGTCTGTACAAGGGGACATAACTCTACATGATGACAATACAACATAGACTAAGGTGTGTCTCTACAAGGGGACATAACTCTACATGGTGACAATAACACATAGCTTTAGGTGTGTCTGTACAAGGGGACACAACCATACATGGTGACAATACAACATAGATTAAGGTGTGTCTCTACAAGGGGACAAAACCCTACGTGGTGACAATAACACATAGATTTAGGTGTGTCTGTACAAGGGGACACAACCATACATGGTGACAATACAACATAGACTAAGGTGTGTCTCTACAAGGGGACATAACTCTACATGGTGACAATACTACATAGACTAAGGTTTTTGTCTCTACTGGGAAACGTAACTCTATTTTGGACAACACAACACAGACTAAGGTGTGTCTCTACAAGGGGACATAACTCTACATGGTGACAATATAACATAGACTAAGGTGTGTCTCTACAAGGGGACATAACTCTACATGATGACAATACAACATAGACTAATGTGTGTTTCTACAAGGGGACAAAACTCTACATGATGACAATACAACATAGACTAATGTGTGTCTCTACAAGGGGACATAACCCTACATGGTGACAGTACAACATAGACTAAGGTGTGTCTCTACAAGGGGACACAACCCTACATGGTGACAATACAACATAGACTAAGGTGTGTCTGTACAAGGGGACACAACCATACATGGTGACAATAACACATAGATTTAGGTGTGTCTGTACAAGGGGACATAACTCTACATGGTGACAATACAACTACTATTTGCTATCATACGATTAGTTATGCTAGGTTTACACTATGTTCCCGGCGACCACGGTAGTCCCGTTCGCCCGGAACGTGGTGCACCGTGGAATTTTGGCTATTTTTGTCTCTGTATTCAAGTTGAGCTAGGTCCTGTGAAGTTTTGCCACGGTCTTTTACGGATTACGTGGTAGGACGTTAATATAGGGGAAAGTGCTGTTCTCAGAGGTTTAAGGTACACTATGGCTTAAGCACGGTCTATCAAGGATAACAACTACGTTCTCTCTAGGCCTGTTACGATCTGATGAGGTCTGCTACGTTTTACACGTTTTGATCAAGCTCCGATACGTTTTTCACGGTCCGCCAAGGCTTACTAGGGATGGAAGTCTGATACCGGGCTTTTTTGGAGCAAATGAAACAATATTTATTGCCGAAAATGTAATTTCAAACACGTTTTGATTACAAAATCATAATTATCATAGCCAAGTGTTTCTACGCAAATAATTTTTTTTTCTGTAATGGTTCTCACTTAATCTGCCTTTTGCAATGGTAGCTTTAGTATAATTTCATGGTTTAAATGTGTTTGATAATGACTATTTCTACTTATTAATACAAATAACTCCATGAAGTAGCAAATATGAACCAGGCCAAGCAATGATACTCCATCATATATTGCTTGCAACGCACGACCGTAATAAGACGCAACACGCCGTATCACGTCGGGCTTTCAACCGCTACAAGCCGTGATGTGCCTTGACAGAACGCATCGAAACGGCTATCTCCAACCTTGGCTTGCCGTCAAAACCTTGACAAACTTGGACAAAACGGTACAAAACGTGCAGCCAATCTGCATCAATCGTGATAAAACGTGGAAAAAACTTAACAGAACGTCACAAAACCTTAAATCACCGTGAGATTCCGGGGAAAGTGCTTGGTGCCCGTTCCACTACGGACCGTCTGGAAGTTTTGTTACGGCCTCGTGCGCACTGTTACGTTTTGTCACGTCAATCCCGTTTTATTACGTCCTGTGGCGTTCACCATCTGTACCGTGACTGCCGTGGCAAATTTTTTGACAGTTTTAAAAATATGGCACTGCATTCACGGTATTCACGACCGCTTACGTTTGTCTATCACGTCCTTCTACGCTGTCTCACGTTGTCTCGCGGTCACCACGTTTTGTCCACGGTGGTCTGAAACGGGGCTGCCGTGGCCGCCGGGAACATAGTGTAAACCTAGCATTAAAGATGCTCCACCGCCGACAGAGCATAAATGATATTCATCATTTGAACAATAATTTGTGTTTAATCGTATATTTTTATGCCTAATTAACACAAAAAATAATTTAAAATAATTTATTTCGCCTTTGGCGCATGCGCAATCAGTACTTCATTTCATATAAAATATAGTGACACGGTTTTTTTTTCGGGATGCAATTAATTATTTTTCATATTTTTAACTTGAAGTAAAATTAGAAGCTCAAACTTTTCAATGGTGGTAAAGGTGTAAAGTAAGTAACTTTTTTAAAAATACTAAATCGTCTGCTTCTGTTTTTGATAGTGAAAAAAATACAATTTGTCAGCGGTGGAGCATCTTTAAAGTAACATTAGGTTGTTATAATAACATAAGCTAACACCTGGAATTAGTTAATCAGTTAAAAACAATGTAAGTTCATTTCAAGTGATCTCCACTTATGTATTAATCCTTTTCTATAGAGGTGTACGTTTAAAGGTTGAGTAAGGAGAGGAATGCAGATTTAAACGTGAAACAAGGCTGTTTGAAGAGTTGTCTTGTTTGCTTTTATTGCATTTTGGAAGAAACGGTGTTAAACAACTCAGAGAGGAATTTTGATGGAAATGAATAAAGAAGTTGACCTTCAACTTCTAAAATCTACACAAATTAGACCCCTTATTATATGTTAACAATTATTTAGATTATCTTGTCTTAGAAGTTATTTTAGAATTCCGGATATACAACCGGTTTTTAATGGTTTCTAATTTATAATCTACGTGAAATGTACAACACACCCAGTTGAGAGATATCCCAGAGGATACTGAAATAGACATTCCTGGTAATACAACTCAAATAAACTCTCCTGTTTCCGGTAGGGTTTTAAACAAACACTGTATCACAAACATTTATTGCACAACTTGCATCTTTTGGTGTTGTAGGGGGATGGGTGGGGGGGGGCGGTGGAGGCGGTGCGGTAGAACAGACCAGGTATCCGGCAGCACGGAAGAGGCTACACCTGCAGAATGTAAGGGCCAATTACAGAACTCTTTGTAATTAGGATATATCGTTTTCTGCGGGGGCGTCTCAGAATGCATATTTTTTTCATAAATAGTATTCATCAAATGGAAACTAAATCCTGTTTTGAGTAATTTACTGAGTGATCGTGTGGTGTAGTTTTGGAGTGACTCGTCTTTCACCTAGCCGACTGGGGTTCGATCCCCGACATTGACCTGAAAAGATGAGGGGTCACCTATCCCATCTCCGGACACTCTGGTTTTTCCCCCACTCCAAGACCCCTCGCGCGCTTACATCCGGGCCATCGAAAGTGGTTTGAATAAGTTATGTACGCAATCAATGTAAAAAATTCACTTGGATAACACCTATGCAAATAATTCATAGACATTTTAGCTTTTGAGACGCCCCCTTTATAGAAATTCCATTCAGTCATATTTCTGTGTTACACACAATGGCAGTATATAATATTTTCCTGTACCACCCCCGCCCTATTGGGTGTCTGCTGTGATGGTTTATACCTCCACCGCCAACACTAAGATGCATGCCCCTAAATATCCACCACCAGGTAGGCGATAGACATGTGCTAGTTAGGCAATTTCCTCATTCTTCCTACTGAATTCTCGATAATTGAATGAACAGTCATACATGCATGTTAACCATGATTGATAATGTGGAATTCATAAAAAGACTTTCGTCCGGTAATAATTTACAAGTGCACACGGAAGAATTTCCGGTTAAATGTGTAGATGCACATATAAACTAAAAATGCTATCATGTCTCACACATTTAAAGTGTATAGCTTTAAATATGGGATGCTCCTTTTCATTCATTCGTTAACTTACGTGGTAAAGTCATGTTCACAATAAGTCATTCAGGGAGTGGCAGGAATGAGAATGTTAAGTTCATTGAGTGAGTGGCAGGAATGAGAATGGTAAGGTCATTGCGTGAGTGACAGGAATGAGAATGTTAAGGTCATTGAGGGAGTGACAGGAATGAGAATGTTAAGGTCATTGAGGGAGTGACAGGATTGAGAATGTGAAGGTCATTGAGGGAGTGACAGGAATGAGAATGTTAAGGTCATTGTGCGAGTGACAGGAATGAGAATGTTAAGGTCATTGAGAGAGTGACAGGAATGAGAATGTTAAGGTCATTGAGGGAGGGACAGGAATGAGAATGTTCGGGTCAATGTGGGAGTGACGGGAATGAGAATGTTAAGGTCATTGAGGGAGTGATAGGAATGAGAATGTTAAGTTCATTGAGGGAGTGACAGAAATGAGAATGTTAAGGTCATTGAGGGAGGGACAGGAATGAGAATGTTAAGGTCATTGAGGGAGGGACAGGAATGAGAATGTTAAGGTCATTGAGGGAGTGACAGGAATGAGAATGTTAAGGTCATTGAGGGAGTGACAGGAATGAGAATGTTAAGGTCATTGAGGGAGTGACAGGAATGAGAATGTTAAGGTCATTGAGGGAGTGACAGGAATGAGAATGTTAAGGTCATTGAGGGAGTGACAGGAATGAGAATGTTAAGGTCATTGAGGGAGTGACAGGAATGAGAATGTTAAGGTCATTGAGGGAGTGACAGGAATGAGAATGTTAAGGTCATTGAGGGAGTGACAGGAATGAGAATGTTAAGGTCATTGAGGGAGTGACAGGAATGAGAATGTTAAGGTCATTGAGGGAGTGACAGGAATGAGAATGTTAAGGTCATTGAGGGAGTGACAGGAATGAGAATGTTAAGGTCATTGAGGGAGTGACAGGAATGAGAATGTTAAGGTCATTGAGGGAGTGACAGGAATGAGAATGTTAAGGTCATTGAGGGAGTGACAGGAATGAGAATGTTAAGGTCATTGAGGGAGTGACAGGAATGAGAATGTTAAGGTCATTGAGGGAGTGACAGGAATGAGAATGTTAAGGTCATTGAGGGAGTGACAGGAATGAGAATGTTAAGGTCATTGAGGGAGTGACAGGAATGAGAATGTTAAGGTCATTGAGGGAGTGACAGGAATGAGAATGTTAAGGTCATTGAGGGAGTGACAGGAATGAGAATGTTAAGGTCATTGAGGGAGTGACAGGAATGAGAATGTTAAGGTCATTGAGGGAGTGACAGGAATGAGAATGTTAAGGTCATTGAGGGAGTGACAGGAATGAGAATGTTAAGGTCATTGAGGGAGTGACAGGAATGAGAATGTTAAGGTCATTGAGGGAGTGACAGGAATGAGAATGTTAAGGTCATTGAGGGAGTGACAGGAATGAGAATGTTAAGGTCATTGAGGGAGTGACAGGAATGAGAATGTTAAGGTCATTGAGGGAGTGACAGGAATGAGAATGTTAAGGTCATTGAGGGAGTGACAGGAATGAGAATGTTAAGGTCATTGAGGGAGTGACAGGAATGAGAATGTTAAGGTCATTGAGGGAGTGACGGGAATGAGAATGTTAAGGTCATTGAGGGAGTGACAGGAATGAGAATATTAAGGTCATTGAGGGAGTGACAGGAATGAGAATGTTAAGGTCATTGTGGGAGTGACAGAAATGAGAATGTTCAAGTCATTGAGGGAGTGACAGGAATAAGAATGTTCAGGTCATTGAGGGAGTGACAGGAATGAGAATGTTAAGGTCATTGAGGGAGTGGCAGGAATGAGAATGTTCGGGTCATTGTGGGAGTGACGGGAATGAGAATGTTAAGGTCATTGAGAAAGTGACAGGAATGAGAATGTTAAGGTCATTGAGAAAGTGACAGGAATGAGAATGTTAAGGTCATTGAGAGATTGACAGGAATGAGAATGTTAAGGTCATTGTGGGAGTGGCAGGAATGAGAATGTTCAGGTCATTGAGGGAGTGACAGGAATGAGAATGTTAAGTTCATTGAGGGAGTGACAGAAATGAGAATGTTAGGGTCATTATGGGAGTGACTGGAATGAGAATGTTAAGGTCATTGAGAGAGAGACAGGAATGAGAATGTTAAGGTCATTGAGGGAGTGACAGGAATGAGAATGTTCAGGTCATTGAGGGAGTGGCAGGAATGAGAATTTTAAGAATGTTAAGGTCATTGAGGGAGTGGCAGGAATGAGAATGTTAAGGTCATTGAGGAAGTGGCAGGAATGAGAATGTTAAGGTCATTGAGGGAGTGGCAGGAATGAGAATGTTAAGAATGTTAAGGTCATTGAGGGAGTGGCAGGAATGAGAATGTTAAGGTCATTGAGGGAGGGACAGGAATGAGAATGTTCAGGTCATTGAAGGAGTGACAAGAATGAGAATGTTAAGTTCATTGAGGGAGTGACAGGAATAAGACTGTTAAGGTCATTGAGGGAGTGGCAGGAATAAGAATGTTAAGGTCATTGAGGGAGTGGCAGAAATGAGAATGTTAAGGTCATTGAGAGAGTGACAGGAATGAGAATGTTCGGGTCATTGTGGGAGTGACGGGAATGAGAATGTTAAGGTCATTGAAGGAGTGACAGGAATGAGAATGTTAAGTTCATTGAGGGAGTGGCAGGAATGAGAATGTTAAGGTCATTGAGGGAGTGACAGGAATGAGAATGTTCAGTTCATTGAGGGAGTGACAGGAATGAGAATGTTCAGGTCATTGAGGGAGTGACAGGAATGAGAATGTTAAGGTCATTGAAGGAGTGACAGGAATGAGAATGTTAAGGTCATTGAGGGAGTGACAGGAATGAGAATGTTAAGGTCATTGAGAGAGTCGCGGGAATGAGAATGTTAAGGTCATTGAGGGAGTGACAGGAATGAGAATGTTAAGTTCATTGAGGGAGTGACAGGAATGAGAATGTTCAGGTCATTGAAGGAGTGACAGGAATGAGAATGTTAAGTTCATTGAGGGAGTGACAGGAATGAGAATGTTAAGGTCATTGAGGGAGGGACAGGAATGAGAATGTTAAGGTCATTGAGAGAGTGACAGGAATGCGAATGTTAAGGTCATTGAGGGAGTGGCAGGAATGATAATGTTAAGGTCATTCAGGGAGTGGCAGGAATGAGAATGTTAAAGTCATTCAGGGAGTTGTAGGAATGAGAATGTTAAGGTCATTGAGGGAGTGGCAGAAATGAGAATGTTAAGGTCATTGAGGGAGTGATAGAATGAGAATGTTAAGGTCATTGAGGGAGTGACAGGAATGAGAATGTTAAAGTCATTGAGGGAGTGGCAGAAATGAGAATGTTAAGGTCATTGAGGGAGTGATAGGAATGAGAATGTTAAGGTCATTGAGGGAGTGACAGGAATGAGAATGTTAAGGTCATTGAAGGAGTGATAGGAATGAGAATGTTAAGATCATTGAGGGAGTGACAGGAATGAGAATGTTCAGGTCATTGAGGGAGTGACAGGAATGAGAATGTTAAGATCATTGAGGGAGTGGCAGGAATGAGAATGTTAAAGTCATTGAGGGAGTGGCAGGAATGATAATGTTAAGGTCATTGAGGGAGTGACAGGAATGATAATGTTAAGGTCATTGAGGGAGTGGCAGGAATGAGAATGTTAAAGTCATTGAGAAAGTGACAGGAATGAGAATGTTCAGGTCATTGAGGGAGTGACAGGAATGAGAATGTTAAGGTCATTGAGGGAGTGACAGGAATGAGAATGTTAAAGTCATTGAGGGAGTGGCAGGAATGAGAATGTTAAAGTCATTGAGGTAGTGGCAGGAATGATAATGTTAAGGTCATTGAGGGAGTGACAGGAATGAGAATGTTAAGGTCATTGAGGGAGTGGCAGGAATGAGAATGTTAAAGTCATTGAGTGAGTGGCAGGAATGATAATGTTAAGGTCATTGAGGAAGTGGCAGGAATGAGAATGTTAAAGTCATTGAGGGAGTGGCAGGAATGAGAATGTTAAAGTCATTGAGGGAGTGGCAGGAATGATAATGTTAAGGTCATTGAGGGAGTGGCAGGAATGAAAATGTTAAGGTCATTGAGGGAGTGACAGGAATGAGAATGTTAAAGTCATTGAGGGAGTGGCAGGAATGAGAATGTTAATTTGATAGTTCATCGACAAAATCACGAAATAATTCCTAATTTGATCGAACGGTTCCGAATATATTTAATTGCTATTGGGGCCGATTCCTATTGTAAATATTTGTCTCGATGATAAACTATTTTGTAGTAGAGTAGATTCTTCTAGGGTTTGGGTTTATTTTGTTTTACGTCATATTAACAGACACGATTGTTTTAAAAGACGTTCAGTGTTTAGGAAATCCATAGAAATGAGGGATTCTTTTCTTCGAAGTTGCGAGTCGGATATTGGAGTTGCGAGTCGGAAGATGCAAGCTGCGGGTCAGAAAACATATTTGCGGGTCGGAAATCCGAGCTGCGAGTTAGAAAATTAAATTTCGAGCTGCGAGTCAAAATTCCGAACTGGGAAATGCGAAAAAGTTGAAAAAGTGTGTTGCGAGTTGTATATTGGGAAGTGAGCTAGCATGTGGCGGAAGACGTTACCATACTGGATATGTCACACATTTCTGATTGACAGTAGGATTCGATTTCAAACCGATACGACAGTTTGATATCGTTAGCTGGTAACCTCGTTTACAGATATCAGATAAGATTACATCATAGATAAAAGCGACAGTTTTCAAATAGGATTTAAAAAAAATAATTTCCGGTATACAAAAATGTAACATGCAAAAATAAAACACCCGAGTGGTTTTCATTATTACATTATCTATATGTATATCTATCAACACGAAAGGGGAATTTTACAGTGATTTACAGGGAAATAATTTACATCGTGTTTAAGTGACAACTCACGATAAAATCGTACTTTATTGCGTCATTGTAGTGAGATTCCATCACAGTAAACACAAAGTTTAACGGATATCATCCAGAGTAGAGTAATTACACGACCACTACACAGACCGATCCGTTTCTTAAATTGAATTATTGAAAATCACAGATTTACCATACCGTGTTTGGTGGGTATGTTTTAGCTAAACTGGGAATTTCTTTTTTTAGTGTTTCACATGAATCAGGTTATAGTTTGGTCAATTAGGGCAGAGAGAACAGGTAACGAAACTTCAGGGAACAGTGAACGAGACTTCAGGGAACAGGGAACGAGACTTCAGGGAACAGGGGAAAAAACGTCATGAAACAGGGGACGATAATTCATGAAACAGGGGACGAGACTTCAGGGAACAGCATCCTCGATAATCCAGGGGTTCCGATCACTTACGATCTCTACACCCCTGGACTTTCTCATAGTGAAATTGAAGGCAGCTCAGCGGAAAATATTTGACCAATCACAGGCTAGCAAAAATTTCCTTTGAAGACTACAGAGAGAGCGACGCCTAACATCAAAGCCACACAGTCAACCACAGTGTATCGTTATACGGCTCTTTTGATGTACATCAAAAGACTATATTATCTATTGATTTATTGAAAGATAAGTATGCTTTGTGTAACAAATACGGTATTTTCTGATATGCTTTGTGTAACAAATACGGTATTTTCTGATAGATAAGTATGCTTTGTGTAATAACTACGGTATTTTCTGATAGATAAGTATGCTTTGTGCAACAAATACGGTATTTTCTGATAGATAAGTATGCTTTGTGTAACAAATACGGTATTTTCTGATAGAAAAGTATGCTTTGTGTAATAACTACGGTATTTTCTGATAGATAAGTATGCTTTGTGTAACAAATACGGTATTTTCTGATAGATAAGTAGGCTTTGTGTAACAACAATGGTATTTTTTGATAGATAAGTATGCTTTGTGTAATAACTAAGGTATTTTCTGATAGATAAGTATGTTTTGTGTAACAACAATGGTATTTTTTGATAGATAAGTATGCTTTGTGTAACAACTACGGTATTTTCTGATAGATAAGTATGTTTTGTGTAACAACAATGGTATTTTCGATAGATAAGTATGCTTTGTGTAACAACTACGGTATTTTCTGATAGATAAGTATGTTTTGTGTAACAACAATGGTATTTTTTGATAGATAAGTATGCTTTGTGTAATAAATACGGTATTTTTTGATAGATAAGTATGCTTTGTGTAACAACCATGGTATTTTCTGATAGATAAGTATGCTTTGTGTAACAACTACTGTATTTTCTGATAAATAAGTATGCTTTGTGTAACAAATACGGTATTTTCTGATAGAAAAGTATGCTTTGTGTAATAACTACGGTATTTTCTGATAGATAAGTATGTTTTGTGTAACAACTACGGTATTTTCTGATAGATAAGTATGCTTTGTGTAACAACTACGGTATTTTTTGATAGATAAGTATGCTTTGTGTAACAACTACGGTATTTTCTGATAGATAAGTATGTTTTGTGTAACAACTATGGTATTTTCTGATAGATAAGTATGCTTTGTGTAACAACTACGGTATTTTCTGATAAATAAGTATGCTTTGTGTAACAAATACGGTATTTTCTGATAGATAAGTATGCTTTGTGAAATAACTACGGTATTTTTGATAGATAAGTATGCTTTGTGTAACAAATACGGTATTTTCTAATAGATAAGTATGCTTTGTGTAACAACTAAGTATGCTTTGTGTAACAACAATGGTATTTTCTGATAGATAAGTATGCTTTGTGTAACACTACGGTATTTTCTGATAAATAAGTATGCTTTGTGAAACAAATGCGGTATTTTCTGATAGATAAGTATGCTTTGTGAAATAATTACGGTATTTTCTGATAGATAAGTATGCTTTGTGTAACAAATACGGTATTTTCTGATAGATAAGTATGCTTTGTGTAACAACAATGGTATTTTTTGATAGATAAGTATGCTTTGTGTAATAACTACGGTATTTTCTGATAGATAAGTATGTTTTGTGTAACAACAATGGTATTTTTGATAGATAAGTATGCTTTGTGTAACAACTACGGTATTTTCTGATAGATAAGTATGTTTTGTGTAACAACAATGGTATTTTTTGATAGATAAGTATGCTTTGTGTAATAAATACGGTATTTTTTGATAGATAAGTATGCTTTGTTTAACAACAAAGGGATTTTCTAATAGATAAGTATGCTTTGTGTAACAACTACGGTATTTTCTGATCGAAAAATATGCTTTGTGTAGCAACAAATGTATTTTTTGATAGATAAGTATGCTTTGTGTAACAAGAATGGTATTTTTTGATAGATAAGTATGCTTTGTGTAACAACAATGGTATTTTCTGATAGATAAGTATGCTTTGTGTAACAACTACGGTATTTTTTGATAGTTAAGTATGCTTTGTGTAACAAATACGGTATTTTCTGATAGATAAGTATGCTTTGTGTAACAACAATGGTATTTTTTGATAGATAAGAATGCTTTGTGTAATAACTACGGTATTTTCTGATAGATAAGTATACTTTTTTTAACAACAATGGTATTTTCTAATAAATAAGTATGCTTTGTGTAACAACAATGGTATTTTCTAATAAATAAGTATGCTTTGTGTAATAACTACGGTATTTTGTAATATGCTTTGCTGTGTCATCTTCTTCCATTCACTAAATAGGTATGCTTGTCTTCGTTTATGGACACAAAGAGAAAATTGAGTCAGAGTGAATGAAAGTCTACATAGCTCCATATTTACTTACCTGCTGCAGTATCACTACGCCATGGGATGCATTCAGGTGTGACATTTTAGTTTCCTTGTGTCAGTGATCATTACAGAATCGCAGATTCGTATGAGGTCACTACCAGTCTATTTAGTATCATATTGTCTATTGTTTTATTGCTGAATATATTGTTTTTCATGTCGTAGTTTTCAAGAGGAAATCATAAATGAAATGCCATATTCAACTTGGATTGTGGTTATATCATACAGGTGTCACCGACATACCCAGGGAGTAGAAGAATGCCATGTCGCAATCTAAATCATTTTCTAAAGGTTACGGAATATATCTCTTAGTTATCTATATAAAATACCGTTGATGTGTTACCATGGTACCACGTAAATCAACTTAATCAACAGTACATGTTATTATGATAATAACACTTTATCAAATCACTGCTCACATTTCATTATAAACGGCTAAGTGAGAACTACAGTTTAAGAAATATCTTTCCGCATGCTTTCCTCTGTTCTCTTCCATGCTGGTGGTCCGGGACTTTTTACGGAAACTGATACCAGCAGAGGAACCATTCACCCTGACGAAAGTCAACGAGCCGTGACGGAAGATGGGTGACTGAGAAGAGGTAACTACGATCCAGTCATTCCTTCTGACATTATAAGCAGTGGTGCGTGTTTTTATACAGCTCACAGAAAGTTGTAGAACTGTTTAGTTAAGTCCGGATTTTCTTGTGATGTAAATGATCCGACTTCCATGGTATGACAACGATGTATTTCCGGTGATCTCCATGAACTCTCCCGGTATTAGTTTCAAAGTAAAAATGGCGGGAAGAGAAAGTGGAAACTGCCGAGGCTTGTCCGCCACGAACTCTCATAATGTGTCCCCGGATCGAGGATGAGAAAGTACATAAAGTACATTGTTATATAGGATAGGTCACACAGAAAAAAAACTTCCGGTTTTAGTATTAAAAAACTTTTAATATCAGAGCGTTTGCTTATTAATGATACTGTTTATCAAATGACAACTTGGATATTGGCTGCAGTTGTCACGAATTTCAAAACCTCTTCAATAAAGCTGCAATTTTTGGAAAAGACCAAGAACTCAAGAAATAATTTTTAAAATTGTGGAAGGAAAAGTTAGGGCTATCAGGATGGTATCTCTCGGTGGATTTTGTTAACATTAACTACAAAGCTAACAATACTGTTAAATCTTGACGATCTCAGATGTCTATGAAAAACACAAAATATCCTAGCCACGCTTTTGAACCTTTGTAGACCTATCGTGTCTCGTAGATGTTCGAAATGAAAGATACACCGAGTTATGTCGCTGTATGAATCGACCGAGCAGACAGTCGACTGTTGATGGAGACATCAGGGTCGGAGAGGGACATGAGATATTTCATGGAAAGATTATATTTCTGATTTAATTGTCCTTTAGTTATTGTTTTCTTCAATGCTGCTTGACATATTACTTCTTTTCGTTTTGAAATCACATCAATTATCAACCATGAACGGATTTTCAACGTACTGTAGAACCAGTTGGTTTCCAGCATTTTGTTACCATCCAGGTAAATCAACCTGATCATAATACTAGTGTCAGGTGGATATTGATACAAGATATTTACATAACAGTATCATTAGTTTTACTTTTTATCACATATTAAACCCCTCATAATAGTTAACATGTTTAAACTATTTTTCTGGATAATTTACTCCCAAATTACCATATTTAGCTCACTTTCTCGGTAAATTGTTTTCTTACATGCGGGTGTATTGTTTCCACCGTCCAAATCTGACTGTGTGTTTTGCTTGTATACCCATTGGTATTTTTAATTCAACTTTCTGATATTGTCGCTTTCTGGTCAGGAGATCTTCCTTGACTCCTGACCAGTTTTTCACACTTTCTATCAGGCTATATGTATTCTTTACAACTACCTGGCAACTAAGAAGATTAAATTGCAGTCAATCGTGAGCGGTGCTGAAGTTTAATTCAAGCGAGAACATATTCAAAATTGTAATAAATGTACCAAAAGCCCAGCGCTCGTAATTAACGATATGCAGAACAGGTCTAATCTAAATATAAAGAACATATTGGAAACCATCACGATAATGAATTTTTACACACGAGGAAAACACTGATAATTTGGTATGTATAAACAATACTAAATTTGATTGAAGTACTAAAGTATTGCGTCCGTACGCAATAACATTATTACTTTTCACGTCCTTTCCCAACCACAGTATTCTTGCCAGACAGAACCGAAAGCTTTATTGCTATCAAAAAAGCAACTTATTTAAACAAAAAGGTCACCGGGGATCTGAACAAAGACCCGGGGCCGGCACCATAAAACTTTCTCTGATAAATTTTTCACTCAAGCCTATGGAAAATCATATACTTGAGAAAAAAATCTGTCTGAAAATAGTTTTATGGTGCCGAGCCCCGGTCTCTCTGACACTACGTTTGACCGGCTCACACGAAAAGTGAAAAATGGTTACTTACAAACAAATTAATTGATTAAATTACCTTTCTGTAACAACAAACACTTACTATAGCGACAATCCTTTGGGTGTCAATAGATACATTCTTTGAAATTCCGCCACTGAACACTCTCCGTTTGAAGATCCTACAATGGTGGCCTTTTTATAACCACATGGATGTTAACTTAATATTATAAGTGTGATAGTGAGATATAATGAAGTATTATGAGTGTGATAGTGAGATATAATGAAGTATTATGAGTGTGATAGTGAGATATGATGGAGTATTATGAGTGTGATAGTGAGATATAATGAAGTATTATGAGTGTGATAGTGAGATATAATGAAGTATTATGATTGTGATAGTGAGATATAATGAAGTATTATGAGTGTGATAGTGAGATATAATGAAGTATTATGAGTGTGATAGTGAGATATGATGAAGTATTATGAGTGTGACAGTGAGATATAATGAAGTATTATGAGTGTGACAGTGAGATATAATGAAGTATTATAAGTGTGATAGTGAGATATAATGAAGTATTATCAGTGTGATAGTGACTGTACTTGTTATACAGTTAGATAGGAGGCCGCCAGGCGGTTCAGTGTGTTATCGTGGTAAGGTCGCATTAACGTGAAGCCTTTCTACACTAATTAAAACAGAATGTCCTTCCATCTCAAATGTCCAATGAGTGAGACAATGGGAAACATAACATCATCTGAATCTAATATTTACATCATGTCATTAACACAATCATCCATGAAAACGTTTGTGTGTTTAATTCATAAAAGACATATACCACACTTTGTTATCATAAATACATATATTTCATTTTAGTTTAATAATTTAAGCACACGTCACGCACGCGCTGGCGGACCGTTTAAATCATTTCCACACACTCGGTTGTTCCTCCCAACAATTAATTGCAAGAAACAACTTAATCACTTCTTTTTTGATGTGACACAAAGAGAAGGTCAATGAGATATTTAGGCGTTTTGTGGTCCCCGACGTTAGCCAAGCGGACAGAAATAAGAGGCGTCGAGTAAATACAACATGCACACAACACACCGCATACATGGGAGGCCGTCCTTACATGACCATAGCTGTTAATAGGACGTTAATTAATCAAACAAACAAACAAACAAACAATAATACTACAATTTTTTATTTCCTTCACGGTCTTATAAAAAATTGAGAAAGTAACATTCATCTTACTGCACTGAAGACAAATATAAATGGTTATTAGTGGAAACCTACAGATGGATATTTTAAACCTTTTTTCTAACTACTCTTTGTTTTTAAATGTGCTCCGCGACATCGTCAATCTAATTAAATTAGACTTGTAAACAATTGGAGCGTAACGAAGAGTATCGTAGTGAAGCGTAATTACAAGTCTAATTTTAATTAAATTGTGATATCGTGTGGTTTAATTGTCAATATCATTATCCTCTTTTGTAGTTTTTTGGCCCCGGGGCTTAGTTTGACTTGACAGTTAAAGATGCTCCACCGCTGACAAATAGTATTTTTTCACTATCAAAAGCAGGAACAGACGATTTAGTATTTTTCTTCAGTTACAGAAGTTACTTACTTTACACCATTACCGCCATTGAAAAGTTTGAGCTTCTAATTTTACTTCAAGTTAAAAATATGCAAAATAATTAATTGCATCCCGAAAAAAATCCGTGGCACTATATCCTATATTGAATGAAGTACTGATTGCGCATGCACCAAAGGCAAAATAATTTATTTCATATAATTTTTTGTGTTAATTAGACATACATATACACGATTAAACGCTAATTATTGTTCAAATGATGAATATCATTTATGCTCTGTCGGCGATGGAGCATCTTTAACACCTGTTCTTTTGAACGCAGAGTTTAGATCGTTTAAAGTTTGATTAAAAGCAGAAAAAAATCGCATTTAAGTGAAAGAAACAAATACATTGTAGGATTTTATTTTTAATTATGATGAATATTGGACAATAATTTTGGCGTTCAATGTTTTGATTCATTTTACTGAGCGATTGATCTAAGTCGAATATTAGTCTATACATAAATAAAATGATGGTATACTAGATAGCATGCTCGAAATAACCTTACTAACCATTGTCATGTTATTGTCATAACTACAGCTATCCATTATTTTTGTGGACACTAAAGTGGAGAGAATCAGAAAGTTCAAGGTAATATAACATTACAAGACTCAACTTTTCTGTCAATTTGTCTTACAAACGACACACAACCTTTCAACACAAAGAGACAAATCTCCACTATAATTGTTGTCGGTTTGTAAGTGTTTTTACTGATCTTGGTCTTGGTGACGCGACTCCAACAAACTCAGAAGAGATAAAATAAAATATCTTTTTGTCAGATATTACTTTCTTCTTTGAGCGTCCTACAGAAGATGTGACTCCATCTTCATTAAACCCACTTACAGACAAAATTGTTAATTTGACAATTAGCTATTACTATAAAACAGACTTTCTAATGCGGCAGTTCTTTGCCTGTCTTCGCCACTGAACATCCTCTATGTTTATATCAATGTTTTTGCTATTCTTACATTTACCTTTAAACTCGGCAAATTATTTCAGTTAAACAAGTTAATTATGTAGGCGTTTTCATAAAAGCAACATTAGAAGCTAGGTGGTTCAAAGACAAACTAATATATATCACAGTCATTTTTATAATGAAACAACCGAAGACACTGAATAGAAAGGAAGATAAAATACTTTGATCTCAAATGTAGAGAGAGGCCGGGTAAAATGACAGCAGCTGGATCCTATATAGTCCAACATCAGACAACAAACATACGCTATTTTAACAAGACTAATACATACCACCAACATTGTTCTAGTAGATAAATAGTATGTATATCTAGTGTGTCCATTGACAACATTCGTCTATCATACAGACTTCGAGGTTCCAACAGTTCCGAAAGCTTAAAGTAAAGCATGATTATGTCATACTGGTGTTGCTACTTTTCGTTCAAATTGATACATATGTATCACGTTCGATATTATGGAACAAGAATTAAAATGAATGCCATTCAGAGTTTCTAAATCAAATTTCCATTAAATTCTTAATTTTAATTGATTTCAATTTTAACAATGCTGTCATATACTGCGACTTCTAACGCAACAAAATAGGAAATGTTTCCACTAACTGAATTTGGTTATTATCATACCTTTCTAAGAAAGTTATTTGTATGAAAAAGCCAAAATCAAAATTTGTACTTAGCCGTCCGCTTCAGTTAACTTGTCTGTATATTAAATAATATACACATGTATTCAAAAACTAATTAAACAAATTTCGTATGAATGTTACCAGAACGTTTAATGATTTAGAACCGTGGGAGCGAATGTTTGAGCGGAATAAGCGCGAGAACATTATTTACGTAGTTCATATAAACAAAGTATTCTAACTTGGTCTATTCATCCGATCAGGACCAGTGCTGTAAAGTTTAGATCTATTTGTAGGAACCTGCTAGATTTCCTGTTTTCCTTTGAAGTAAACATGCACTGTTCGTTTTCCTCCAATGCCGGGTTATAAAACAACCCCTAAACATGCCTCCACCATAAACACTATGTGTAGGCTAATAGTTAGCAGATCTTCACTGCAAAGATACTTTTCTGCACGTCGTTTACGCTGTATAATTGAGGAGGGGACCGTGAAGATAATTACTTATGAACAGACGTCGAATATTTACTGCGAGCCTGCATCCCGAAACCACACGAGCTGCCCGTCGGTAGAAGTGGAGGCTCTGATTTGTGTGAAACTTTGGTCAGCTCCATTCTCACAGCCTGCAAAAGGGCGGAAAAAATCCCAGGGTGAATTAAAACTAAGACCACATGTTTTTGACAAACCTCTAATTTATTACGCGGAAGGAGCAAGTGAGTCGGTGGCAGACACATCACAGCTGGTGTGAATTCCTGCGCAGTCCATATGGTCAAGGTTACTCAATTATCATCGCAGAAAATCGCCGTTGTATTTCACGATTTACAACAAATTCCAAAGTACTACAACATTATGATACATACCATTCCCACCTTACAGGAAACACATTTAGTCGTTTTTAACAAGCCAATTACGAATCATTTTAATATATACTGTATACTGTACACATTGCAATTACGTCGGAATCCGTTTTAATGCTTCGGTTTCTAAAATATTCGAATGACACGCTATTGATCAACTCTTGATTTAAAAGTAATTGTCGTTGATATAAATGATACGATGCAGAAACCACTTTTCTTGCGAGGGTGATCGAATTCACGTATTTAGCGCGTGATTGAATTAACGTATTTAGCACGTGAGCGAATTCACGTATTTAGCGGGTGATTGAGTTCACGTATTTAGCACGTGAGCGAATTCGCGTATTTAGCGGGTGATTGAGTTCACGTATTTAGCGCGTGATTGAATTCATGTATTTAGCGCGTGATTGAATTTACGTATTTCGCGAGTGACCGCAAATCGCGAAAATTAACCACAAGGAGAATTTAAACAAATATATATGTATTGCTTTACGCGATTTGAAATAGCATTCGACAACATTTCCTAAGTAAATCTCTGCCGACTTGATTATCTCCGATTGTTTCTCTTGTCCTGTGTCTGTTTATTGTAGTTGGAGTATAGCCAATTCAAACTTTGGACGAACTCAACTGACAACACCAAGTAGGAGTATTATTAGTTTAAGTCGATTTTCGTAGCATATTTCAGCGTACTCGGCTTAATTTTAAAGTTTGAACTACAGTACAGCAAGTTACGTTTTCGATTCCTTTCTTATTATTAATGAAAACATATAAGATGATTAACACTGCGAGTTTGATATTTGTCACTCTTATCTGATGTCCGAAAAGACATTTGTTTTAATTTAACAAGTTCACGGAAACATAAAGCTAACTAAACAGGACACTCCTGGTGTGTTTATTAAAGCGATCTGTACTTTAAGAAAGGAAAGCTCGACTCCTATATATTTCCCACTGAAGTAATTTCCCCAGCCCCCTGCTGATATTCTAGGACGTTACGCAACACGACCACATACACAAGGGGCAAAATATGGTAGTATTATTTTTATAACGAACACTCACGAATCCCCTTAGTGAATACCACAGATACTTCTAAGGACCAACACCGAGAAGTACTGGGCAATCAATGTGAAGAATGCTTTAGAACATAATCTTTATGGTACTCATTTTGTGTTTTATAAGAATTTTTCAAAAGTACATTCATTAAGATTTTTGCAGAAAGCACAAATGTTTTGTAGACATACATGTAAAGTATCCTGGGGAATTCCTCCGTAACGATAGCACTTGAGCTGTATAAACTACTGGTGGTTCTTGTTTCAAGTGCCAATTACTTTCACTAACAAGCTACATTCCTACCGATGAAATACTGCCAATATCTTATGAATTTTGTCAAACCGACTTAAAACAATTTAAATTCACCGATCAGAATAAAATAATAGATTCAAAAATTAAAATTTATTTGTTAAATATCCAACGCTTTATCGGTCTGAGTTTAAACTAGGTGCAGATTGATCATGTTATGTTCCACAAACGTGTGGAGTGCAAAATCTCTAAAACGTGATAAAACTATGATCAAGCTATAAAACATATTTGTTTTCATTCTGACATTGACAGGTTATTACATTGACAGATTATTACATTGACATTGACAGGTTATTACATTGACATTTTGACATTGACAGGTTATTACATTGACATTAACAGGTTATTACATTGACAGATTATTACATTGACATTGACAGGTTATTACATTGACATTTTGACATTGACAGGTTATTACATTGACATTGACAGGTAATTACATTGACATTTTGTTATTGACAGGTTATTACATTGACATTGACAGGTTATTACATCGACAGATTATTACATTGACATTGACAGGTTATTACATTGACATTTTGTTATTGACAGGTTATTACATTGACATTTTGACATTGACAGGTTATTACATAGACATTGTCAGGTTATTACATTGACATTGACAGGTTATTACATTGACAGATTATTACATTGACATTGACAGGTTATTACATTGACATTTTGTTATTGACAGGTTATTACATTGACAGGTTATTACATTGACAGATTATTACATTGACATTGACAGGTTATTACATTGACATTTTAACATTGACAGGTTATTACATTGACATTTTGACATTGACAGGTTATTACATTGACATTTTGACATTGACAGGTTATTACATTGACATTGTCAGGTTATTACATTGACATTGACAGGTTATTACATTGACATTTTGACATTGACAGATTATTGCATTGACATTTTGACATCGACAGGTTATTAAATTGACATTTTGACATTGACAGGTTATTACATTGACATTTTGACATTGACAGGTTATTACATTGACATTTTGACATTGACAGGCTATTACATTGACATTTTGACATTGACAGGTTATTACATTGACGTTTTGACATTGACAGGTTATTACATTGACGTTTTGACATTGACAGGTTATTACATTGACATTTTGACATTGACGGGTTATTACATTGACATTTTGACATTGACAGGTTATTACATTCTAAATATCTGAAACCCATATTCCCTAACGTAAATATGACTCCAATCTGGTTTCGTAGAAACCACACAAAATGAGAAAAATAAAAAATATCATTCACCTTATAATGAGTTTCTATCATGATCATCCCACAATAACATTCCTCTCACATTTAAATCAAATGGCATCTGCCGTAAAAGTTATCACAATAAAACATCATGTTCATGAATGTATGAGTGTATGAATATAAAATTAATATGCGAGTAAATTGTAGGGCCATTGGATTGAGCGCAGATCGATGTTTTTCCTCCGGATACTCTAGCTTTCCTTCACCTGCTAAATATGACACGTCCTTCAATGACCCTGGCTAGAACGTTTTACATAAATTAATGATAATAAAAACCCAAGTGTCGTCTGCAAGTTGCTTAATATTGAGACCATTGTATAACATCGAGGCAGATTTATCACAACGGAATTTCCAGTAGTTGTAATATTTCCCTTTTCACGGTATAAAATCCAGAGACGTTGACTAGTTTACCAAATACGAATTTATTAAATCACTTTTTCTATGAGTCGGAAGGCGATTTCCGGAGTGTCCGAAAATCGACCCGTAGAGACCGAGCTCTAGATCCTAACTGATGACAAAATATGAGACATGGAATTAAATGTACAATGGATGACACCTGGCATGTATATGACTCTATTATGGCTGGTCGGTACTCGGACAGGTGAGATAATTAGCTTATCTATTGTCTGAGTCGTAAGTGTACATAAAGTACTAGTAAGACCAGCTTGGATAATTAACTTCAAAGGGTAGATGAATTATAAAAACACAATGAATAAATTACAATTAGCCATATGTTATATCTAGAGTAATTAACTGAAACAGACGTGAATAGATACATGTACAAAATGTAGCTTTAAAATATCATGTCACAAGAAGAAAATAAAGTTAAGAAAGTTTGTGGAAATCAAATTAAATAATACTGAATTAAAATTTTAACCAATGATCAAAAAATATATAATGTAGCACTTATATCATAAAATTCTTCATGATAAATAGACATTGTCATACTGCAGTCGTACAAGCCTCGTATGTTAATAACTGTAGTAAATCATAAAGACATACAAAATGCTTCTTATTTCTCTTTTTCATCCTGATTACAACTTTTTTTCCCATTTGATTCGTCTGTAGATGACATTAGTGTTATTATCGAAAGATGATCATGAACGACAAAACATGTGTTGTCTAATTATTTGTACCAATCACAAGATTTAGAACATGTTGAACTGAACACTTGGGAGTACTTACACATTGCCACTGGTGCTATTAATGTTCAGACAAAGATACTAATTTGCGGTTTTACTTCGGGCACCTGTTTCTGCAAAATTTTCGTTGGTATCTAAAGTCTTTATATTTAATTATATCGGCTTTTCTATCAAATTTAATATACAAATTAGTAACACAGTATTCCATTTTACTTTATTTCATTGCATGCTGAGATTTTGAATGGAGGACAGCCACAGTTCCAGAAGTAATAACATCGACGTAGTGTCGTGACTGGCAGTATTCATGCGAAAGGAACCAAAAAGTACCTCCTGTAACTAGATTGTACCATATAATGTAAGTCTACATGCAAAATCTAGTTAGTACTACCAACCATTTATCTTCAGACACTAAGACCACCCATGTTGAACCCCATTAACTACATATTTATTGTACTATGGTAATATTCCATAAGGATATTTCAAAACGTGATCAGTGCAAATAATTTTATTTTTTTTCCTATTGCGTTCTCGAATGTGCAGAAAGTCATTAGAGGGACATTAGTATAATCGCCATGTTTCTGCCTTTGTGCGTATCCCTGTTCATACAATTTAACTTTATGTTTTTTATTTCAACAAATAAAAGGTATGAAAGGGATTCCAGACTCTGAGTAGAATTAAGACCATATGTTTCCATGGAAACCCACAAAACCAGACATTAATACGTTGGCACATACAGGAAATCTAATTAATGGGCGGTTTTAATGAATATTTTGAAGAAAAAAAGTAAAAAGAAAACATATTTCTTTTATTAAGCATACAGAGTGTAAGGCAGTATAAAGAAATCGTGTGGATTCTGTTATGATTCAGAATAATAAAATTCCACATATACGTCTGTAGGTAAAAGAACCTTAGCTTGCTGTCGACTCTTTTGTAGAACAAACGGATGAGATCATCCTTATGTAATACCTTTCTCTGTTGATGGAAGAAGGAGCACGTATTGCCGCCATAAGTTATATCTAATCTGCAGGAGTAGAAACAGACAGGATGGTATCGTTTACAGAGGCTTCACTTGTAGCAAAATAGAAGACATTTAATAACGAAATATTGAAAACAACAGATTGCTAAAGAGCCGCGTGTTAAAGTGATAGAACCGTTTGTTCCGCAGGAGACCCAAATAATCAAGTCGTTAAACATTTCCCCCCGATTTTAATGAAAATCGTGATTTTTGTTTTATATGCGGAAATAGTAAGGGTATTTTTGTCAGTATTCCTATCCTACAAGGAACACTTTTAGTCGCCATTCTAAGTCATCCATTAAGTGAGGGCGTGTTGTTGGTTTTTAGATGTCGCTTCCTACGACGCTAGATAGCACAGTGGTACAGTATGAGCTGTTAAGTAGAATATTTCTTTGTTTAGGGGTGATAACACGTGACATTCATTAAACAAAACAACAAAATAGATCCAGTAATGTTACAAACCCTAGCAGTTCATCTGTGACATTTCTTACAGAATAATACTTCAAACAAGGAGTTGACATGTTCAGGTTGATGAGGATAAACATCACTAATGATAATTCCCCTGGGACACTAGAATGACAAAGTGTTTCATGTATTGCTTCTAGATGTCACATATGTCGCCAAAAGTGAATTCGAAAGGACCATAAGATTGAGAGTAGTAATAATCATTAGGTGTCGTAAAACAGCGGAAGATGACACTTGACGGTTGTCGTGAACACTTTGTATATAATTTGTTCTGCTTTATTACAAACACATTTGTCCTTTAGACATGGACACAAGTCGGCTGTGATACAAGTCCAATATACTGATGGATCACTGCAGCGAATTTGTACGTGAAAAAATACACACTAGAAATTCAATTTGACGGACTTTTCACCAACATGGAATATTCCTCAAGGCCATTCATATTAACAAAGATGGTAGCCCTTTATGTCAGCATGCTACAGATCTAAAATTAGGTATCTAGAGTTATCTTCTCTTGTGATCAAATGCTGCATGCCACGTCATTCAATTGTGAGTGTAACTTTTTGAGCATCAAAGCGAGTGTGGTATTTTTTCAGTATATTAATGGAAATTCGGGTCATTTATAAACTACATTTTGTATAAATAAACGTCAATTAAACTTCCGTTGTGCACGACAGAGACAAATGATATCGCCATCAAATTCAAATAAGCTACACATGTGTGGACTGGATAAACACTTATCTATCAGTGGAAGATTTATTGGAATTAAATGTCGGTTCTTAAGTGAATAATCAGTAAAAATATGCGTGACGTGTGTTTGGTCAGTTCTCCGTAATGGCCTTGACCATTGGCCATGCACGTATAAATATCAACATTGAATTAGCTAGAACTCGTTCTTGTCTCTAAAATTGTGGGAAAATTGACAGTCCTGGGGAAATGTCTACAATTTAATGACTGGTCAGCCTATCTTCCAGACGAAGAGATGATTCAAAAATCTTAATTCTGTATCGAATGAATGATCGTGTACGGTAATGTCTGGGTATTCTCTTCACCTAGCGAGGTGGTCAGGGTTCGAGTCTTATAAGATATTCAGTAAAGGGCTATCTGCCTGGCCACCTTCACATATGTAGTGGTTTTTTTCTGACACTATAGGGGTTGGGGATGGTTGGACGGTTTTCTGACACTATAGGGGTTGGGGACGGTTGGACGGTTTTCTGACACTATAGGCGCTGGGGACGGTTGGATGGTTTTCTGACACTATAAGGGTTGGGGATGGTTGGACGGTTTTCTGACACTATAGGGGTTGGGGATGGTTGGACGGTTTTCTGACACTATAGGGGTTGGGGACGGTTGGACGGTTTTCTGACACTAGGAGGTTATTTCCCTAGCACTCTGGTTTCCTCTAGCAACAAAATCTCTTGTGTTTCAAGGTAGATCGATGACAAATTATCCACGATGACGTCATTCGTAATTAACAATGAGTTGTCTCTCTTTTTACTAAATAATAATGATAATAATATTTTTATTAACGTGTCACACATTTTTACACAACATTTAAAATAATTTTCTTCAGTAGTAAAAATGCCAAGCCATTACTTGGCTTACGAGACACGATAAATAGACACTAGTAATTAATTTTGTTGTTTTCGTTTTAATAAGTTGAATGTTGTTGTCCCTAGCAACAGAATGAGTGATAATAGACCAGACAATAGCGTTATAGACTTGTGTAGCGAGTGTTCAGATAGGCTGTAAACTATTGTACTTTTACAAGCACGTGATATTGTCTAGTGTTCAGACATTACATCAGACTTGTAACCCTATCAGGAGTTTATCTTAAGAAAGGTCTCGAAAACCCATGTCTCATCCACCCATACATTTTACCTACATCCTTTGTATCAATAAATTTCCGTATGGGATTACGAAATTAAAGTACACGACAGAATTAAACAAAGCATCAAGTCACGGATTTCTAGACTCAGTTACGCATTTATTTCTATTTTTTTTTCACCTTCAACCTAGCTTTGATATTGCGCTTGTTTTCTGGTTCATTTTGTGATTTAGACGATACACGAAAAAAAAACCCAAAAAACACATATCAGCATGATACAAATTGTATCCTGTCCAGTAATTGCAATATCTAGCCTGCTATATCATCCTCCATTCATGTGTCTGATCAAAGAAAAGCTAGTAATCCGCCCAGAATCCTGTGTAAGGGTTTCAGGTGTCAACTTCATTATAAAGAATGTGTTTCATCAATTTATCCCGTGACGAAGATGTTTGTTCATCCACGGAGCCCTCAACATCATTCAAAATACCGCGGTCTCCACGGATTGGTAACCATATTAAAAATGGCTACTCGGTTACAATGTAAATAGACGATGTTTGAAGTGTTCTTAAGGACAACTATGTACAGGATATCGGTATCCAGTATTAAATCGGTCACGTGACCGGACTGTATTCATCCATGCTGTTTACTTCCGTTTTACGCACTTTGTAGTGACCGTAAGGTAGTCAACGCGCTCTATTAACGAACCATTAGTTTATTTTTGTGGGGATTTTCTTTTTCACACCAAACCTAAGTGTTGATAAATAACCTCCTTTATAAAGCCCAAATTAAACTTTTATCTTTGAGATAAATCAGGGTGTTTTAGACACAACAAGGGGCCTGTGACAAAGAAGCTATTTTAAAAGGCCAGTTGAATTATGTCCATTCCAAAAATAATTTTGATTTTATAAATAACGAATTAATTATTTATTTATTTTTAAATTTTATTTTCCAGGAAAAAAAACCTGCTACAAGTAGCTCGAAGCGAAGAAAGAAATTTAAATGAGATTTTAACTGAAAAAATATTGTGTGCCAAAATCACGTGTGTAAACATTTCCATAACTGTAATCGATATTACACGCTGTAAAGTAGAATTAAACGTACGGGAATAACAAAAACAAATGTGCTATCTTGTCCATGCCTTTGCTCGTTTCCCAGACGACATACATGCATTTCTGGGATCTGGGCAACAGATAAACACGCCTGACATCTTTATAATTAAATGTCATCAAAAGACAGTATTCATTTCACACACGACGAGAGTAAATCAGTGTCGATACACACGTAAAATGTGCAAATCTTAGCCCATAGGGACCTGGAATTTTGATATAAATCAGTAGAAGGGCGTTGAGTTAGGTTGGAATTATCAGATTTCTCCCGACAATGTCAGGAAACCATGCTGAAATAACAAAATACCAAAATAAGCGATCAATTGTTATGGTTAAAATGTCCCTGTGTTTGACGCACGCCCTCGCTATCATACCTGGTTAAAAGGTCCGTGTGTTTGATGCACGCCCTCGCTATCATACATGGTTAACAGGTCCATATGTTTGTTGCATGCCCTGGTTATCATTCATGATTAACAGGTCCCTGTGGTTGACGCACGCCCTCGCTATCATACATGGTTAACAGGTCCCTGTGTTTGATGCACGCCCTCGCTATCATACATGGTTAACAGGTCCCTGTGTTTGATGCACGCCCTCGCTATCATACCTGGTTAAAAGGTCCCTGTGTTTGATGCACGCCCTCGCTAACATTCATGGTTAACAGGTCCCTGTGTTTGATGCACGCCCTCGCTATCATACATGGTTAACGGGTCCCTGTGTATGATGCGCGCCCTCGCTATCATACATCGTTAACATCTCCTTGTGTTTGACGCACGCCCTGGCTATCATACATGGTTAACTGGTCCCTATGTTTGACGCACGCCCTCGCTTACATACATGGTTAACAGGTCCCTGTGTTTGATGCACGCCCTCGCTATCATACATGGTTAACATGTCCCTGTGTTTGATGCACGCCCTCGCTATCATACATGGTTAACATCCCCTTGTGTTTGACGCACGCCCTGGTTATCATACATGGTTAACAGGTCCATATGTTTGATGCACGCCCTCGCTATCATACATGGTTAACAGGTCCCTGTGTTTGATGCACGCCCTCGCTATCATACACGGTTAACAGGTCCCCGTGTTTGATGCACGTCCTCGCTATCATACATGGTTAACATGTCCATGTGTTTGATGCACGATGTGTTTGATAAGCGATAATACAAAGATCTTTATAATATTAGAGCGATTCAAATAAATCTGGTTTTATGAAGAACAGGTGAAAACAAATATCCTGGTATAAATCCGTTGTTATCTTCTTGGACCAAGAGCTGACTTGTAAAGCCATGACATATAATAATCGGATTATCTAAATACATCATAGAAGTTATCATTTTTAGATTATTCATAACCTAGTATTTCACAATGGACCCGTGATTGCTATGTCGGTGACGGGGCTTTGGAGCGTTGCGCTACATTTTAACCAGCATGTCCAATTTTATCACAACTAAGAGATCTGCCTACATATTGTGATATATACAACATATGATTGATCATAGGAAACTAGGAAATGTTCCATTAAGGTCTACTCACCTTACAATTAACTTCCTAATTGTTCAGGAGATTTATAATGACAGCCATTTTGGGACAACTGCATTCAAAAGTTGAAAACTATTCATGATACATGTATATATATTTATATTACACGTATACTATCAAACATTGCCTATTAATCAGCATTTCTAATTTAGATTTTTCCATTAACTGTCCAGTCAGTATCCACATGAATTTCTACATTTGTATCTCTGTCTCAAGCCTATAGTGTAACATTTCATCATGACAACACTACAAACGTTGCGTCACCATGGCAACAGATGGTCCCGAGCATGCCATCATTCAATAACAGATTAAGTCCGTCTGTTGACTACACTGAATAGTCTTTCGTAGTTTTTTCTACTCTCCACTAGGCGTCGCTCCGAAATTTCTGCTACCGTGCGTTCGTAAGTGATAAGGTACCGCTTAATGGGACGCGTTTGGATTTTTCCATGATGACAGCGCCCATATGAAAGATACGCTTCGAATATGAAAGCCAATTTCAAGTATTTTCGGTATAACAATAAAATAAAAGTAAAACATAAATAGTTTCGGAATACATTGAAATAAATAATCCATGTAGTTTTATAGGATATAGATAATCTCTGTCTTGTTTTCAACAAAGAAAAATGAAAATTCTCGGATCCGCCATCTTGGATCCAAGTGGTAAGCTTCTGAAAACGAACCACTTGTACCGGTGCAGTTCTGTTGGTACGGCGCGTTCCATTTGAGATACAACAGATTCGTATCGATACAACTGGTACGAATCTGCCAATGGTTTTCAGCACGGCCTTGGTACTAAGGCAGGTAATTCAGCCTGATATACTGACATCCTCTTGGTGCATAGTTTGTAGAGACAATTAAAGCCGCACAGATGTACTGCAAACATTATTTTAGCGGTAGATAAATCTCGCGATTTCCAGGTAAAAAGAAATATATAAATCTCCATGTATACATGTACACCAAAGCTTATCATGGCCTATAATCGCATATTCAATTGTTAACAAACCTACGGTCGATGATGATTGTTAATTTAAGTGCATCTACACTCTTGTCAAATTTTATACGCCAAGCAATATAAATGTTATTTTTGGCGGGAGGCGACAGCTGCGCGCTCTAATGCCGATCACATTTAAGCACTTGTTTAATTAGGTGGCTGTAAATGAATTTATTGCATGGTAAACATGTAAATGAAATTGCAAACTGAGACGGAAATGGCGAATGTATTATGTCATTAGGCAAATGGTTTTCCCATACCCAACACGTAAACAACACTAGCCAGATCCCACCTTGATAGTTGCGTTCCATTGATTATTTTAAACATTTATACCGAGATTTTAAACGATACTTTTCGTATTTTTACCTGCTTAATTTTAGAGTGTATCACTTGTGAGGTAGGCAAAGTTCCCGGAGAAAACACATTAACTTACTATTTTGTACACACAGACATGTAGTAACGTTTGCGAGCTAGTCGTAGAATGTCCTTAACCATTCGGCCATCACGATCTGAGGTGTCGGACCATCACGATCTGAGGTGTCGGACCATCACGATCGGAGGTGTCGGACCATCACAATCTGAGGTGTCGGACATCACGATCTGAGGTGTCGGACCATCACGATCTGAGGTGTCGGGCCATCACGATCTGAGGTGTCGGACCATCGCGGTCTGAGGTGTGGGACCATCATGATAGAATAATACCAGTATAATGTCGGACATCTCATTGAGGCAGACGTCGAGGTCTTGCATCAAAAGGTAGTGAAGAAGAGATAACTTGTTGGACGCCTTTACTATTTGGCCAAACTAATATCCCCAAGGTCATTACGACATATTTATTGTAAGATGTATGAGATTGATTAAAACATTCAATTAACACCTGTCTTGGCTAATGAATGTCTGCTTGTTTGTGACGGAGCGGATGCTTACACATTTCGTTGATAGTAATTCACACCTGCAAGGCGGAGAAAAAGCTGTCAGCTCACGAACGAAACTGATATTAAATACTTTAAATATTCATATTTAAAAAGAAACTTAATTTGCATAAACTGCTCTTTACGAGAAAGTTTGGAGATGATATCGGATATATTAAATGCCATTATACAACGTAGGCCCAGCGATCCGAACAGGGGTTAAAAACTACATCCGTCAAAATAAACCAGAATTCCTAATCTTATACACGGCGTCTCCTTATAATGTAACATACTTTATATGATTTCTTTGAACACCAGAATCCTGACAAATAGAATCTCTGGATGAAGTCCGATTTCATGAGACCATGAGTTTACATTTAGACATTCTGACGGAAAGTTTTCTAATGTTGTTCCCGGCTGCACTGAGACCAGTTTATCGGGATAAAATCGTTGTCATTGTATGCAGTTTGCGTTTACTTGTGACACCAATCATCTTTCAGAACGTCTAATACTGGCTAGACTGGCCACCAGACCCTAAGTTGTTGATAAAACTTTCTCAGCAGAGATCTTTACTAGATTATCTCCCCCTAGTTTGAAACTTAGAATCAGACATGTAAGAGAGAGAAAAATAATCAAGCCAAATTTTAGTGATTTTTTTTCAATATTCTAGAGACTGGAGGCCAGTCTAAATACTGGCATACGGCTAAGAGCATAAATCCATGTCATGGACATGTCAAGCGTGGGGTTCACATATTAGGCGTGGGATTCACATGTTAGGCTTGAGATTCACATGTTAGGCGTGGGATTCACATGTAAGGCTTGAGATTCACATGTTAGGCGTGGGATTCACATGTTAGGCGTGGTATTCACATGTTAGGCGTTGTATTTACATGCTAGGCGAGGTGTTCACATGTTAGGCGTGGGATTCACATGTTAGGCGTGGGATTCACATGTTAGGCGTGGGATTAATAAGTTAGGCGTGGAATTCACATGTTAGGCGTGCTATTCACATGTTAGGCTTGGGGTTCACATGTTAGGCGTGGTATTCACATATTAGGCTTGGGATTCACATGTTAGGCGTTGGGATTCACATATTAGGCTTGGGATTCATATGTTAGGCATGGGAATCACTTCTTAGGCATGGGATTCACTTGGGATACACATGTTAGGCTTGAGATTCACATGTTACGCGTGGGTTTCACATGTAAGGCTTGAGATTCACATGTTAGGCGTGGGATTCACATGTTAGGCGTGGTATTCACATGTTAGGCGTTGTATTCACATGCTAGGCGAGGTGTTCACATGTTAGGCGTGGGATTCACATGTTAGGTGTGGGATTCACATGTTAGGCGTGGGATTCATATGTTAGGCGTGGTATTCACATGTTAGGCGTGGGATTCACATGTTAGGCGTGGGATTCACATGTTAGGCGTGGGATTCACATGTTAGGCTTGGTGTTCACATGTTAGGCGTGGTATTCACATGTTAGGCGTGGGATTCACATGTTAGGCGTTGGGTTTCACATATTAGGCTTGGGATTCACATGTTAGGCATGGGATTCACATGTTAGGCGTGGGATTCACATGTAAGGCTTGAGATTCACATGTTAGGCGTGGGATTCACATGTTAGGCGTGGTATTCACATGTTAGGCGTGGGATTCACATGTTAGGCGTGGGATTCATATATATGTTAGGCGTGGGATTCACATGTTAGGCGTGGTATTCACATGTTAGGCATGGGATTCACATGTTAGGCGTTGGGATTCACATATTAGGCTTGGGATTCACATGTTAGGCTTGGGGTTCACATGTTAGGCGTGGTATTGACATGTTAGGCGTGGGATTCACATGTTAGGCGTTGGGATTCACATATTAGGCTTGGGATTCACATGTTAGGCATGGGATTCACTTCTTAGGCATGGGATTCACTTGTTAAGCGTGGGATACACATGTTAGGCTTGAGATTCACATGTTACGCGTAGGTTTCACATGTAAGGCTTGAGATTCACATGTTGGCGTGGGATTCACATGTTAGGCGTGGTATTCACATGTTAGGCGTTGTATTCACATGCTAGGCGAGGTGTTCACATGTTAGGCGTGGGATTCACATGTTAGGCGTGGGATTCATATATATGTTAGGCGTGGGATTCATATATATGTTAGGCGTGGGATTCACATGTTAGACATGGGATTCACATGTTAGGCATGGGATTCACATGTTAGGCGTTGGGATTCACATATTAGGCTTTGGATTCACATGTTAGGCTTGGGGTTCACATGTTAGGCGTGGTATTCACATGTTAGGCGTGGGATTCACATGTTAGGCGTTGGGATTCACATATTAGGCTTGGAATTCACATTTTAGGCATGGGATTCACTTCTTAGGCATGGGATTCACTTGTTAAGCGTGGGATACACATGTTACGCTTGAGATTCACATGTTAGGCTTGGAATTCACATTTTAGGCATGGGATTCACTTCTTAGGCATGGGATTCACTTGTTAAGCGTGGGATACACATGTTACGCTTGAGATTCACATGTTACGCGTGGGTTTCACATGTTAGGCGTGGTATTCACATGTTAGGCGTTGTATTCACATGCTAGGCGAGGGGTTTACATGTTAGGCGTGGGATTCACATGTTAGGCGTGGGGTTCATATGTTAGGTATGGGGTTCACATGTTAGGTATGGGGTTCACAAGTTAGGCGTGGGGTTCACATGTTAGGTATGGGGTTCACATGTTAGGTATGGGGTTCACATGTTAGGTATGGGGTTCACATGTTAGGCGTGGTATTCACATGTTAGGCGTGGGGTTCACATGTTAGGCTTGGGGTTCACATGTTAGGTATGGGGTTCACATGTTAGGCGTGGGGTTCACATGTTAGGTATGGGGTTCACATGTAAGGTATGGGGTTCACATGTTAGGTATGGGATTCACTTGCTGCAATATTGTAGCTCAAAAGACTTTTAGACAGAAAATGGTGTCGTCTTTAGAGCTACAATTGGTGCATATTACTGCTAATGGAGCAAAGTAATGATCATGCAAACCGTTATAAAACGTTTATTTTCATTTTAACTTACTTGTTCGATATCGCTTACTTACTAGGCAATAAAACTGAACCAAATAGATTATCAAATTCCCACCGAGGCATTATTTTTTTACGTAATACATATGAAGGTCTTTCTGAAGCGGATTTTTACGGTAGGTCCAGAAATTGTGAATATGACGTCGTGTGAGCGGTACGGTATATATTAAGAATGGTAGTTATGATTGTTTTGGACAAAAATTATATGTAAATGCATGTATACACATAAAATAACTGGAAACCTACAAAAAATATAGAAAACTGTGCCCGAGTGATTTTCGGAGGCAGTGCTCCACTACGACACATAGGGACCAATGCGTACCCGGCCGAAAGGTATAGCAGGCCGGGTACGTATATTCGTTCTAGGGGTTCACATGTTTGGCGTGAGGTTCACATGTTAGGCTTGGGATTCACATGTTAGGCGTGGGGTTCACATGTTAGGCGTGGGGTTCACATGTTAGGCGTGGGGTTCACATGTTAGGCTTGGGGTTCATATGTTAGGTATGGGGTTCACATGTTAGGTATGGGGTTCACATGTTAGGCGTGGGGTTCATATGTTAGGCGTGGGGTTCACATGTTAGGCGTGGGGTTCATATGTTAGGCGTGGGGTTCATATGTTAGGCGTGGGGTTCACATGTTAGGTATGGGGTTCACATGTTAGGCGTGGGATTCACATGTTAGGTATGGGGTTCACATGTTAGGTATGGGGTTCACATGTTAGGCGTGGGATTCACATGTGAGGCGTGGGATTCACATGTTAGGTATGGGGTTCACATGTTAGGTATGGGGTTCACATGTTAGGCGTGGGGTTCACATGTTAGGCGTGGGGTTCACATGTTAGGCGTGGGGTTCACATGTTAGGCGTGGGGTTCACATGTTAGGCGTGGGGTTCACATGTTAGGCGTGGGATTCACATGTGAGGCGTGGGATTCACATGTTAGGCGTGGGATTCACATGTTAGGCGTGGGATTCACATGTTAGGCGTGGGGTTCACATGTTAGGCGTGGGATTCACATGTTAGGCGTGGGATTCACATGTTAGGCGTGGGATTCACATGTTAGGCGTGGGATTCACATGTTAGGCGTGGGATTCACATGTTAGGCGTGGGATTCACATGTTAGGCGTGGGATTCACATGTGAGGCGTGGGATTCACATGTTAGGCGTGGGATTCACATGTTAGGCGTGGGATTCACATGTTAGGCGTGGGGTTCACATGTTAGGCGTGGGGTTCACATGTTAGGCGTGGGATTCACATGTGAGGCGTGGGGTTCACATGTTAGGCGTGGGGTTCATATGTTAGGTATGGGGTTCACATGTTAGGCGTGGGATTCACATGTGAGGCGTGGGGTTCACATGTTAGGTATGTGGTTCACATGTTAGGCGTGGGATTCACATGTGAGGCGTGGGATTCACATGTGAGGCGTGGGGTTCATATGTTAGGCTTGGGGTTCACATGTTAGGCGTGGGGTTCACATGTTAGGCGTGGGATTCACATGTGAGGCGTGGGATTCACATGTTAGGCGTGGGATTCACATGTTAGGCTTGGGGTTCACATGTTAGGCGTGGGATTCACATGTGAGGCGTGGGGTTCACATGTTAGGCTTGGGGTTCACATGTTAGGCTTGGGGTTCACATGTTAGCCGTGGGATTCACATCTCCGCGAGGTATCTTTTCACAGCGTCATCTACCATGATATTATTCTCACGGCAACATTAGGAGACATTATTCTGTATGGTCAGAAGTGGTCCGAGGAGTTCCGAAGTGATCTGAAGTGTCTCGAAGACAGCTGCACGATGAGACACGGCGCATCTGTTGTCGCGCATTCCAAGACCTAAAGGCTCAGTCACTTTAGGAAGTTCGCTTAAAATTCTTTATAGTCCTTGTTTCTAGCACGAAAAGGCGCGAACACTTACATCTCTGTGTCGGGGTTAATTATGTATCGTATATAATGATAGGTGGCGAAGAACTCTTATGTACAGCTAGGTGGGGTACATCGCAAAGGTAGGTGGAGTGAAACGACATTACAACCGTCTAGCATATTTTTTCAACAATAAAATGTCCTCAAATAAATATATTGTTCAAGCCAATTTGCAAAGACTTGCTGCCGATATCGTGACGGAGGAGAATGTTTTATGATTTTACTTGTCTTGTTTATGTTATGGCTGGATAACCAGGTGTCCGGGCTGTGTATCAGAGATAAAGTTTGGTTTTTACTAGATTACATTTCCCCTTCTATCTTTAACAACGATATTCCGTATTACATACACGCATTGATGCATGCCATATGGTTTTGTGTAGATTGGAAGCAAGGATTTACTTCCGACGCGGGCATATCAGCAACGATATAAATGAAATTTTGTCCTGCAAACGTTTGAAGTTTGTTTATCGACTAGAACCTGCATCATAGTTCTAAAACCAGGTACGGATCCCAAGAGAAAGAGAGAAAAAAATCTGGTTTTGTTGACATAGTGAAGATGAATGTTGCATTAGTCAGGATTTTGATATGTAACCTCAACGTACTTTGAAACGCATTCTACATTGCCCAATCAAATCCATTCTTATTTATAACATTCTTTGACTCAGCCAATGAAAACAGTCGTTAAATACAAAATAATCATTGGCGCATTGTCTGGTTTCAAAGGACTATCTCGCTATGCAATATATAACGAAGATATATTTTCTAATGAAATAAACGTTAGCGGGATTAAGAAATCCGAAAATTTCCACTTGACCAAAGCCACTATATACACGCGCTTTACTTAGTAATTTAATGTTTTCTATTGTGAACGGAAATAAAATATGGTTTTCTGGGGATTTGGGCATTTCTGTTGGCTGACAGCACCATCAAACGTGGAAAAATCTGGTACATGTGTGTGGTTATAGATCTGATACATGTGTGTGTGTGTGGTTATAGATCTTACACATGTGTGTGTGTGGTTAAAGATCTGATACATGTGTGTGTGTGTGGTTATAGATCTTATACATGTGTGTGTGTGTGGTTATAGATCTGATACATGTGTGTGTGTGGTTAAAGATCTGATACATGGGTGTGGTTATAGATCTGATACATGTGTGTGTGGTTATAGATCGGTACATATGTGTGGTTAAAGATTGGTACATGTGTGTGGTTATAGATCTGGTACATATGTGTGATTATAGATCTGGTACATGTGTGTGGTTACATTGATCTGGTACATGTGTGGGGTTATAGATCTGGTACATATGTGTGATTATACATCTGGTACATGTGTGTGGTTATAGATCGGGTACATGTGTGTGGTTATAGATGTGTACATGTGTGTGGTTATAGATGTGTACATGTGTGTGGTTATAGATCTGGTACATATGTGTGGTTATAGATCTGGTACATGTGTTTGATTATAAATCTAGTACATATGTCTGGCTATAGATCTGTACATGTATGTGACTAGATCTGGTACATGTGTGTGGTTACAGATCTGGTATATGTGTGTAGTTATAGATCTAGTACATATGTGTGGTTACAGATCTGGTATATGTGTGTAGTTATAGATCTGGTACATGTGTGTGGTTATAGATCGGTACATATGTATGGTTAAAGATTGGTACATGTGTGTGGTTAAAGATCTAGTACATGTGTGTGGTTATATATCTGGTACATGTGTGTGGTTACAAATCTGGTACATGTGTGTGGTTAAAGATCTAGTACATGTGTTTGGTGAAAGATCTGGTACATGTGTGTGGTTATATATCTGGTACATGTGTGTGACTATAGAACTGGTACATATGTTTGATTATAGATCTGATACATGTGTGTAGTTATATATCTGGTACATGTGTGGGGTTATATAGTTCTGGTACATGTGTGTGCCTATAGATACATATCTGTAGTTATAGATTTGGTACATATTTGTGGTTATAGATCGGTACATGTGTGTGGTTATAGATCTGGAACATGTGTGTGGTTATAGATCTGGAACATGTGTGTGGTTATAGATCTGTACATGTGTGTGGTTATAGATCTGTACATGTGTGTGGTTATAGATCTGTAAATGTGTGCGGTTATAGATCGGTACATGTGTGTGGTTATAGATCTGTACATGTGTGTGGTTATAGATCTGTTACATGTGTGTGGTTATAGATCGGTACATGTGTGTGGTTATAGATCGGGTACATGTGTGTGGTTATAGATCTGTACATGTGTGTGGTTATAGATCGGGTACATGTGTGTGGTTATAGATCGGGTACATGTGTGTATGTGTGTGTGGTTATAGATCTGTACATGTGTGTGGTTATAGATCGGTACATGTGTGTGGTTATAGATCGGGTACATGTGTGTGGTTATAGATCTGGTACATATGTGTGGTTATAGATGTGTACATGTGTGTGGTTATAGATCTGTACATGTGTCTGGTTATAGATCTGGTACATATTTGTGGTTATAGATCTGGTACATATTTGTGGTTAAAGATTGGTACATGTGTGTGGTTATAGATCTGGTACATGTGTGTGGTTATAGATCTGTACATGTGTGCGGTTATAGATCTGGAAAATGTTGGCGGTTATAGATCTGGTACATATTTGTGGTTAAAGATTGGTACATGTGTGTGGTTATAGATCTGGTACATGTGTGTGGTTATAGATCTGTACATGTGTGCGGTTATAGATCTGGTACATGTGTGCGGTTATATATCTGGTACATGTGTGTGGTTATAGATCTGGTACATGTGTGTGGTTATAGATCTGGTACATGTGTGTGGTTATAAATCTAGTACATATGTCTTGCTATAAATATGGAACATATGTGTGGTTATAGATCGGTACATGTGTGTGGTTATACATAAGGTACATGTGTGCGATTATAGATCTGGTACATGTGTGTAGTTATAGATCTGGTACATATGTGTGGTTATAGATCTGTACATGTGTGTGGTTATAGATCGGTACATGTGTGTGGTTATAGATCTGTACATGTGTGTGGTTATAGATCAGGTACATGTGTGCGGTTATAGATCTGGTACATGTGTGTAGTTATAGACCTGGTACATGTGTTTTGTTATAGATCTGGTACATGTGTGTGACTATAGATCTGGTACATGTGTTTGGTTATAGATCTGGTACACGTAAGTGGTTATATATCTGGTACATGTGTGTGGTTATAGATCTGGTACATGTAAGTGGTTATATATCTGGTACATGTGTGTGGTTATACATCTGGTACATGTGTGTGGTTATAGATCTGGTACATGTGTGTAGTTATAGACCTGGTACATGTGTTTGTTTATAGATCTGTACATGTGTGTGGTTATAGATCTGGTACATATGTGTATGTGTGTGTTGTTATAGATCTGGTACATATGTGTGGTTATATATCTGGTACATGTGTGTGGTTATAGATCTGGTACATGTGTGTGGTTATAGATCTGGTACATGTGAATGGTTATAGATCTGTTACATGTGAGTGGTTATATATCTGGTACATGTGTGTGGTTATATGTCTGGTACATTTGTGTGGTTATAGATCTGTACATGTGTGTGGTTATAGATCGGTACATGTGTGTGGTTATAGATCGGTACATGTGTGTGGTTATAGATCTGGTACATGTGTGTGGTTATAGATCTGTAAATGTGAGTGGTTATAGATCGGGTACATGTGAGTGGTTATAGATCTGGTACATGTGTGTGGTTATATATCTGGTACATGTGTGTGGTTATAGATCTGGTACATGTGTGTGGTTATAGATCTGGTACATGTGTTTGTGTGGTTATAGATCTGTACATGTGTGTGGTTATAGATCGGTACATGTGTTTGGTTATAGATCTGTACATGTGAGTGGTTATAGATCTGGTACATGTGTGTGGTTATATATCTGGTACATGTGTGTGGTTATAGATCTGTACATGTGTGTGGTTATAGATCTGGTACATGTGTTTGGTTATAGATCCGGTACATGTGTGTGGTTATAGATCTGGTACATGTGTGTGGTTATATATCTTTTAATGTGAGTGGTTATAGATCTGTACATGTGTGTGGTTATAGATCTGTACATGTGTGTGGTTATAGATCTGTACACGTGTGAGGTTCTAGATCTGTAAATGTGTGTGGTTATAGATCTGTACATGTGTGTGGTTATAGATCTGTACATGTGTGTGGTTATAGATCTGGTAGATGTGTGTGTGTGTGTGGTTATAAATCTGGTACATGTGTTTGGTTATATATCTGGTACATGTGAGTGGTTATAGATCTGGTACATGTGTGTGGTTATATATCTGGTACATGTGTGTGGTTATAGATCTGTACATGTGTGCGGTTATAGATCTGGTACATGTGTTTGGTTATAGATCTGTACATGTGAGTGGTTATAGATCTGGTACATGTGTGTGGTTATAGATCTGGTACATGTGTGTGGTTATAGATCTGTACATGTGTGTGGTTATAGATCTGGTACATGTGTTTGGTTATAGATCTGGTACATGTGTGTGGTTATAAATCTGGTACATGTGTTTGGTTATATATCTGGTACATGTGAGTGGTTATAGATCTGTACATGTGTGTGGTTATAGATCTGTACATGTGTGTGGTTATAGATCTGTACATGTGTGAGGTTCTAGATCTGTACATGTGTGTGGTTATAGATCTGTACATGTGTGTGGTTATATATCTGGTAGATGTGTGTGTGTGTGTGGTTATAAATCTGGTACATGTGTTTGGTTATATATCTGGTATATGTGAGTGGTTATAGATCTGGTACATGTGTGTGGTTATATATCTGGTACATGTGTGTGGTTATAGATCTGGTACATTTGTGTGGTTATAGATCTGTGCATGTGTGTGGTTATAGATCTGGTACATGTGTGTGGTTATATATCGGGTACATGTGTGTGGTTATATATCTGGTACATGTGTGTGGTTATATGTCTGGTACATTTGTGTGGTTATAGATCTGTACATGTGTGTGGTTATAGATCTGTACATGTGTGTGGTTTTAGATCTGTACATGTGCGTGGTTATAGATCTGGTACATGTGTGTGTGTGTGTGTGGTTATAGATCTGGTACATGTGTTTGGTTATATATCTGGTACATGTGAGTGGTTATATATCTGGTACATGTGTGTGGTTATATATCTGGTACATGTGTGTATGTGTGTGTGGTTATAGATCTGGAACATGTGTGTGGTTATAGATCTGGAACATGTGTGTGGTTATAGATCTGTACATGTGTGTGGTTATAGATCTGGTACATGTGAGTGATTATATATCTGGTACATGTGTGTGGTTATAGATCTGTACATGTGTGTGGTTATATATCTGGTACATGTGAGTGGTTATAGATCTGGTACATGTGTGTGGTTATAGATCTGTACATGTGTGCGGTTATAGATCTGGAAGATGTGTGTGGTTATAGATCTGGTACATGTGTTTGGTTATATATCTGGTTCATGTGAGTGGTTATATATCTGGTACATGTGTGTGGTTATAGATCTGTACATGTGTGTGGTTATAGATCTGTACATGTGTGTGGTTATATATCGGTACATGTGTGTGGTTATAGATCTGTACATGTGTGTGACTATAGATCTGGTACATGTGTGTTGTTATTTATATCTGGTACATATGTGTGGTTATAGATCTGGTACATGTGTGTGGTTATAGATCTGGTACATTTGTGTGGTTATAGATCTGTACATGTGTGTGGTTATAGATGTGTACATGTGTGTGGTTATAGATCTGGTACATGTGTGTGACTATAGATCTGTACATGTGTGTGGTTATAGATCTAGTACATGTGAGTGGTTATATATCTGGTACATGTGTGTGGTTATAGATCGGGTACATGTGTGTGGTTATAGATCCGGTACATGTGTGTGGTTATAGATCTGTACATGTGTGTTGTTATATATATCTGGTACATATGTGTGGTTATAGATCTGTACATGTGTGTGGTTATAGATCTAGTATATATGTGTGATTACAGATCTGGTATATGTGTGTAGCTATAGATCTGGCACACCGAATGATATTTTTGCTATCAAGAATCCATTCCGATTGAGAGTAGTAGATTTTGTGAGATGTTACCAGTAACATTTTATCTTTAATTTAGAAATAAAGGACTTGTCAAGTTTATAAATACACATTCAGAATTAGAAGATTTAAATACGTTAGCATCCTCAGGAGTGCTTTCCGATGCAAGAATAAAAACTAAATTCATCAGGGATTACAAACACTAACATTCCACAGCCTCCCAAATCACAAACACCAACATTCCGGAGCCTCTCAAATCACAAACACCAACATTCCGGAGCCTCCCAAATCATAAACACTTACATTCCGGAGCCTCCCAAATCACAAACACCAACATTCTGGAGCCTTCAAAATCACAAATACTTTCATTCCACAGCCTCCCATATCACAAACACTTACATTCCACAGCCTCCCAAATCACAAACACTAACATTCCACAGCCCCCCAAATAAGAAACACCAACATTCCGGATCCTCCCAAATCACAAACACCAACATTCTGGAGCCTCCCAACACAAACACTTACATACATTTCACAGCCTCCCAAATCACAAACACCAACATTCCGCAGCCTCCCAAATCACAAACACTAACATTTCACAGCCTCCCAAATCACAAACACCAACATTCCACAGCCTCTCAAACCACAAACACTAACATTCCACAGCCTCCCAAATAAGAAACACCATCATTCCACAGCCTCCCAAATCACAAACACCAACATTCCACAGCCTCCCAAATCACAAAAACCAACATTCCGGAGCCTCCCAAATCACAAACACTAACATTCCTTCCACAGCTTCCTAAATCACAAATACTAACATTCCACAGCCTCCGAAATCACAAAAACCAACATTCCGGTGCCTCCCAAATCACAAACACTAACATTCCGCAGCTTCCTAAATCACAAACACTAACATTCCACATCCTCTCAAATCACAAACATTAACATTCCACAGCCTCCCAAATCACAAACACCAACATTCCATCGCCTCTCAAATCACAAACATTAACATTCCACAGCTTCCCAACTAAGAAACACCAACATTCCACAGTCTCCCAAATCACAAATACTAACATTCCGCAGCCTCCCAAATCAGAAACACCAACATTCCACAGCCTCCCAAATCAGAAATATCAACATTCCACAGCCTCTCAAATCAATCACAAACACCAACATTCCACAGCCTCCCAAATCACAAACACCAACATTCCACAGTCTCCCAAATCACAAACACCAACATTCCAGAGCCTCCCAAATCATTAACATTAACATTCCGCTGCCTCCAAAATCAGAAACACCAACATTCCACAGCCTCCCAAATCAATCACAAACACCAACATTCCGGAGCCTCCCAAATCATAATCACTAACATTCTGGAGCCTCCCAAATCACAATCACTTACATTTCACAGCCTCCCAAATCACAAACACTTACATTCCGGAGCCTCCCAAATCACAAACACCAACATTCCGGAGCCTACCAAATCACAATCACTAACATTCCGGAACCTCCCAAATCACAAACACCAACATTAAGCAGCCTCCCAAATCATAAACACTTACATTCCACAGCCTCCCAAATCACAAACACCAACATTCCACAGCCTCCAAAATCACAAACACTAACATTATGCATCCTTTTAAATCACAAACACTCACATTCTGCAGCCTACCAAATCACAAACACTTACATTCTACAGCCTCCCAGATCACAAATACTAACATTCAACAGCCTCCCAAATCACAAACACTAACATTCCACAGCCTCCCAAATCACAAACACTAACATTCTACAGCCTCCCAAATCACAAACACTCACATTCTGCTGCCCCCAAAATCACAAACACTAACATTCCGGAGCCTCCAAAATCACAAACACTAACATTCCGCAGCCTCCCAAATCACAAACACTAACATTCCACAGCCTCCCAAATCACAAACACTTACATTCCGCGTCCTTCCAAATGTCCACAGACTACCAACAGAACTAATGACCTTAGGTACAGATGTTTGAGGGTACTATGATTATGAGATGTATTTATAGTAATTACAACTCCACCTTGATAAATACCCCCGGAAGGATAGACATTAATAAATCCGAGATGTAGACGTGAATAGCTAAGGAGACACATCAATATGACCGCTTGAAACACTCTCATTCAAGTGTAGCATCTTTGAGGGGAATTCTTTATGTACGTTTTTGCGTAATCAAATTCCTAAAAACAAAAAGAACAAGAAAAAGAATATTATATTTAATGCTAATGATTCTACTGATAGAAATATAAGAGGAATTTGGGGAATTTATCAAGCATTTCAGGCACCTCCTCCCACTTATCGCCATCTACATGTAATATTCTGCATTTTCGGCTTGTTTATACTCCTTGTTTATTCTCCTTGTTTATACTCCTAGTTTATACTCCTTGTTTATACACCTTGTTTATACTCCTGGTTTATACTCCTTGTTTATTCCTTGTTTATACTCCTTGTTTATACTCCTTGTTTATACTCCTTGTTTATACTCCTTGTTTATACTCCTTATTTATACTCCTTGTTTATACTCCTTGTTTATACTTCTTGTTTATACTTCTTGTTTATACTCTTTCTTTATACTCCTGGTTTATACTCCCTGTTTATACTCCTTGTTTATACTCCGTGTTTATACTCCTTGTTTATACTCCGTGTTTATACTCCTTGTTTATACTCCTTGTTTATTCTCCTTGTTTATTCTCCTTGTTTATACTCCTTGTTTATACTCCTTGTTTATACTCCTTGTTTATACTCCTTGTTTGTTCTCCTAGTTTATACTCCTAGTTTATACTCCTAGTTTATACTCCTTGTTTATACTCCTTGTTTATACCCCTTGTTTATACTCCGTGTTTATACTCCTTGTTTATACTCCTTGTTTATTCTCCTAGTTTATACTCCTAGTTTATACTCCTAGTTTATACTCCTTGTTTATACTCCTAGTTTATACTCCGTGTTTATACTCCTAGTTTATACTCCTTGTTTATACTCCTTGTTTATACTCCTTGTTTATACTCCTTGTTTATTCTCCTTGTTTATACTCCTAGTTTATACTCCTTGTTTATACTCTTTCTTTATACACCTTGTTTATACTCCTTGTTTATACACCTTGTTTATACTCCTTATTTATTCTCCTTGTTTATACTCCTTGTTTATACTCCTTGTTTATACTCCTGGTTTATACTCCTTGTTTATACTCCTTGTTTATACTCCCTGTTTATACTCCTTGTTTATACTCCTTGTTTATACCCCTTGTTTATACTCCTTGGTTTATACTCCTTGTTTATACTCTTTCTTTATACTCCTTGTTTATACTCCTTGTTTATACTCCTTGTTTATACTCCTTGTTTATACACCTTGTTTATACTCCTTGTTTATACTCCTTGTTTATACTCCTTGTTTATACTCCTTGTTTATACTCCTTGTTTATACACATTGTTTATACTCCTAGTTAATACTCCTTGTTTATACTCCTTGTTTATACTCCTTGTTTATACTCTTTCTTTATACTCCCTGTTTATACTCCTGGTTTATACTCCTTGTTTATACTCCTTGTTTATACTCCTTATTTATACTCCTTGTTTATACTCCTTGTTTATACTTCTTGTTTATACTCTTTCTTTATACTCCTTGTTTAAACTCCTTGTTTATACTCCTTGTTTATACTCCTTGTTTATACTCCTGGTTTATACACCTTGTTTATACTCCTTGTTTATACTCCCTGTTTATACTCCTTGTTTATACTCCTAGTTTATACTCCTTGTTTATACTCTTTCTTTATACACCTTGTTTATACTCCTTGTTTATACTCCTTGTTTATTCTCCTTGTTTATACACCTTGTTTATACTCCTTGTTTATACTCCTTGTTTATACTCCTTGTTTATACTCTGTGTTTATACTCCTTGTTTATACACCTTGTTTATACTCCTTGTTTATACTCCTTGTTTATACCCCTTGTTTATACTCTTTATTTATACTCCTTGTTTATTCTTCTTGTTTATAATCCTTGTTTATACTCCTTGTTTATTCTCCTTATTGTAATGTCAACTCCAAAAGTGACCTGGTTTTTACCTGTGACCTGTGACCAGGTTTTTACCTGTGACCTAGTTGTGACCTGTGACCAGGTTTTGATCTGTGACCTGCCTTTGACCAGTGACCAGGTTTTTACCTGTGACCTAGTAGTGACCTGTGACCTGGTTTTGACCTGTGACCAGGTTTTATCTGTGACCTAGTTGTGACCTGTGACCTGGTTGTTATCTGTGACTGGTTTTGACCTGTGACCAGGTTTTATCTGTGACCTAGTTGTGACCTGTGACCAGGTTTTGACCTGTGACCTGGTTGTGATCTGTGACCTAGTTGTGACCTGTGACCAGGTTTTGACCTGTGACCTGGTTGTGATCTGTGACTTAGTTGTTATCTGTGACGTAGTTGTTGTCTGTGACTTAGTTGTTATCTGTGACTGGTTTTGACCTGTGACCAGGTTTTATCTGTGACCTAGTTGTGACCTGTGACCAGGTTTTGACCTGTGACCTGGTTGTGACCTGTGACTTAGTTGTGATATGTAACTGGTTTTGACCTGTGACCTGATTGTAACGTGTGACCTGCTTTTGACCAGTGACCTGTGATTCACTGGTTCCAGTTATTGAAACAGTGAACGATCACTCTCCCTCTGTATCTTAAATAACATCTTGGTTATTACATTTATGTTCATGCTTCTGTTTTGATTGGCCTAATTTTATCTTTAGGTATTAGTAAGGATGCATTATGACAGTTTACATAATATTTGTTAGAAGAGAGATTTTTTTATATGTAATATGTGGATCGGGTTCAAATCTAAATACCTTCATCACTCAAAAACGTTTATATAAGAATGCGAACAAGCAGAGACCATATCGTCAGACAAATACATTATACATACAACGTCACACGTAGTCAGTCAGTCGACATAACAAATTTAAGATGAAGGGCACTGCTTACCAAAGCCAAGAAAAACGACCCAATTTTTCAAACAAAACATGCGAAACGTTTGAAGTTGTTGGCGTCGTAAGCCAGTCTCCACTGCCAAAGCGTAGTCGTCTAGATACCAAACAAATGGTTTCTATATCGTTAAAGTTTCTTTGAGATTGCTCGGATCATTGAAGAGGCCTCGCAATGTAACAAAGTCCTTTAGTATTATTAATTAATGTCGTTTCATGTGGTCCTTTAAAGGAAGAGTAGAGGTGCTTGGGACGGGGGCGGAGTGGGGAAACCCAGATTTTACGTCTCTACTAAGATATGGTTTGAATAATTTATTGCTCAGAAGGCAATAATTTGTTACCAAAAGATGGTTACATTTGATGGTGTTTAACTGAGTACCGCCTGTGTACCTGTAGTAGACGTCAGTGTAAAATATGATGTTAAACGCGTTCACTTGTTGGTTTCACATTGATCTGTTTAATCGATAATGTCACTAACGTTTACTACCCAGAAACACGTGGTCATATAACTACCCAGACACACATGGTCTTATAATCAACGCTTACTACCCAGAAACACATGGTCCTGTAACCAACACTTACTACCCAGAAACACGTGGTTCTATAACCAACACTTACTACCCAGAAACACGTGATTCTAAACCAACACTTACTACCCAGAAACACATGGTTCTATAACCAACACTTATTACCCAGAAACACATGGTCCTATAACCAACACTTACTACCCAGACACACATGGTCCTATAACCAACACTTACTATCCAGAAACACATGGTCCTATAACCAACACTTACTATCAAGAAACACGTGGTCCTATAACCAACACTTACTATCCAGAAACACATGGATCTATAACCAACACTTACTACCCAAAAACGCGTGGTCATGTAACCAACACTTACTACCCAGAAACACATAGTCCTATAACCAACACTTTCTACCCAGAAACACGTGGTCCTATAACCAACACTTACTACCCAGAAACACGTGGTCCTATAACCAACACTTACTACCCAGAAACACATGGTCCTATAACCAACACTTACTACCCAGAAACACATGGATCTATAACCAACACTTACTATCAAGAAACACATGGTCCTATAACCAACACTTACTATCCAGAAACACATGGATCTATAACCAACACTTACTACCCAAAAACACGTGGTCATGTAACCAACACTTACTACCCAGAAACACATAGTCCTATAACCAACACTTACTACCCAGAAACACGTGGTCCAATATCCAACACTTACTACCCAGAAACACGTGGTCCTATAACCAACACTTACTACCCAGAAACACATGGATCTATAACCAACACTTACTACCCAGAAACACGTGCTCATGTAACCAACACTTACTACCCAGAAACACGTGGTCCTATAACCAACACTTATTACCCAGAAACACATGGTCGTATAACCAACACTAACTACCCAGAAACACGTGGTCCAATAACCAACACTTACTTCCCAGAAACACGTGGTCCTATAACCAACACTTACTACCCAGAAACACATGGATCTATAACCAACACTTACTACCCAGAAACACATGGTCATATAACCAACACTAACTACCCAGAAACACATGGTCCTATAACCAAAACTAACTACCCAGAAACACATGGTCCAATAACCAACACTTACTACCCAGAAACACACGGATCCTTAACCAACACTTACTACCCAGAAACACGTGGTCCTATAACCAACACTTACTACCCAGAAACACGTGGTCCTATAACCAACACTTACTATCCAGAAACACGTGGTCCTATAACCAACACTTACTACCCAGAAACACATGGTCCTGTAACCAACACTTACTATCCAGAAACACATGATCCTGTAACCAACACTTACTACCCAGAAACACGTGGTCCTATAACCAACACTTACTACCCAGAAACACATGGTCCTATAACCAACACTTACTACCCAGAAACACATGGTCCTATAACCAACACTTACTATCCAGAAACACATGGTCCTATAACCAACACTTACTATCCAGAAACACATGGTTCTATAACCAACACTAACTATCCCGAAACACATGGTCCTATAACCAACACTTACTCTCCAGAAACACATGGTCCTATAACCAACACTAACTATTCAGAAACACGTGGTCCTATAACAAACACTTACTACCCAGAAACACATGGTCCTATAACCAACACTTACTACCCAGAAACACATGGTCCTATAACCAACACTAACTACCCAGAAACATATGGTCCTATAACCAACACTAATTACCCAGAAACACATGGTCCTATAACCAACACATACTATCCAGAAACACATGGTCCTATAACCAACACTTACTATCCAGAAACACATGGTCCTATAACCAACACTTACTACCCAGAAACACATGGTCCTATAACCAACACTAACTATCCAGAAACACATGGTCCTATAACCAACACTAATTATCCAGAAACACGTGGTCCTATAACCAACACTTACTACCCAGAAACACATGGTCCTATAACCAACACTAACTATCTAGAAACACATGGTCCCGTAACCAACACTTTCTATCCAGAAACACATGGTCCTATAACCAACACTTACTACCCAGAAACACATGGTCCTATAACCAACACTTACTACCCAGAAACACATGTTCCTGTAACCAACACTAACTATCCAGAAACACATGGTCCTATAACTAACACTTACTACCCAGAAACACATGGTCCTATAACCAACACTTACTATCCAGAAACACATGGTCCTATAACCAACACTTACTACCCAGAAACACATGGTCCTATAACCAACACTTACTACCCAGAAACACATGGTCCTATAACCAACACTTACTACCCAGAAACACATGGTCCTATAACCAACACTTACTACCCAGAAACACATGGTCCTATAACCAACACTTACTACCCAGAAACACATGGTCCTATAACCAACACTTACTACCCAGAAACACATGGTCCTATAACCAACACTTACTACCCAGAAACACATGGTCCTATAACCAACACTTACTACCCAGAAACACATGGTCCTATAACCAACACTTACTACCCAGAAACACATGGTCCTATAACCAACACTTACTACCCAGAAACACATGGTCCTATAACCAACACTTACTACCCAGAAACACATGGTCCTATAACCAACACTTACTACCCAGAAACACATGGTCCTATAACCAACACTTACTACCCAGAAACACATGGTCCTATAACCAACACTTACTACCCAGAAACACATGGTCCTATAACCAACACTTACTACCCAGAAACACATGGTCCTATAACCAACACTTACTACCCAGAAACACATGGTCCTATAACCAACACTAACTATCCAGAAACACATGGTCCTGTAACCAACACTTACTACCCAGAAACACATGGTCCTATAACCAACACTAACTATCCAGAAACACATGGTCCTATAACCAACACTTACTACCCAGAAACACATGGTCCTATAACCAACACTAACTATCCAGAAACACATGGTCCTGTAACCAACATTTACTACCCAGAAACACATGGTCCTATAACCAACACTAACTATCCAGAAACACATGGTCCTATAACCAACACTTACTATCCAGAAACACGTGATGTTTGTGTTTTTGTGAGGTACAATGCCATATTATGTTCCATCCGTTATTTGACTTTAACGATTTGTGTTGGTACTCAATGTTTCCTATAATTTTGTATCTCAAGAGAAAAATTGATAAAACATTATTTTTCAAGGTAAATTATCCTGACAAAGTAAAATTGGTGAATAAATTTGGAAATTTTGCTGAACATCTTTCATTGTGCATAATGAGAAGACATTCAGTACAATTTGTAAGATAAAATGATTATAAATGTATACGTAGATATTCATACAGCGATATAATTACGTCATCTTTGATGTCACGTGATCCGTGACATTTAATTACATCATAACATACATTGTAATGATAAATACAAAAAAAAAAAAAAAAAAATCAGTCGCAAAAATATTATCTCAGTAGGTGAAAATGGCGTCGCCGTTTTGTAACAACACCTCTGATTGGCTGATAGGAATCCATCCAAAAATTAGAAATAAACATTTAATGTGAGGTCCATGTACAAGACGGTACTATTCAGTCTAAAACAATTGTAAACAAAAGCGCATCTTCATCCTCCTAACGCTGAGTTATGTAGCGCGCCATTCACTCAACGTAACACTTACCACCCAGTCTCGCCCAAGGACCTTAATTACACAAATTACAGATTCCACGATTTATATCAGTACACACATACTTCACTTCAAACGACTCTCTTTCAACTCCGGCTACGAGTCAAAGACATTTTTTGCACACAAGCCATAAGTTACGAGCCCCTGCAGTGATATGTACAGAATCACGTTGACATCACAGTAGGAAATCGTTTTATCTAAAATCTGCAGAATAACTGCTTATTAAAATGTGTCGGCCATGATGAAATATGTCATTTGATGGCTTGTCAAAATTGCGCGCAAAACATACATCGTACGATTCTTGCGTCATTTCGCGCCAAATATGTCGTGCCGTCCCCTAATGGCCGCTCTAGCTACATTTACAGCCATTTTGTTAAAATTCGTGTTCACATGAAATTGTGCATATTTTGTAATATTTTTTACTTTGTTGGTGATAACTACCTTTGTAAATGTTAAATGCTGCATTTTATAAGCTTTTCAAGACAGGTTATGGTCAGGTTTCGTTATATATTTCTTGTGTGGTAATCAACATGGATCGAGCAGTGATCGATGGGGTATTGCGTCATCGATACGTAGGCCCTGATACTGTATAATGTATAGATAGGTCCTGATACTGTATTATGTATAAATAGGCCCTGATACTGTATAATGTATATAGATACTGTAGGTCCCAATACTGTCTTGTCTATTGTCGCCATAGGTAGGCCCCGATACTGTATGATAATCTCATGTACATTAGGTTTTTTTTCTGCTATTTTTGTACTTCACATGTTGATAGTGTTTTTTTCTAACTGTTTGGGAACATACACATTGTTTTAATAATATTAATAAAAGTTAAATCACACACTCGGCTCACTGGGAACATTAAAACATCGTTACTGTTACCTTCCCCCTCTTTTTATACACTATGTATGTGCAGCCATATTGAGTTACATAATTATCATGGAACTCAGATCTGAAGCAGCAGATGTTTCGGATTTCCGCAAAAACTGGGATAGGTTTTGTGATAAATATAAAAAGCAAAACCCTCTTTCAACAAACACACTATGGGTCCCAGAAAAGACGATGAATGGTTGGAACCTTTCGTTACTGGACTGGGAATACCGAACACGGCATGAATCATCTAGTGGAAGTTTCCTTGATTAGTTATACTTATGTAATCCATTACATATTTCTTAATAGTCGGATTTTATTTTGTTGTGCAAGTTATCACCGGGTCCATGCAATCTTAATTAGATCTTGTTTCTGATTCACATGTTTGGCTCACTACCATTCTTGAAGTCAGACCGATTTATTGTCATTACACCAAGGTCACGTGATCACAAACTTCTGCACGGCCCAATAGATACCGCCAATGGAGAAGTGCGTGGGATGTTACAGTTAGACATCTTCTAGTTAAATTGATATACCTCTATTACACTATGACAAATATTTTGGTTTTCGATATCATATAAAGTCTGAGAATCACCAATAAAGCTATCAATTGGAGTATTATACCATATCATTGAACACTATCCAAGCAAAGGGCAGTAGCTCGGGGTCATGTTCTGGTTCCACACGCTGTTGAACACTATCAGCCAGAATATGGCAATAGACTAAATAAAGAAAAAGCAGTACAGATGTATGATGGAATCGAAGTCAAATCATGTATCCTGCTGTTTCTCCTGAAGAAGGGCTGGGACAACACATTAGCGGCCCATCAGAACGTTCCCCATAACGTAGTATATAGCCATTTGGTTGACATAACAAACTGGAAATTTACGACTTGTAAGTCAATGTCTTATTTCTAACGAGAACTTGAGAGCCCTTTATAACACTTATATCTGTTTACATATACCGAATGGCCACATTTGTCAAGCATATGTCCTTGTTTATCGCACAACCAGGCTGTATCTGTTTTATAGAAACAATAACTGTGTGGAAATATCCAGCTGATACAGGCCTAACTAATGATTTTATTGAAATGTAAAAACTTGTTTATTTAATGACTAAACATCTCGATTTCAAATCTAATTTGCCCTTTTTTCCCGTATTTACTGAGGACACGTCAAACATACTATTCGACGTCCGACAAAATTATCACAACAAAATCTAAAAAAAAATGGGGGTACCAGCAACATGTAGGTTACTGAAAAAATATCAAAAGTAGTAAAAATATGTAAAATCTAAATGGTTTGGCTTTTCCTGTACCATACAAGCTGACAAATGAACAAACATCGAAGGGTAAATAAAGAATTAAGACTATTCGTAAAAGATAAGATAAAGACTCAAACCTCAAAAATATATAGAAGATGGGTAAAAAATCAAACAAAAATAGATTATTCTGAAACTCCCTGTCTATTACAACAAGGTAATCTTGAATATACTGTGATCCCCTGTGTGTATGTATGGTGTAAATTTCTACACCTTTCATCTCTTCTGGGAAAAGATCACAAATCTTCAAATTCGAAATTTAACCGTGCTATGTACACAGTATGTTTTAAATATTCTTTTAATGCAACAATTTGATTTATTTTCGTATTTTAAAACCAGGTCTTAATTTCAAATTGACAATATAATACGTAAACTTTTTCAAATTGACAATATTATACGTAAACATTTTCAAATTCTAACGATAATTTACATGAAAGCATGTAATTTACTAATAGAACCGCTATCTCCTGATATGATGTGGACTCTATCGTGAGACCGATTACATGACTAGATTACATCGCTACTGGTTTGACATGGATCACTAAATTGTCGTGTAATTAGTTAAATGTCTTATACAATTGATTTAAATGGAAAATGCCACAGGTACACATGACAATAACGAGTACATTGTGACGGGTATTTCCGTTGAAAATTATTACAGGATATGAGACAAAATAAAATAGTCGCATATCTTATAATATGTAAAGCACCCTACACGCTGTAAAACATATTTTTGTACATTTCCTTTGACAAACGGAGGAAATGTTAGGAAAGAAATGGTCCGTCAAGAATTAGCTGCAATGACATGATTTTAAGTTTTTGGATTCGGACTTTGGTTTTGAATCTGAGAGATATTGACACAACCAATGAAAAAGTCCGAGTAGAAAACTCTCGTATCATTAAACAGGAGCCGTGTATTATGCAATAATCACAAAACGGCCTCTAAATTTTCTCTGAATAGATTCAAACTTTAATATCAATTCATTCGAAGTTAAAGAGGTTCTGTCGTGCACTAAGTAAATTTCATTACAAATTCTATTCATTAAAATCTGTGTTTTAAATAACCACGGCAGTCTGACATGTCTATAATTGCTTTACCATGTTTTTTTTTCTTATTTTGAATACGAAATGAACAGGAAACAGGATACAAGATATTGACATCGGGTTAAAACACGTGATGTAATCGTTCAGATGTCACTTACATGTTTGATATTTAACGCTGAAAGTTTGTACTAAAGAGACACGAGCTAGGCATTGAAACTATAATCACAACGCATATCTATTCTCCATGACTTGTCACTGATGTTCATGGCTTAAATCATTGTTCAGTGACGGATATTTGATTCAAACTATGATAAACAACAAATACAATACCAGCAGTATATAAGGTGCAAAACACTACTTATTACAAAAACAAATTGAATATTTTGGACAGATGTAATTATTTTAAACCTAGTAACTGAGTATATATCTATCTATATTCTAAACAATTTCTCGACAAACCTTCTGTAACAAAATACAAGAGAGCAAAAAGAAATATATAAATGTAAGTATATCTGTTTAGATCTTCGAGTGCTTGTCGGGAAGTTCATTGTTTGTCAGTTCTTTGTGACTTACAGCTTGTATTTTCGTACTTTACGACTGACACTACATTTGTATTTCTCTCATCTCTTGATATTTTCAAATAAAGGTAAGCAGATAGCACATGTTGCAGTTTGAGGTGAGTATCTGTTACTAAACAGCCGCATGTTCATTAAATAAAACGAGTTAAAATCAAGTGAATCAGCTGTGTGACAATAGATACAATAAACCCCGACACCTCCTGTCTTATGCAACAGGCGGAGTCACCAAAGTCATTCATACACCGGAAATACTGCTACAAAACGTACTACGCCAAACAAAAGAGTTCCTATCACTGTCGCGATTGACCTGGTGTGTTCTTTAATCCGTGCACATTGTTACAAATCCTCACAAATCACTGACTACAAGCTAACCTTTAACCGCCCATTCTTTACAACACCGAGTATTTTTAAACAGTGCCAGTTCGTTGATGCGCATGCGTGACTGCCCAAGTCTTAAAGGAGACTTAAAAGGGTAGGGAGAGAGCAACATTAATCTATTTCACAAGCTGTAATTTAGGGTGCAGAAAATACGGTGTCGTTACAATCACTTAACATTGACACAAAACCATGAAATCTTCGGACAAGGGTCAAACGGAGTGGACACCACGCTAAGGGCATTAATCTAACGGGGGAAAAACCGCGCGACAAGGAGGGACGCGGGAAAATGTGGAGAAGCTTTAAATAAATATTGTATGAAGACATCGTAATGAAGTAGTATACCAAATTCACACATAAAACCATACCGAGATAAACATGTCGATTTAATCTGAGATCATCGTGCAGGTAGTTCGAGAGAAACCGTATTTACATTGTTTTTTAGCATTGTTTTGGTGAGGTAGAAACGTTCTGCTAGTTAAGACTCATGTTTATGAATATGAAATGGTATTTTGCTCTATTGGTCATAGGTGTATATGTTAAAGTTATATGTGTCATAGCTGGGCGAAAAAGTTAACATACTGGTTGTCTTCATGGTGCATAACAATGGAAACTATTGAAAACCATCAGTTTTAATAAATTAAGCTGTGAAATCATCCGACCTTTGGATCCAACCTTTGGATGATTTCCACAGCTTAATTTCAAACCAAAGACTCAGATAAACATGTCTGATGCTTAATAAGCAACAACACAGCATGCAGGCACTGCAATAGTCTTTACTCTTTACGTATGTTTAGTTGAAGAAGTCATTTAATAATTACTTAATCATTGTCAAAATGTGACATAACATTGTAGACCAAAATTTGTCTTCTTGGTTTGTATTTGTAAAATTAAAACATGTGCATTGTACGAACGTTTGGTGGTGAATAGCATATTAAAAATTCTTACGTTAATTATGCTACATAAAACTTTAACTGTCTTTTTAATGATCCAAGACATCAATTACTAGTTAATGTAATTATCTTTGGAAAAAAAAGATATATTTTTGTAAATTGTATATTTTTTCCAACCCTAGGACTGTTTTAAATTGCGCATTTTCTCAACCCCAGGCCTTTTGTAAACTAGACGTTTTCCCAGCCCCAGGGCCAACCCTAGGCCTTTTGTAAACTAGACGTTTTTTCCAGCCCTATGGCTGTTGTAAATTAGACATTTCCCCAACCCCAGGGCTGTTGTAAATTAGACATTTTCCCAACCCCAGGGCTGTGGTAAATTGGACATTTCCCCAACCCTATGGCTGTTGTAAATTGGACATTTCCCAAACCCTATGGCTGTTGTAAATTAGACATTTTCCCAACCCCAGGTCTGTTGTAAATTAGACATTTTCCCAACCCTATACTGTTGTAAATTAGACATTTCCCCAACCTCTGGGCTGTTGTAAATTAGATATTTTCCCAACCTCTGGACTGTTGTAAATTAGACATTTCCCCAACCCCAGGGCAGTTGTACATTGGACCTTTCCCCAACCCCAGGGCTGTTGTCAATTAGACATTTCCCCAACCCTTTGGCTGTTGTAAATTGGACCTCCCCCTCAACCCCAGGGCTGTTGTAAATTGGACATTTCCCCGACCCCAGGGCTGTTGTCAATTAGACATTTCCCCAACCCTATGGCTGTTGTAAATTAGACATTTCCCCACACCTATGGTTGTTGTAATTTAGATATTTCCCCATCCCCAGGGCTGTTGTAAATTGGACATTTCCCCAACCCCAGGGCTGTTGTCAATTAGACATTTCCCCAATCCCAGGGCTGTTGTAAATTGGACATTTCCCCAACCCCAGGGCTGTTGTCCATTAGACATTTCCCCAACCCTATGGCTGTTGTAAATTAGACATTTCCCCACACCTATGGTTGTTGTAATTTAGATATTTCCCCATCCCCAGGGCTGTTGTAAATTGGCCATTTCCCCAACCCCAGGGCTGTTGTCAATTAGACATTTCCCCAATCCCAGGGCTGTTGTAAATTGGACATTTCCCCAACCCCAGGGCTGTTGTCAATTAGACATTTCCCCAACCCTATGGCTGTTGTAAATTAGACATTTCCCCAAACCTATGGTTGTTGTAATTTATATATTTCCCCATCCCCAGGGCTGTTGTAAATTGGACATTTCCCCAACCCTATGGCTGTTGTAAATTAGACATTTCCCCAAACCTATGGTTGTTGTAAATTAGACATTTTCCCAACCCCAGGGCTGTTGTAAATTGGACATTTCCCCAATCCCAAGGCTGTTGTCAATTAGACATTTCCCTAATCCCAGGGCTGTTGTAAATTAGACATTTCCCCAACCCCGGGGCTGTTGTAAATTGGATATTTTCCCAACCCCAGGGCTGTTGTAAATTAGACCTTTCCCCTACCCTATGGCTGTTGTAAATTAGACCTTTCCCCAACCCTATGGCTGTTGTAAATCAAACATTTCCCCAACCCATAGGCTGTTGTAAATTAGACATTTACCCAACCCCAGGGCTGTTGTAAATTAGACCTTTCCCCTACCTTATGGCTGTTGTAAATTAGACATCTCCCCAACCCCAGGGCTATTGTAAATTGGATATTTCCCCAACCCCACGGATGTTGTAAATTGGACATTTTTCGCGCCCCAGGGCTATCCCCAAGTATATAGCACCCTTTCTTGTGTCCTTGACAAAGCTCCTAGATCGCCCTGATACGGGTGCCTCCCTATTTCTACCCATATACAACACTTATACGTAGAGATACCTGATCATACCTGTTATTTACAGGTTCTCGCCCCCAGCTTTTGTCTGTAATTGGCTTGCTAACCACAAATTTAACCCAATACAGAAGCGTTTCACCACAAGACGGGACAATGCTTTCTCCTGTTAGAAAAGAGCTCACCATCAAATCTGAAGTGAAAATTATCTCTTATGTCGATAGATAAAGGTAAGGCGTATCGACAATTGGGATGGCACATCGGTCATTAATGACCGCTGTCCAGTCCAGCTTTATTCCTCTGGACAATCAATAGGATTTAAACTTGTATTGAAGAAGTTCATGGACATTTGACTCGCTGACCCTTGCGGTATTAAGATAAGGAATTTTGCTTATGGCTAGATTTTAACTGCCCACCTAGGTTTTAAACTAATTCAAACAACTTTAACAAACTTTTTCCTTTTGATTGAGCCTCAGATAGTGTGTTACGTCCATCCTCAGCTTCCATGTACCGAACCCTTCGGTTTGGTGGCTATTGGGATCGTGATCACTATTTCGCCTGCATTCACAAACATGCTGAAAGATGGTTTGCATTTTCAGATTTATAGAATACCCAGTTTTACAATCCCATGGAAACCCTATAAACACAACCCATATATGTCCTATCTTTGAACCTCGCGTGCATTTGTTATAACTCAAGTCGACATCTACACAAAAAATAGTAATATCTAGGCCAATATTATTTTGTATTTCACACTGGTAAACGAAATGCATCAACCTAAATACGGATGCTTCTGAAATTGAATATGATTGGAAAGTGTGAACAAATATGTGTCCTCTACTCTGATTCGTGGACTGTTTGAGTCGTGGTTTTAATTATGTCAGAATGACTCGATCCCATCTTTTTATTATCTCCGAAAATAGCATCAATGGATTCACAACTTTACATTTAACAGAGATCATGTGCAAAGACTATATTTATATAAGTTATAAAGATATGTGTTCAGTGTGTTAACTGATGAAGATGTCCTGCAAAGGCCACTGACAATATACATTATAAGTCTTTGATATAGATGTCCTACAAAGGCCACTGACAATATACATTATAAGTCTTGATTTTATTTCAACGAAATCAAGAAACCATTTAGTAAGTTGATACAATGTAATTGAAAGATAACTTTTTTCTAGCCAAACTATTATAAATATAACTCAAGGTAAAACCTAAGACTGATAATTGATAGAATTCCTTTCATATGTGCTTATCCAGTTATCGCCTAAAGTGAACTGCGTCAGTGATTTTTGGTGATACTTGCAGGATATGTCTCATTATCAAGATGGCTTACCGTCAAAACTATGTGATATGGAAATGATGTAACTTATCTCTTATCACTTCTACAAACATCAAAGTAATCTCGAGTACACGGGAAGTTTAGCTTGCTAAAGAACTGAGAAATGAAAGTGGAGCTTTAAATGATGAGATTTTAATCCAAATGGCAATAAAAAGACGAACATGCGCATACTGATTAAAGAATATTATTCTTCAACTAAAGAACACTCATGTAAACTTACTTTGCAAATCCCGGTATCGACCATAATTCAACTGTTCGCCGTCTTTATCTGTGGGGCGAAATGCCATGTACAAAAAAGATGTTGATCAAACCAGATTCTCATATATTTATACTCTTCTTTGATGAAAATCGGAGTCAGTGTTTTCTAAAGAGAAAGCAGTGTTCGTTAAAGGTGAATGAGAATGACGGAAGTGAACTACGTTCGACTGTGGTTCACAAATAGCTTCCTTTTTTTACAACATGATGATGAACCGACATGATTTGTTTAGGCGTTGGAGTTTGTCTGAAGTTGACCGTCAATATGGTCGATATAAACCAACATTTACACCAGATCGTTACTATTAATGTTATACCAATCAGCAATCTGTTACGGATATGTTTACCTATAAGATTGCATGTACTATGAGACAATATCACGTGTCACAAATATAGCATTCAATGATTGTTTCGAAAAATAGAGACAGTGAGTTTATTTCAGAATTACAGGCGATAAATAATGGCAAAGTTAATATTTAACTTTTTAATTTATAAAACACAATATGAAATAAATATGTGGTTTTATTGACATTTGTGTTTGTTATTGAAAGTGAAATGCATGTATTTAAAATTAGAGGCTCAAGCGTGAGAAAAATGATTTTTTCATTGCACCTAGCGAGAGCCAACTAATCTCATCCAGATTTACTTCTTTGTTTCAATTGTTCAATTTAGTAAAATTCATGTAACTCTTCAATTTGAAGGAATAAGAATATGGATGAAAGGTCCAACCAACAAGTCCTTGTAAACTCCCTAAAGGCGTAACCCTTGTACACCTGTCCCTTACCTGGTACGCCGTGTTAGAAGGCGGTCTGGGTCATTCAGGTAAAAATCAACAAAAAACACGCAAATCAAATTGATTTGTTATTTTTCAAAAGGGAACTCTATTTAATCGTTTAATTTCAGAAAATAATGTCCTTGTTATGGTTGTAATAAACTGGTTTTTAAACGTTGTATTAGAGAGAATGGCCAGTTTTTATAACTACAATCACGGCATTTACTCTAAAATTTATCTCGATACTTTAATTACATGCTTTAAACTAACTAAATAACGATTTAAAAGGACAGTTTAAAGTGCACAGGAAGAGCTTCTTATTACTCTAACATTTAAACGTAGAAAATAAATATTAAATCTTAATTGTATGTACACAGTTAGAAAAGCATCGTGTGCGATTTTCTTCTACTTTTTTACACTGACATTTTTAATGTAGTGTGTGTCAGAATTGCGTTCACACGCGAAATTTCCCGTACTATTATTCTCTTCGATATCATTGCAAGCTTGAGTTCTAGCAGTTCTCTCATACGTACTATGTACAGTATATGTACTTGACAGCTATCGGATGATTTGCTGGGTTGTATTTAGGATTTTAAATCATGGACATACATATCTGTCACAATAAATCAGCCATCAATACACAATAGTTCTCATAAACACAAAGTATACTGAAAAATTACAAAATGTCAGACATAGTTTAAAATGTGTCAGATTGGCATCACGGATTTATAAAAACTACTTTCGGCAAAAACTCTCCAACAAAATTGTGTTACAGCAATGTTAAAATGACCGGCATTTAGTCAATAGGTGTGATGCTATCTAACAATAGGTGTAATGCTATCTAACAATAGGTGTAATGCTATCTAACAATAGGTGTGATGCTATCTAACAATAGGTGTAATGCTGTCTAACAATAGGTGTGATGCTATCTAACAATAGGTGCTAACAATAGGTGTAATGCTGTCTAACAATAGGTGTGATGCTATCTAACAATAGGTGTAATGCTGTCTAACAATAGGTGTAATGCTATCTAACAATAGGTGTAATGCTATCTAACAATAGGTGTAATGCTATCTAACAATAGGTGTAATGCTATCTAACAATAGGTGTGATGCTGTCTAACAATAGGTGTGATGCTATCTAACAATAGGTGTAATGCTGTCTAACAATAGGTGTGATGCTATCTAACAATAGGTGTGATGCTATCTAACAATAGGTGTTATGCTATCTAACAATAGGTGTGATGCTATCTAACAGTAGGTGTAATGCTATCTAACAATAGGTGTAATGCTATCTAACAATAGGTGTAATGCTATCTAACAATAGGTGTGATGCTATCTAACAATAGGTGTAATGCTATCTAACAATAGGTGTAATGCTATCTAACAATAGGTGTGATGCTATCTAACAATAGGTGTAATGCTATCTAACAATAGGTGTAATGCTATCTAACAATAGGTGTAATGCTATCTAACAATAGGTGTAATGCTATCTAACAATAGGTGTAATGCTATCTAACAATAGGTGTAATGCTATCTAACAATAGGTGTAATGCTATCTAACAATAGGTGTAATGCTATCTAACAATAGGTGTAATGCTATCTAACAATAGGTGTAATGCTATCTAACAATAGGTGTAATGCTATCTAACAATAGGTGTAATGCTATCTAACAATAGGTGTAATGCTATCTAACAATAGGTGTAATGCTATCTAACAATAGGTGTAATGCTATCTAACAATAGGTGTAATGCTATCTAACAATAGGTGTAATGCTATCTAACAATAGGTGTAATGCTATCTAACAATAGGTGTAATGCTATCTAACAATAGGTGTAATGCTATCTAACAATAGGTGTAATGCTATCTAACAATAGGTGTAATGCTATCTAACAATAGGTGTAATGCTATCTAACAATAGGTGTAATGCTATCTAACAATAGGTGTGATGCTATCTAACAATAGGTGTAATGTTATCTAACAATAGGTGTAATGCTATCTAACAATAGGTGTGATGCTATCTAACAATAGGTGTAATGCTATCTAACAAGAGGTGTAATGTTATCTAACAATAGGTGTAATGTTATCTAACAATAGGTGTAATGTTATCTAACAATAGGTGTGATGCTATCTAACAATAGGTGTTATGCTATCTAACAATAGGTTTAATGCTATCTAACAATAGGTGTGATGCTATCTAACAATAGGTGTAATGCTATCTAACAATAGGTGTAATGCTATCTAACAATAGGTTTAATGCTATCTAACAATAGGTGTAATGCTATCTAACAATAGGTGTAATGCTATCTAACAATAGGTGTAATGCTATCTAACAATAGGTGTAATGCTATCTAACAATAGGTGTAATGCTATCTAACAATAGGTGTAATGCTATCTAACAATAGGTGTAATGCTATTTAACAATAGGTGTAATGCTATCTAACAATAGCAGTAAGTGGAAAGTCATGGAGGTTCTTATGGGAAAGAATCATGCCTTATTCTGATGCAGTTTAACATAAAAAGCGGTATATTTGATAACTAATAGAACCTACATATATATATATATGTATTAAGGCGTTTGTAAATATTTGCAATTATATATATATATAAAACTCTCATTGCAGAATTTTATTAACTCTCTTTGGAACAGGGAGATTGCTTTTAGGAAAACGTACAGCAACCCGCTGTGTTTGAGGGCAAAACCATAAGCTATCTTTCTTTATTTCTACTAAAAAACCAGAAGTTCTATAGAATTAAGCTTTGAAAATATCATTCACGGGAACAGACAAAAATGTATAATGCCTTATAAATATTAGTGTTGTTGTATTACCTTATAAATATTAGTTTTGTTGTATTACCTTATAGATATTAGTTTTGTTGTATTTCCTTATAAATATTAGTTTTGTTGTATTACCTTATAGATATTAGTTTTGTTGTATTACCTTATAAATATTAGTGTTGTTGTATTACCTTATAAATATTAGTGTTGTTGTATTGTCTTTTACATATTAGTGTTGTTGTATTACCTTATAAATATTAGTTTTGCTTTAATGTCTTATAAATATCAGGTGTTTTTTTTAAATGTTCTATATTAGTTTTGTTGAATTGTCTTATAAATATTAGTGTTGTTGTATTACCTTATAAATATTAGTGTTGTTGTATTACCTTATAAATATTATTGTTATTGTATTACCTTATGAATATTATTGCTGTTGTATTACCTTATAAATATTAGTTTTGTTGTATTACCTTATAAATATTATTGTTGTTGTATTACCTTATAAATATTATTGTTGTTGTATTACCTTATAAATATGAGTGTTGTTGTATTACCTTATAAATATTATTGTTGTTGTATTACCTTATAAATATTAGTGTTGTTGTATTACCTTATAAATATTATTGTTGTTGTATTACCTTATAAATATTATTGCTGTTGTATTACCTTATAAATATTAGTTTTGTTGTATTACCTTATAAATATTACTGTTGTTGTATTGTCTTATAAATATTAGTTTTGTTGTATTGTCGTATAGATACTATTGTTGTTGTATTACCTTATAAATATTACTGTTGTTGTATTACCTTATAAATATTAGTGTGGTTGTAGTGTCGTATAAATATTAGTGTTGTTGTATTACCTTATAAATATTAGTGTTGTTGTATTGTCGTATAAATATTAGTGTTTTTGTCTTACCTTATAAATATTAGTGTTGTTGTATTGTCTGATAAATATAAATGTTGTTGTATTGTCTTATAAATATTAGTTGTGTAGTATTACCTTATAAATATTAGTGTTGTTATATTACCTTATAAATATTAGTTTTGTTGTATTACCTAATAAATATTAGTGTTGTTGTATTGTCGTATAAATATTAGTGTTGTTGTATTGTCGTATAAATATTAGTGTTGTTATATTGCCTTATAAGTATTACTGTTGTTGTATTACCTAATAAATATTAGTGTTGTTGTCTTACCTTATAAATATTAGTGTTGTTGTATTGTCTGATAAATATAAGTGTTGTTGTATTGTCTTATAAATATTAGTTTTGTAGTATTACCTTATAAATATTAGTGTTGTTGTATTGTCTTATAAAAATTACTGTTGTTGTATTACCTTATAAATATTAGTGTTGTTGTATTGTCGTATAAATATTATTGTTGTTGTATTACCTTATAAAAATTACTGTTGTTGTATTACCTAATAAATATTAGTGTTGTTGTATTGTCTTATAAAAATTACTGTTGTTGTATTACCTTATAAATATTAGTGTTGTTGTATTGTCGTATAAATATTAGTGTTGTTGTATTACCTTATAAATATTAGTGTTGTTGTATTACCTTATAAATATTAGTGTTGTTGTATTGTCTTTTAAATATTAGTGTTGTTGTATTACCTTATAAATATTACTGTTGTTGTATTACCTTATAAATATTATTGTTGTTGTATTGTCTTATAAATATTAGTGTTGTTGTATTGTCTTATAAATATTACTGTTGTTGTATTACCTTATAAATATTAGTGTTGTTGTATTACCTTATAAATATTATTGTTGTTGTATTACCTTATACATATTAGTGTTGTTGTATTACCTTATAAATATTAGTGTTGTTGTATTACCTTATAAATATTATTGTTGTTGTATTGTCTTATAAATATTAGTTTTGTTGTATTACCTTATAAATATTATTGTTGTTGTATTACCTTATAAATATTATTGTTGTTGTATTACCTTATAAATATTAGTGTTGTTGTATTGTCTTATAAATATTAGTGTTGTTGTATTACCTTATAAATATTACTGTTGTTGTATTACCTTATAAATATTAGTGTTGTTGAATTGTCTTTTACATATTAGTGTTGTTGTATTACCTTATAAATATTATTGTTATTGTATTACCTTATAAATATTACTGTTGTTGTATTGTCTTATAAATATTAGTGTTGTTGTATTACCTTATAAATATTAGTTTTGTTGTATTACCTTATAAATATTAGTGTTGTTGTATTACCTTATAAATATTAATGTTGTTGTATTACCTTATAAATATTAGTTTTGTTGTATTACCTTATAAATATTAGTTTTGTTTTAAATGTCTTATAAATATTAGTTTAAATGCCTTATAAATATTAGTTTTGCTTTAATGTCTTATAAATATCAGGTTTTTTTTTTAAATGTCTTATATTAGTTTTGTTGAATTGTCTTATGAATATTAGTTTTGTTGTATTGCTTTATAAATATTAGTATTGTTTTTATTTGTTATAAATATTAGTATTGTTTTGATGTCATATGAATATTAATATTGTTTCAATATCTTTTGTATGTTAAGATAAAAACATATCTGAAGAGATCACTTCATAAGTCCTTATATGACTGTTAAAATGTGATACACAACTTGAATACTTGGTTTGACTCTGTGTACTAATTTCACCGTAAATATCGTGATTAAGTCAGATTTAAACCTGTGTATTAGCTCATCTTGATTCGTCAGTATCAACTTTATGACACATAACTTAAAGTCTTACTAGGTGATTTTGAATGACTTGAAATGCCTCTCTATAGCTCCGTATAAACAATTCTTTTATTAACTGCTGAAATATTAAATCTAGGGTTACCAACATGGTTAGATATCATTTTGAATATATTTACACAGTCATGCTATTTTTGTTGCATACTATCTTTTTTGGGAAAAGCATTGTATGTGATTTTTTGTCTTTTGACAGTACACGTAATTTGTTTGTTTTCAGACAGCATATGTAATTTGTGTCCTTTTGACAGTAGATGCAGTTTGTTTGTGATTTTGATAGTAGGTGTAATTTGTTTGTCATTTTGACAGTGGGTGTAATTTGTTTGTGATTTTGACAGTGGATATAATTTGTTTGTCATTTTAACAGTACATTACATTATTATCCAGACATTTATTCACATGCTTGGTGTTTTTGTAATTGTGACCCACATCGTACTACAACTAGTTAGTTAGTTTATGATTATTAAACCCCAGACCTCACAACCATGTTTTAGGACTTTATCAAACATATCAAGTTGACAGTCTATAGATGAGCATCATCCACGACTTTTACTAGTATATTTTCCTGTATAAAAAGTGATGAAAGATACACAAAGATACTAAAAACCTTTTTCAATAACATTGTTATTGTATGTAAAATGAAGGTCGTGTGGGATTCTTTTCTTCCCAAATATTACTTTAGTTTGACTGATATTCACTTTGTCACAGAATAAAATATGCTAAAAATACATTGGTTTCCTACTGGGTAAATTTCATGTTTTCGTGGGAGCTCCAACCACAATAAACTTTCGATAGGACGGCTAGTATGAGACAGTATGATAACTCCCAGTTTATCTCCAATTAGAGCCTAACAAGGCGGAATAGCCTACTCGGGTCGTCTTATCAGCTACTTAATTTACTCATTATATCACCAACATGGTACAGCTGACCCTCGCGCCGTGGTTGCCATGGAGATGATAGAATTTAACAAGTGTCCGCCTAATTTGTTTATCTTGTAATACCAAACTGACCCATGTCTACTCTCCTCCTACACTAATACGCCGGAACGCTCTGTTCCTAACAGTACACTACTCCGAGTGTCCTCTTACATTGGCACCCGACTTTGTCAATATGACAGATATATGTCATGAAATGACATTATACATTACACCAGACTCTTACATTGCACGTTGTTTGTTTGTTAGTCTGGTACCAAGTTTTTCGTTATCGTTTGGTAATTATCGGAATCTATCGAAATTCCCAAAAACTCGAACATATCAGTGAATAACCACATTGTGTATCAGGTTTTTCCGTATCCCAACAAAGATTCCCACGAGTGTAAAACAACAAATGAATGATTTTCAGTACAGGATCATACATCTACACAATCTGAAAATTATATTTATATCGATAAAAGCTAGTGGTTTCATTATACAGATCAATACTACACAAAGAATTAGGATCGCGTACTCCCGACCGAATGGTGGCTGGAAACGGACATAAGTTTCCAGAAGCACAGAAAACTCTGAATCCGCCACTGAATATCCATCAATTTCTTACTTTGATTTATTAAAAGAACAAGGAAATGATATCACATATATGATTACAATTCTAAGTAGTCTAAGAAATGATTAGAAATGATGTTTTATTTCATTATCTCCTATCTTAATACTAGTATCCCGAGTCTGATCCTTTTGAGAGTAAAACAAAATAACGATCGATTGTCAGTCATTACGAGATAGTATAATTTAATTACCCCTCACAAGTAGACTATTTGCTATATACCAGGGTATTTTATTGCAAACCTTGCTTTATCATGACACATTTATCAAGTCTAAAACGTGAATAGGATAGGCCCTAGGTGAACCGTCCCTCAAATTCCGGATAATCACTTATTTAAACTACATATATCTGACATGTTTGATTATGTCTTTTCGTCCGCGGGCAGACAAAAACATAATATACAACACATCCATTATAATATCTTTTTGACAACAAAATGCGTGCGCCTGTGTTTTCGTCGTCCTAAAGCGCTGTGAGGTTTTGATCCCTCTGCCTTCCCTCTTGTAATTGGATAAACTGTATGAGGAGATAACCGCATGTTCTGATGACGTAATCAGAACGGTGGCACGACGAGACTGCCAGTGTGTCAGGACCTCGACACTGGCACATTGTAGTCATAGACAACTAATGACATTACCCGAGGTACAAGTGGCATTTTATTAACCTTGAATAAACAATTAGTGTCTGTTACGTAATTGACGAGCCGTTACTGGAGATAAGGTAAATTAAATTATACAGCGATCCTAGATCACAGTAATTATAGATAGATTTACATTAATTTGATAATACAAGTCAGACTGTGAACTTGTCAAGACGAATGCTCCACCGTTGACAAATGACATTTTTTCACTATCAAAAACACGAGCAGACGATTTAGTAATTTTCTTCAGTTACAAAAGTTACTTACTTTACACCATTACCACCATTGAAAATTTTGAGCTTCTAATTTCACTTCAAGTTAAAGTTACAAAAAATAATTAATTGCATCCTGAAAAAATTCCGTGGCACTATATCCTACAGTAGGTACTGATTGCGCATGCAACAAAGCCAAATAAATTATTTTATAATATTTTTTTGTGTGTTAATCAGACATATATATATACGATTAAACACCAATAATTGTTCAAGTGATTAATAGCATATATGCTCTGTCGGCGGGGGAGCATCTTTAAGGTCGAGTGTGTCACTGTAGTCATTGATATACTACATTGAAGCTCTTCATTCCGAGTTGTATCAGAAGTCATTCACAGACTTATATTAACATTGTTTGTAATCCCATATGATACTATACTATCGCTGTATGGTTGACAAGGATCATATCCTTTTCCCTCCTACTTTCACACTAAGTGATTGAGGTGAGACTGTGTGTCCTTTGTGTCTGGTACCGACACTAATATGCTTTACAGATTCACAATATTACATGTACAATACAGTCAGATGACGGTTGTAGGCTAATAAGACAACCTTATCCGTTATTCGTAAAGGCGTCAAAGTGTGATGTGGTCGAGCAATAGTTTTCGTTCTATCTTAACTTGAAAAAGAAACTAAATAATTCTTCCTTTAGGTGGGAGATTTCGATTTTACTTAACCGTAGACCTACAATTGCGATGCTTTCGAATCTACTCCAATTTGCTTATATCAATTCATTCTTCTTTATGGATAGCAAAATCTTTATTTTATTTAATCAAACATATCCATTCGTTTATTTTGAACTCTTGTGTAACCTTGGTAGACAAGCGACGAATTTTCTTAAAAGTGATTTCAGACCAATTGATCATATGTTTCTATGATTTTTGTTTGTCGGTATCAGATACATGAATTTACTTTTCCTGTATAGAGTACGATTTGATATCCTCATTTGGACAAGTTAGGTTAGCATAGCCATTTATCTATATAAAATCGCAATTTCTTGTTCAGCGTCCACTTCAGTTATCGAAAGACGGTCATTTACTAATCTTTTTTCTGTTTGCTTTCCTGAATGTATTCGGCTCGTTTAGGATAAAAGTATTTAACACATTTTGATTTCCAGAGAAATGGTAAAGGTGTGCTAACATTTGACAACTTGATTCATGCTTTTTTAAAGAGCAATGGTCACGGGGTTTTAAATTTTAAGTCGTTACGTCTGTGTTATCCGCCATTCACACTGAACCTCTTACACCTAATTTAAACATACTTGCGTGGATAACAATCTCTAAAACATCTCCACTGATAATACAGAGCTTACACAAATATTTCCGTTCGGCTTTACCTGTGTGGCCACCAACACATTGAAGTGAGGTAAGTTGCCCCATCGTCGATACATGCCACTCAAACGCACCGAACGTCAAATGAGCTCCTTCCTAATGCCTCTCGAATGCACCGAAGGTCGAACAGGCCGGATTATTACCGTAATGGCTTACTGAAGATTAAAATATTCGCTATCAATTGCTAATCAATCAGAAAGTACGATAAATTATAACAATATTTATTCAGACATTTTTATCAATGAAAACACGAACCGTTAAAATTCTCTTACAATTATGATGGCAGATTGCGTGTACCACGTGTTGAGAGCAGACGGTGAATTTATAGTGATGAGGTCAAAGAGGAGCTCTCGTGGCTGACAAATGATGAGCATATAATAGGATTATGGTTGTAGATACGAAATCTTTCTCATTCAATATAGACATGATGAAATTACGCGATGGAACCAACTGAATCTGATATGATTTTGGAATGGACGCATTATAACGCATTCCGAATAAGATAATGGACAACTAATCATACAGATTGACATTGATCAGCCAATTCATGTTGATATTATCAGTTATAAAAACTACACAAATAAGACAATGTAGACGGACCATGATGCCCGGAATAGTAAGCGTCTGATGCCTCCTGTATTCAAATGAAGGCTATCACACCGTAACAAGGGGTCTGATGAGTTGTCGGATTAAAAGTGAATTTGGACTGATATAATCCGATATCTTACAGAGAACATAGACTACGTTGTATCTAGGCTTACCTATTTATACAGAGGTTCTTTATAGAAATCGTTTGGCGATTGTATCAATTTAAGCATATTTTGAATTCAGGCAAACATGGCCGTGAAAAAATGATTTGAATTCAGAATATTGTGCAAGAGCGTCAGTCGACCGTTTGATTCGTATGATATGTCTTACGTTAATAAGCTACACCAAAAAGGCGTTGATTCTATGAAATGTAACCAAAACAGCAACAAATAAGTTGTTTCGGGTGCTATCACAAAGTATGGTGCTAATAATTATAAAGAGCCATGTCCATGACAAGTCCGAGACTGCGGGATTATCACTAGACTTGGACATACAAAACGTACATTTTGTGACTGACCTACCTGATGATGTAAATAAAGCAAACAAAAGTCTTAATAATAACTGAAGTGTTTGGATCCGCTACATTCCATATCTTTGCCTCAGCCGCTACACTATTTTCCCTAGCCTCTCCCCCCCCCCCCCCCCCATCTTACACTTCTATTTCGAACTCTCCCTATTTCCATCCCTAATTTTATTACCAGTAAAAAGCTACAGTTGCATCACCAGAACAGGATACTGGTTACCACACATGCTGCACTTCGTATTGGGAGTCTGGCATTCGATACGCTTGATCGATTCTCAACTTTTAGCAGCTTCCCCGTCTCAAATAACACTGCCTGCCAACACGGAGCTAGCAGACCCTGGTATACAACCCAGCCACCTATTAAAATATCAAACATTTTTGGGAGAATTCGACAGTACACCCACGGTCGTCCAGGATTTATACACGAAATGTATTATGTAAGCAAGTTTTAAATAGCTGTATCACTGTGCTCTTTGTCTGGAGAGGCAGAATCAACCGTCGGCCATACTATACTTGTTCATCAAGTGTACAAAATCTCAGTTGTACGATGGCCGATAGCGGCCACCGCATAACAGCATCAAAGTAACTATTTTGTGTACATGTCCATTTTTTTTAAATTTTGTGTACATGTCCATTTTTGTACACTCATTTACTTCCAATTAACATTCCAAGTTTTATCGCATGACCTTAGGGTCAAGCTCAAGCCGATAACCATCAGCGTGATTTATTTGAAATGAGGCGTGGCATACCGGCTTTTCTTTTTTTACAAAGCTTACATTTAATAGAAGAAAATACAACTTACATAGAATCGGATCCATAACAAAACCTGCACTCATTCTGCTCACAATACAAACGCGTACGTGTTCTCGCATTTGTATTTCAGTTTCTCATCAAAACACTCATTCTTGTTCTCGGCTTGACTTTTCGATTAAGCTTGGAATGTTAATTCGAAGTAAATGCAAAATGGGTATATGTACAATTTTCAAAAAATGTACATGTACATTTTGCAATATTAAGTAGTTGTACTGTACATGTACATGTATAGTACAACTACTTAATATTCAAAATGTACATGTACACAAAATTGTTACTTTGATACTGTTATGTGGCGGCCGCTATCATCCATCGTACAGTTGTCACGTCATGTACCGCTAAACAAGTATGTAAGCGTAGAGGACTCGGGATGGTCGGATTATGACAAGATAGGATACTGTGACCAGTAAAGGTTTTAGTTACACTCGTCCTATCTTCTCTATAGATGGTGTTTTATCTGCACTCGTCCTGTCTTCTCTATATATGATGTTTTATCTACACTCGTCCTATCTTCTCTATATATGATGTTTTATCTACACTCGTCCTATCTTCTCTATATATGATGTTTTATCTACACTCGTCCTATCTTCTCTATAGATGATGTTTTATCTACATTAGTCCTATCTTCTATACAGATGATGTTTTATCTACACTCGTCCTATCTTCTCTATATATGATGTTTTATCTACACTCGTCCTATCTTCTCTATATATGATGTTTTATCTACACTCGTCCTATCTCTATAGATGATGTTTTATCTACACTCGTCCTATATTCTCTATATATGATGTTTTATCTACACTTGTACTATCTTCTCTATAGATGATGTTTTATCTACACTCGTCCTATCTTCTCTATAGATGATTTTTTATCTACACTCGTCCTATCTTTGTTGACCACTTTGATTTATATCGTGTTTCAATCATAACAAACACTCATCTTCTAGTTCTCGCCATGCTGTATTCGAACAACCGGAAGTACACACAATAGTAAACAAGGTTACGTAATATTATGGAATGGGTGATGTTATATGCGGAACGAAATAATGTTACTATTTCTATATTATCAACATCCCCTTTTCTTTAAAAAAAAAATAAAAACATATTACCAGCAGATATTGATACTGACTAGATTAATAGATTGACTAGAATAATGTCTCTAATTCCAATTGAATTAATAAAAGTGAAAATACTTTGACTTAAGTGTCCATGAAAATACTTTGATTTAAAGTGTTCATGAAAATACTTTGATTTAAGCTAAAACGTCGAATGAGTTCTATGATACTAGCACGAACGTTCAATAATTCATAACAGTTCAAATAAACAGTAGACTAAAACTTAAAAAAACAAAATCTTTTCCTTTTTTATTTCTTTGAAAACCCGGGATGGGGAGGATTTATTTTTTTTTTTTCCAGCTCCTATTGGAGATTATTAATACTGTATGAATTATTGTTCACTTGAACTCGATAAAAATTTTTTTCAAAAATATATTTATGTTCGCAGTTTAATACTGTGAAATAACAATATCATTTCCCTATTCGCATATACTAGGACATCTCATCAATTTCCATATTTTTTTATCTTTTGATTCAATTCACCTGCCACTCTTATCTCATCTTACCTTATTACAGATTATTAAGGAATTTGCGCTTATATACATTTCAATTATTCGTACGCATCCACTCAAAAAGTATATACAAATGAGTTATTTGGAATTAATTTCAACAACCTTTTTGATAAATCCGCTTTCATTCTAAATTCGAGAGAGGAAAAATATTTACGCATAGAAATACATACTTCAGCTAACTTGCACCACTCTCTATCTCTTTTATACCATCTAGATATAGTATGTAAAGATTTATAGATAGAGATGAGGTATTTAAGTATAATAAGAGCATATCATTTTATATATTGAATATGCACGCCAATTAGACCGATATAGTGTGATAAAACATCATTAATATAGAGATAGGAACGAGTTAGATTAAATCTTTATCAATATACTAATATCTGAGTATTAGATTATCTGAACGAAGAGTGTAGAATCACAAAAGGGCCAGGTGAAGTGTTGGGAAATATAAATGCCGGGATTAGGCACAGTACCACCATTTTCATTATAGAGTAAGTTATGTACGGAACTTATACTTCTATCGAGAAGATAGGAGAGGTAGATCAAAAACTAATTACATACTAATATCGAGTGAATGATTATGGAACGAGTAGTAGTAGATAAAGCAATCATCTAATTAGAGGGCAGGTCACGGACGAAGTGCTATAGATAAAAATTTCTATCATTGATTAAGAGACAGATTATGTAGCCGAGCTAGAATAATACTATAGATTATAACCATTCATCTAATCAGAATAGAAGGAACGATGAGGACGAGTGTTAGATAAAACATCATCATAGAGAAGATAGCGACGAGTGTAGATAAAAACACCATCTATTACAGTATGAAGATAGGACGAGTGCCTCGGACTACAAATAATACATTCGAGTGTCTTACTAGACACAGATAGGACGCAGATGTTAGAAAAGATATACATATATAAGAGAGGTAGGTACGAGTGTTAGAATAAAAATCATCTATAGAGGAGATAGGTAGAATGTGCTCAACAGATAACAAGCATCACTCTGTATAGTGGAAGACTAGGTACGAGTGTAGATGAACCATTTCATCCTATACTGCAAGAGCACGGACTGAGTGTAAGATAAAAACTAATCATCTAATATGAGAAGATAGGATAATGTAGATAATAACAACATCTGTATACCACACTGAATAGGCGAAGTGTAGATAAAAAACATCATATATAGAGACAAGAGGTAGGACGAGTGTCGATAAACATCAATATATAGAAAGATAGCACAAGTGTAAGATAAAGCTCATCTGTATGAAAGATAGGACGAGTGTAGATGGAAATACATCATATATAGAGAAGGTAGGACCGAGTGTAAGATTAAAACATCATATATACGCAGGGACTGAAGAGAACGGTAGGTTACGCAGTGTAGCATAAAACAATCATATAAGGTACGATGAAGGTAGGACGAGTGTAACCGACTGATTCAACACTACATGATATACTTGAGAAAGATAGGCAAGTGTAGATAAAGCATCATGCTGCTATTGAAGATAGGACGTAGGTAGTAAAACATCAAAGAGGTGATGAGGGTGTCACGTGAGATTGACTGAGTAAATGCACGAGATTTTATTAAGAGTGAGAAATAGAGAGAGAGTAGTTGTAGTGTCGATAGATACGATATAGATATAGGAAGATAGACGAGTGTAGGTATATATAGACTTCATCTATAGAGGATAGGACGATGGTAGATAAAAAACAATCTTATAGAGAAGATAGGACGAGTGTAGATAAAACATCATCTATAAGAGAAGATAGGACGATGTTGTTAGATAAAACATCATATAGTAAGAGAGGATAGGACAGTGTAGTAAAACATCATCTATAGAGAAGATGGACGAGTGTAGATAAAACATCATTCTATAGAGAAGATAGGACGAGTGTAGATAAAACATCATCCATAGAGAAGATAGGACGAGTGTAGATAAAACATCATTATATAGAGAAGATAGGACGAGTGTAGATAAAGCATCATCTGTATAGAAGATAGGACGAGTGTAGATAAAACATCATATATAGAGAAGATAGGACGAGTGTAGATAAAACATCATATATAGAGATAGGACGAGTGTAGATAAAACATCATATATAGAGAAGGTAGGACGAGTGTAGATAAAACATCATATATAGAGATAGGACGAGTGTAGATAAAACATCATATATAGAGAAGATAGGACGAGTGTAGATAAAACATCATATATAGAGAAGATAGGACGAGTGTAGATAAAACATCATATATAGAGAAGATAGGACGAGTGTAGATAAAACATCATATATAGAGAAGATAGGACGAGTGTAGATAAAACATCATATATATAGAGATAGGACGAGTGTAGATAAAGCATCATCTATAGAGAAGATAGGACGAGTGTAGATAAAACATAATCTACAGAGAAGATAGGACGAGTGTAGATAAAACATCATTTATATAGAAGATAGGACGAGTGTAGATAAAACATCATAATATAGAGATAGACCTAGTGTAGATTAAAACATTCATAATATAGCATATAGAGAAGATAGGACGAGTGTAGATAAATCATATAAAAGAGAATAGACGAGTGTAGATAAAACAATCATGTATATGAGATAGGACAAGTGTAGATAAAACATCATCTATAGAGAAGATAGGACGAGTGTAGATAAAACATCATCTATAGAGAAGATAGGACGAGTGTAGATAAAACACCATCTATAGAGAAGATAGGACGAGTGTAGATAAAACATCATATATAGAGAAGATAGGACGAGTGTAGATAAAACATCATATATAGAGATAGGACGAGTGTAGATAAAACACCATCTATAGAGAAGATAGGACGAGTGTAGATAAAACATCATATATAGAGAAGATAGGACGAGTGTAGATAAAACATCATCTATAGAGAAGATAGGACGAGTGTAGATAAAACATCATCTATAGAGAGTAGGACGAGTGTAGATAAAACATCATCTATAGAGAAGATAGGACGAGTTGTAGATAAAACATCATCTATTAGAAGAGATAGGACGAGTGTAGATAAAACATCATATATGAGAAGATAGGAACGCAGTGTAGATAAAAACCATCAATTCGCTAAAGAGAAGATGGACGAGGTTTAGATACCAACATCATATATAGAGAAGAATAGGACGGTGTAGATAAAACATCATATTGAGAAGATAGGACGAGTGTAGATAAAGCCATCATTATAGAGAAGATAGGAACGAGTGTAGATAAAACCATCATCTATAGAGATAGGACGAGTGTAGATAAAACACCATTATTAGAGAAATAGGACGAGTGTAGATAAAACATCATCTATAGAGAAGATAGGACGAGTGTAGAATAAAACATCAGTCTAAAGAGAAGATAGGAGAGTGTAGATAAAAATCATATATAGAGAAATATAGGACGAGTTTATAGATAAAACATCATCTTATTAGAGAAGATAGGACGAGTGTAGATAAAACATCGATATATAGACGACGATTGTTGATAATGATAGAAATAGTAACATTATTTCGTTCCGCATATAACATCACCCATATCATAATATTACGTAACCTTTGTTTACTATTGTTGTGTACTTCCGGTTGTTCGAATACAGCAATGGCGAGAACTAGAAGATGAGTGTTTTTTATGATTTGAAACACGATATAAATCAAAGTGGTCAACATGGTGGCAGCGGCGGGTTAGGTTGAAAACTTGATGAACAACACGCCCATGAATATTTTCGACATCTAGAGAAGTCTGTGTCGTTATTTTTAAATCTCGATTTCACATAAATCGTGAACTGTTTTAAAACCACGTGCTCGTACGATTCAGAATGGAGGCGGCACAACCACAAGTAACAATAAACACAAATCTGAGATTGCCCCAGAGTTAAATCTCACATCAGGAAATATTTCTGAACATTTTCAATCCTGGAAAGGCAAGTACAAATATATTTACTCGCGGAGTGGTAACAACAACATTCAAAACTCTGTAACAAACAGCGACAATTATAAACTGTGGTGGAGAACGGTTTGTTGAAAGTTAATGACCATTTTGAGTGGAATGATGGAGAAGATAAGGATAACCCTGACCATGTTTTCCCAAAGATCGAACAATATTGTAATCCACGTAAGAATGAAGTGGCTGAGTCTCATAAATTCTGGACTTTGAAATACTTTGAACCATTTCGACCAATTCCTTACCGAGTTGCGTATAAAAGCAGCATCATGTAATTTCCAGGAGGAGGATAGAATGCTAAGAGATAAAATTGTATTCAGTACTTCTGGAAAGGTTCAGCAGCTATTACTTAGAGATGATGATCTTGACTTGAGAAAGGCTGTGAAAATCTGTCAATCCTATGAGCAGGCAAACAAGCAAGCTCAGGAAATGAAGGAAGAAGGTGCAAAGGTTAACAAAGTAAACAAAGCACACGGAAAACAGAAGAAAATACAACACAACAAAACATCTGAAACTCGTCAACAGAAACAGGACAAAGTCCAGCACAAATGATGTTTGGGAGACAAACACAAACACTTGTGCCACATATAGATCGGAAACGCGAGTCAAAACTAAAGAAACGTGAACACAGACGTCAAACTATCAAGCGTTATCATGACAAAAGGGCTCGCGATCAGACACGTTTGAGAATCGGCCAGAACATCTATTTTGAAAGGAAATCTGGTGAGCGTTGGATTCTGGGAAAGGTGATCAATGAACTTGGATCGCATACATACATCGTAAAATCTCAAGATGGTGGAACATACAGACGAAACAGATTACACATTCGTCCAACAAAAGTTGAAGCATACTGTCGCGATCATTCACCAATACGATTTTCTGAAAATTTGCACCAGCGCCAACACCCATATCCAATCCAACAAAAGTGCTGACATAACTACCTCACCTCAACCAAACAGTCAGCCTATAGCGGAAAACGATACAGGCAATCCGAAAGACAAGTCTACGGTTTGAAGAAAACTCATAACAAGAGAAAAACCAATTCCAGCACCACGTCGTTCAGTCCGTCTACGCCAGGCACTACATATCTCAAAGACTATGTTCGGCATTGATTTGTTTTTCAAAAACAACAAACTGTAAATACGTTCAATCC
>SAYR01005056.1:442183-468704 GCA_004382745.1 Argopecten irradians irradians
TCAATGTACCGAGTATGTGTGATTGTTCGGAGTCTTCGGCGACACGTTTCAGTGTGGTACTACTATAAAAAGGTCGATATTAACACTAAGTCTATCACAATTAATACTCAACGCAAATGGACAGAAATTTGCCTAACAGTTACACACGCAACTTAATTAGCTGTTGACAGGGCATCAAGCCTGGTTAACCATTGACTATAAAACATTAGTTGAATATCGCTTTAAATAAGATCTATCATGTGTAAACAGAAAAAAAAACAACTGATTCAGTCAATACACATATCTCGGGTGGGGTACTGACAACGAGACTTTCAATTTATGTCGAGTACTTACCAGGAGTATAAAAACTAATATTTCAAATGGTATGATGACTCAGATACATCCTAAAAGGTACGAGTGCTCACCAAACGTGATCCAATGTCAAAGGAGACATCAGGATGACGGCAGTTAATTGGGATGAAGGGAAATATACAATCCGAAAATACTCGCCTCTAACAAATATGCCAAGAGGGCAGCAGTGAGATTATAAATCTGCATGACTTTGAAATATTATCAAAACAAAAATTGCACAGAGAATCTGTCGACCGAAGGTTTATGTACTGGTTTTCTCAATCAGAACAGTTCAGCACAACTTTAAGTTTGCATGTGTGTAATATCTTATTAACGATATCAAAATTACAAATTTAACATGATTGTATAAAACAACTCCCTTTACAATAACTGAAAACGCTGTGAAATGAATTTTTGGACCACTTCTTGGTTTCTAGTCTTGACATTTTGTATTCATTTAACTCCATAAATGATGCAAATACTATAGATGAAATAAAGCATTATTGTCTTTGTACAAAATTATTTTTAACATGAAAGATGTCATTCTTATATTTCAATTCAAACAGCAGCTATAACGTTAACCTATTTGAACGATATATTTGACGACATAAACACTGGCGCGCCGGATCGATGCAAACGGTATTCTTTCGGCGAAAGTCTATAGCTATCTCACCATAAACTCAGTGATAAGTTTAAGATTGCCGTTCAGGTAGCAAAACAGTTGTTTCATGCATTTTCAGTCAAAAGTCAAAACTCGGTGTTGGGGCCAACCCTATAAACTGTTTCCCTCGGCCGGGTTGGTCCCAACACCTCAGGAAAGAGTTTTGACTGTTGACTGAAAAGGCATGAAACAACTGTATTAAGGTTAGTATACATTCTTCTGTCCATACCAAATGAGCTACGGAACCATGCTCCGTCAGACGGTTTGACATTCTGAATAAGCGACACTGACTCTGTCATTTTACACAATGTCACAGAGTTCAAACAAAATTATTCACTTTGTCTTCCGGTCAATATTTTGTATCTATTCAATAAACAACCTTTTGACTTCATTAAAATTGTCCACGTATATAGTAGAACTAAAACTGTTTAGGCATTAACTTTGATTTAAGCAGAGATGTACTGCACATTTTATTGGATAGATCTATGTAAGCTAAGTTTTATAAAAAAAATGGTTAACTTTGAATCTAAATCCAAACGGGAATCAATTGATTGAAATAAGATGTCTACTACGAAACAATGTGAAAGCCATCAAACCATGTAGTGTCGTTTGGGATATAAATCACATAATACAAGTTTGTATGATTGACCTATAATTACCAATAAAAACAGTTAGCATATGAATTAGCTGTGGACGACTATTCGAAGTATTATAGTGAAGTTTTAAATACCATATATGTACCAACCATTTTTCACAGGGATATATATTCAAAAACAATATTTCGTTTACAAAGTGTTTATGTTTAATACCATTTATATTTAAAATGTATATAAACTTTTTTTTCAAATTTCCGTAACAAAACGTTGAATTTTCAAAACTATAAATTGCGCCTGTACGTACCGTGCGAAAGACCGACCATCGCCAGTAGTATTAAGTTCCCTGCCTTCATTTCATACAATCTAGATGAAAAGTTGGTATAACACCCAGTCTCAGGTTTGCTTTAAACACTTAAATTGTAAATAATCCAAATTGACGTCAGTGCTATTCAGTCTCTGTTTGTAGTTAGAACTACAACCATTCTCGTGCAAGTATCTATGAGTAATGAAAAGGTATATTTCTAAGTTAGTTGCATAATAAACGTGCGTAATAATCAATATTCAAAGCGTGTCCTTCCAATGAAATCACATGACAATGACGTCATGTGTTTGTTGTTACTGCACATGTAGAAAAAAGGAGAATAGTACAATTCGTATTATAGTCCCTCGACCAGGAATTAAACTTGTGATTCGGCGTGAAAATACACCCTTCTACGTGTACGTACTACGGGCTACGTAACTAAGGATGTTTGTTCCGTTCGTCCATAGACAGAGACCTGTTTAATACTAAGTCACATTAACCTGCTCCTGATACAAAACTTGTTATCACTCTGTAAAGTAAAGCGACACATGTGTACAACTTCACATTTCATTCATTTTTGTCACCGTCTTGTCGTTTTACCTAAATATGGACGTTTGCTTCCTTATTTCATCCCGTTCCTCTGACATGGAAAAATAATTAGGATGCGGGCTTTGTCAAGGTTAGATTTTATTTCATCTAGAAAAGTTTAGAATCATGTGTAGTTTGTATTGATATTAATGAAATCTGGCTCTATGTCAAAACTGATTTAAGTGAGATAATATTTCGATCATGAAGCTTTCCAGAAGTCTTCATCAACATCCATTTCAAATGATATCCGTGTAGTGTCTCAAATTGAAATGGTTTATACAATGATTCTGTATTTAAAACGTATGACTTGGTTACGACTTTTCCTTTTGGAGATTGTATCACTGTTGTATTCCACATATATGACATAAACAATCATCAATAATTATGTTGTGACGGTAAGTGATGAGGCCTTCGTATCCTTAACTAATTTGAACATAATCTGTGGTAGGTTGGTAACCGCCACAAAAGCATTCGATAGGTACATGTAGGAGACCCTTGCTAAACGATCTTAACCATAGACGAATTAGTTACACTATAGTTTCACATGAGGAGTTCTAAAGTTTTCCAAGAATTAACCAGGATTCCAAAATACAGGTGATGGCAACAGAGGGATATTTGTCTTATGCGCATGCATTCTCATGAATGCGTGTAGACGCTAAAAATATTGGAACATGTAATCTGCAGTTAATGTTCGAAGGAAACAAAGTTTACAATTCGTGTAATATAAAGTTTCTATTTCATATTATCGGTTAAATAGCGTTTGTATATGAAATACTTCCCAGCTTAATCTTAAAATCACCAATTCGCGTCATTGTTCATCAGGACCTGTGTTATGATGACGGCCCCATCGTTAAATTATGCAGCGTTTGCAGCATTTAAATGCTTATTTTTAAATACCCTCTTGGAAAAAGCTCACGTGTGAATTATTTGAGTGAAAAAAAAATCATAACGCACTTTCCTCAATCATAAAATGTTCACCTGTGGTAATCCCTGAATTTTCAAAACAGTTTAATTATAACGTCATAACACTCATGCCATCATCCATGTCATCTGTGGTACATGAAGCGTGGTTACCGCCTTATAAGTATTCGATAGGTAGGACATTTATTTTGAGTGAACTTCATCAGCATTCCGGACAACGCCATGGATAAAGATGACAAATTGCTGGTCCATATTAAAAGTGACTTCCGAAATCAAAATATGGCTTTTGAAATCTCAAACATTGTAATATTTAGTATGTTTCGTGTAATAACACGTAACATTCGCGTAATAATATGTAAGTTTCGCGTTTTAAAGTTGTATGGTCTATCGCTCTTTTTGTCAAAGTGAAAACTGTTTAAGAGTTATACACAGTTTTCTCCGTCTGTCCGAGGTTTAAACTTTCTAATTTTACCACTTTTTATTTAGTGCATCACTGGAAGTATTTTAATTATAAAAGTGAAAAAATCTTTTTAACGTGTACGGGTAAAAAATAGGCTTGAAAGATGCCGATTCATTCCGAACTCTTCCGAACATCGTCGCGACAATCTCAAAGTAACACGAGAGTTGTAAAACCAAGAGAAATGTCAACATTTTTTTCATAAACAAAACACGTGGTCGACCTCAGCAGACTGGATCTACAAAGAAATTAATGCTCGCACATTACAATGTTTGATACACACATTATTGAATAACGGCAATGTTTCAAATACTCGCACTGTGGACATAAACCAGCGCGATTTGCTCATATTAGCCAGAAAGAAAACGTAAACAAACACATGTGCGCTTACGCTAGTTACCTGGATCACCACGTGCAGGACGTCAGACACGTGATACGATTCGGAATTCCGACAAAATCCGAAGGTACTGAATATGGCGGAGATTGAAGGCGATTTATTCAAACCCAGGAATATATGATCCCTAGATTTCGGCTCTTTTATAAACTGACACATGGTTTTGGGGAGCTAAGTCATCAAGTTACATGTCCATTTTCAAATATAAAATGTTAAAACGACATATCGTTACAGTTAAAACTACAAGAAAACAACTTTAACGCCAATATTTCGCGTAAAAATGTGTAAGTTTCGCGTAATAACGGCAAACGTTTGCGTAATAATGTCATTCGTAAAAACGATGTAGATATTTTTGTAGAGTCGCAACAGTTATTAACCTTTATCAAATTCAGAGCAAATTAATAAAATTAAGTATTTTTCCCTAAAGACCGTTGTTTTATGTTTCCGCTATCGTCCTAAATACCGCGTTATAGAAGGCAAAACAGTGAAATGAATCTTAACACGACAGTTAGAATATACAAATATCCTTAATAATTTTGTTTTGTGTAGTATATTTATATTTGCTACGTTATTATTGTTTTTTAAGAATCTATTGCTTTTGTTTTGGAAAGGCAGTGGGCCTATAGAGATCCAATGAAAATAGCTGTTCAATTGCCAGTCAAGCAAACAGACAAAGCCACTTAACGAGTTTGCTTCGTAGTTTGAGCCATCCTGTTGCCGACACTATTATCGACCTACGTGCGCTTAGTCCATACATGTAAATATACATCTAGCAATCGCCTCCTAATACGTAAACCAAGCCCTTACATGTTATGCATAACTTTATGTATAACTTCTAATTAGTGAAACCGTGTGAGGTAAATGCAGTGATCATTTTCAGTCTGACATTGCTATTTTCTTTAACGGGGCATGTTTATCTGAGACAAGGTCTGTTTAGAATGACCCACGTTTGTCAAGTCCAGTGCTTTATATAGGGGGTTGGCCGGTGAAGATAGCTAAGCAAAGCAAAAACAAAAGTGGCTGCCACTTCCTTGGATACGACACATAAATGTCATAACTGGGTGATGTCTCAGAAACAATATTTGAACAATTGTTCGGATTTTTGAATATCAGAGGGATACATTTTGGCTACATATCGTGTTATATGCGTATGCAGGGTGTTTTCAACAATATATCAATAAATGATTCAGAAGTGAATAGAATGCACAGTGTACATTTTGGGAGTGAAAGAAATCTCCGACCGGAAGCATCTTTTCATAGTAATATATCGACGAATTTACCAGTCATTTCCACATAATTTTATAGGGAAATTGCGTCTTGACATATATTATACAAATATAGCATTTTGATGAGGTCGATACATGGTTATATCGACCAAAGAAAAAATATTGACCGAGGACTAGTCCGAGGTCGATATTTTTTCTGTGGTCGATATAACCATGTATTAACTGAAATCAAAATGCTATATTTGTTTTATTTTTTTTCAGGATTTTTTACATTTTGCAATGAGTACAAATCGAAATAATCATCGCATTGTAAATTCTGCTTTGCTATGACAGTTACATTCTTATGATTTTTTAACATGTATAATTTAAGAACAACATTCAAAAACAGTATCAATTTATGCACTTTTCGCTTTTATTATATGCACCCGGTATATGCGTGTTTGTATGTTGCATACATGTGCATGTACTCCATTATATACCTGTAGCTCGATGTTTTAAGGTCACAATCAATTAAATGTATTGTTTCTTCTCCGTTGAAATAATCCACTTCGACGTCAAACATATATTGAAAGACTCAGATTGACTTTAAGATACATTCTCTTATGCCTAGTACTTCATTCCGTAAAACAAAAATCGTATACATAATTTAACACTAGGATTAGCCTTGGCCAAATGTTGGTTCTAGGTGGAATTTTAAGAAAATAAGCATCCAACTTATTCACTATTCAATGGCTCCAGTCGCTTAATTAATGTTATTCGATTATTTTCTACTCTCCTACCATGTTTATGTTGAAAATTTAAAAGCTTATACTGTAGTCATCAGTTGGAGGTCATCATCATCTTTGTTAGAATCCGAAACAATCAACGTCTGTCACATTTTGTGGTTACGCTTCAAACTAAGGTCATCAAAGCGTTTGTTTCAAAGCGCCAGGGAACCAAGCGTTTTGTTAACGTAGACAATAACGTTATCTAAAAATAACCGTGCAATATACTTTTTTATAAACTACTTCCGGAAAAATCGTGCAATTTAGTTTTTATCGGTGATCACGTGGCGTGTTTTTGACCAATGATAAGTGACAAAAAATCCAGAAAAATAATAATATACTAATATAGCATTTTGATGAGGTCGATACATATGGTTATATTGACCAAAGAAAAAATATTGACCGATTTGACCAATGAGAAGTGACAAAAAATCCAGAAAAATAATAAAATAAAATGTCCTTGGAGATTTTGTTCTTTTAAATTTTAATGATTTAGGACATTAATACAGTTTGTATCGTTAAAATTATCAAGATACTGGTTTAAAGGTGACAAGAATATCTGCTTTTTAAATGTGTTTTACGGCAATGCAATAAGCGTATTGGGAAATAGGAGTTTCTTAACATAAGAAAGTTTTGCTTCTTCTATCTGCGTGTTGTAGTCGAGTTACCTGACCGCCATATTGTTGCCGTGACGTTAGAGGCAAATAACAATAACTATATTGCCAATACCCATTGGGATAAATGATTCGTGTCTGAAGTGGGATCAGAAGTGTACATGTAGCATGGCTTATCTAAGGTGTCAATGGCGACTCCTAATTGTGTTGACTGGAAAGACGATATGTACATTTCATAAAAAGTGTCTTAAGGATTCGAAACAAAATTTTGTCGCCAAAAGGGCACGCATTGTTTTCTATTGTCTATATCAGGTACTACAACGTTTTGCTTGTCCAAATATGATTCTACAAAAACATGAGATTGTGTTGGTTTTTTAAATAAAGGTTCGACTGGTGTAAATAACGGGGTATTCAATGCCATATATAACAAAATTAGACCTATCTGACTCATTGGTGATAGACAGTGGATATGTGACGAGCAGTTTGATTTGTATCGAACAGAAACTAGTGGTTTATTCTTTTCGAAATTAAACTATTACATGCTAGCGAATGTTATTCGATTATGAATAGCAGTAATTACGGTGTAAGCTATAACAGGTATTTTAGCATTTTATATTTATATCACTTACATTTCCCCTCATACAAAATTGTGTTATGTATTTTCAAACGTAAAAATAAAATACAGTTATAAACAGTGTTCTAGACGTTTAGATACTGACAGCGGATATCATGTATTGACATTTAAACCATGGATTTATTTAGCGATGAATATACACTGTAACCAAGTTTACTGTTCAGAATATGGATATCGTCACATCCTCCTAGACCATTTATTTATGATAAAACAGACACACAGATGACTTACAATTTCCAATCAATATTTTAGCACTTTAGCAATGCAATAAATACAACACATGGAATCCCAAATTGCTTGTTAAAACCCATAGAAATGGTACAGCTACTATACTTAGATATATGCGTAAATTATGCAAAAGACAAGTGTGACTGATCAGCTGATTTAGTTCGTGTTTTGTTTTACACATGATATATTTAAAGCAAGACTTGTTTATTATTTATTGGGTTTAGGGTTTATCAGACGTCGTCCCATCAGCAGCTAAATTAATTGTAGCCTCTTATTCTAGCAATATGTTGCGCGTGTAACTTTCTGTAGTTTGTTTGTGAAGGCGATATGCTGTCTATGTGTGTTGTGTATTTATATAATTATGCAATTTTTGTCATATCACACTGACATGTCGTTGAAGACTTTGAACAAATCTTCATTATGATTTCTGTTGCACTTTATGGGGAAATGCTTCTCAAAATCACATACTAGTCAAAATTTAAAAAAAAAATAGGAAAAAATCAAAAAACATGCTTTAAAAGTCGTTTTGTAATGCGAGTTCAATACACCCTCAAGTGATATGTTTAAAAAAATAATTGGCTACCATTCGAAAAACGAATTATGTACAACAACAATTCAAATGTTGTCATCTGAAATCCTAACAAGGTCCGCAAGATCATCAACACAAAATGTATTTTATTGGCCATCTGTTAAAACACGTATATTCAAGAGATCTTTACATACCATGGTCCTCACATTTGGAATAGTTTACCATTTTATTTACAAAAAAAAGCAAAAAAGTCGTATGCTTTTTTAAAAATGTGTTAAACAACTTTTTTTGTTGTAACATACAAAACCAACATCTATTTATTTTGTTCATAGTTTTTTTTATTCAACCGAAATTTGAAGGAAATATGTACAAGTCTGAAATCATTTTATATCCATACATATTAAATTATTTAACGGTTATAGTGAGTGTTTTACATGGCGATAGCTCAGTTGACGTGGCGAGAGTTGATACGACCAACACTGAGGCTAAGCATTCGCCATGATTGATCTAGCTTCATGTGACGCTGAGACACTGTGATAACTCTTGTATTTCTTTTTATTTCTTTTTAAATAAAAAAAAAAGAAAAGAAAAATCATTGAAACGTCATAATATACTCATTAAAAGGTCCCCAGTACTTGTAAATGACATGCGTAAATTTACTTGTAAACGTTTCTGTCAGTATATTACACTTAACTGAGCTTGCTGTGTTTATCAAATGTAAAGAATGACCGAAATGTGTACACATTATAAAGTCTATCGTTGATCCTATGATATCAAATTATACATTGTGTATGTAGCCCTCACCAGATTTGTGAATTAAAAAGGTATATACATGTATAAAAAACAAAAAGGCAAAATATTTACGCCGGCGGTGCGTATCGAACCACGGCCGCATGATAAGGAAATCTGTCTTTTTTTAAAAAAAAAATAATTTTATACCATGACGATGCAATAATATTGTATGCTAATGATTTTTGATGATAAGTAGATAAGTAATGTTAAAGATGCTCCACCGCCGACAAAGCATAAATGATATCCATAAGTTCTACAATAACTGGTGTTTGGTCATGTATATATATGTCTAATTAACACAAAAATAATATAAAATAATTTATTTCGCCTTTGGTGCATGCGCAATCAGTACTTCCTTCAATACAGAATATAGTGACACGAATTTTTTTCGGGATGCAATTAATTATTTTTCATATTTTTAAATTGAAGTAAAATAAAAAGCTCTAAATTTTCTATAGACGTAATGGTGTAAAATAAGTAACTTTTGTAACTGAAGAAAAATACTCAATCGTCTGCTCCTGTTTTTGATAGTGAAAAAATAGCATTTGTCAACGGTGGAGCATCTTTAAATGTTTTTTTTTTCTTTTTGCCAAAGTGACGCTTTAATGATATACACAAATATTTCAAACCATGTTCTGTTGTATATGAGTGCAAATTGCCACTATAGACACCACCTATCCTTCGTTCAAATAATCAAATTTAGAAATTTGAATCAAAATAAAGAAATTAAACATTCATTTATTTTCCTATCGATACTGTTACAGGAAATTCGTGTTATCTGGTATCGCGGAAAAGTTGGAATTATGAAGATACCATGAACAGTATTTTTGTATTATTATTTAATATAACGTAAATGTTACTATACCAGAAGACCCAGCTTCAGTCTAACAGGTACGTCCGCCGTTACCATGCAAACGTATTTTCGTATTGTGTTATGATATTTCTTTAATGTGTGGGTATTTTTTCTATTTTAAAAATAATTTATAACACCGTAACAATGTAAAATGAAGTCGGAAACATTTGTCAATATGGAAATGGGACTGATTTATGTACGACATGAAACCTGATAACGTGCTGAACTATATTGGTTCTATCGGTGATCGGATGACGTCATTTCAACGAGTGAGATTACAAAGAACTACCTTTCTTTACCACTGGAGATGCTAGTACCTGCAGACGTATTTACATGTTTCTTATTCAAATTCTAAAAAAAGGTCATTAGACTTTTTAGAAGTGTAATGCCACCGTATTGTGCGATAAAATACTTTGGAGATGCATCTGCCACACCAATGTTATCATTAAAAATAACTACATAATTGCATATTTAGCGGAATTTGTTCTATACATAGTTAAAACAACAAGTAACCCAAATTGTTTAAGCTACATCCTTCATTGAAACATTGAGATGTACATTTGTATTGGACAGATTATGTAAATAATTTTGTCTCTATATCCAAACGGTAATCAATAAATTGGATAAAAATGACGACTAACCCTCTCACAGTCTGCATCAAGAGGAGTGTTATCATATTAAATTTCATGATGAGTATTATTGAAATATAATTACTTCAAAAAACAACAAACAAAAAAAAACACATGGATTACCTATGAATGACTATTGAAAGTAATATGCGGTATATGTATAATAATAATGTTATCATATATTCACATTTCTGTAACATAATGTTTAGTTTTCATAACAATCCATTGCATTTGTACTTACCATACGAAAGAGAGCTCGTCGCCAGTAGTATAAAGTTAACTGCCTTCATTTCATACAGTAAATACACTTGTAACAATTTAGATGCTTTAAACACTTAAACTGTAAATAATCTGAGCCGAAGTTTCTGCTATTCAGACTATATTTCTAGTGATAACTCCAACCATTCTCGTGTAAGTAGGTACAATTAGTGAATGTGTGTATGTGTATCAATGCGTTAGACGTATAATAAGTATTTCTAGTAATCGATAGTCAAAGAACACCCTTCCAATGAAATCCCTTGACAGCAGAATTGTTATAAAATTGTTATTTGGTTACTGCTCTAGTAGAAAAACGGAAAAATGTACAATTCAAATAACTGTGCCCCGACAAGGAATCGAATTTGTGTCCCTTGCGTGAAAATGAACCGTTCTACCTACTTAACTAATTTAAACTTGTTCCGTTCGTCAATTGACAGAGACCTATATATATTTAATACTATGCATAAGCTACGCCGAATTGCTCCTGTTACAGACTTGTTATTGCTCTGTGATGTATAACGGCAGAAAATGTGTATTTTAGATGTCCTTCATTTTGGTCACTATCTGTGTTTGTACCTGGACACAGGCGTTTGCTTTCTTATTTCATCACGTTCTTCGGACATGGATTTAGAATTAGGATGCGGGCGTTGTAAAGATGGTATTTTATTTTACTCACAAAAGTTAAGACTCACATGTAGCTTATATTGATAATATCCGCGTAGTGTCTCAAATTGATTTGGTTTATTCAACTAATCTTAACTTAAAGCGTATGACTTGGTTTTGCATTTTCCTGTATGAGTTCGTGTTACCATTTTATTCAAGACATATGGTATATACAAACATCAGTAATAATATTGTGACGGCAAGTGGTCAGGCCTCCTGAACTCATCTAAACAAAACTGTGTACATGTAGCGTGGTTACCGCCACAAAAGTATCAAATAGGTTGGAAACTCATACTTAACGATCGTTATCATAGACGACTTAGTTAAACCATAGTTTCACTAAAATAGTTTAAACAGTTTGACTATGACGTCATAGCACTCATACCGTCATCCACGTCATTTGTGGTACATGTAGCGTGGTTACCGCAACAAAAGTATTCGATAGGTAGGAAACTCATGTTCATCTATCATAACCCTAGTTTCACTAGAATAGTTCTTAAATCTTCCAAGAATCAACCAAATTTCCAAAATACAGGTACAGCTTGATGACAACGGAGAAAGATTCCAAATATATATATATCTACATAGCCTTTATATGTGAAACACTTCGCAGCTTACTCTTTATATCACCAATTAGCCTTTTAAATACTTTAACTAAGACGTCAAAACACTCATGTTGTCGTCCACATACATTTTTCAATATGGTGGCATTCATTTATTTTGATGTTACACCCTTGCGGATAATTTGTAGAACAGCCTCGTACGCTGTTCTGCACGAGGCGGTGTTGTAACAGAAACAGAAAGAAGAAACCAGCAGCAAAATTTGAAATGAGTGTAATGATAAATACAATGATACACAAAGATAGTATACGATATTTGAGTAATTTGTGGTGATGAAAATACAATACGTGAAAAATGTTTCTTATCTGGAAATATATCTCCTTGTATACTTCTTAATCCTTCCAGGTTCCGAATTAATAGGGTACACGAACCGACAGAGGAATACGAATGTCCATAGAAAGTTTCTAAAGTCCCAGACAGTATGCATGTATCCAAACAATATGTTGTAATAATCCACAGGTAAAGTCACTATAGTTATCCCATTCTCTGTACACATCTGTTACTATGCTTTAATTGTAGGAGTTATCTCCCTTGTCTAATAGCTACATGTATATAGTAGCATATGTTGCTTCCTATCTTTAGATCATACAACCAGTATTATCAAATGTTTGAAAAATAAATAAAGACGGCATACAATTATCATATTTTTGTTTATCATGACCGACATTTACACAGTGTTTTTTTTTATTTTATTTTTCAATACTTCTTTACAATAATACGCTCCAGGTAGAATTCCAGTTCAGTAATGCTCTACCTAACTTAATAGAGGTATGCATCCTTTTAAAATATTTTTTTTGAAAGATATAACAAAACATTTTAACATCTTTCACATATTTTAAGGCCTGAAATGTTATTATCTTCTTTAATTCACAATATTACACGTAATAATCACGATGGCAGAGTAGATAAATATCCCGACATATTACCACTAATCATCCGTATAAGGCTTGCATATTCAAATCCATTACAGAGCAGATGGTGTCAGGTACTGGCGGCAGGTCGGTAGTTTATCTCCGGGTATTCTTTGTTTCCTTCAACAACAAACCTGGCACATTCTGAAATGGCATTGACCGTTAATATAACGTTAATTTAATAAAACCAAACCTAACATCATTCTGATCTTAATGAAACTAAGTAAGCAATAAATGTGAGTTAGTCTTATGACCATAAATGTGACCATCTGTATGTATGTGATAGCACGAAATGATAGTTTTAAAGGTTTTGTAACAATGTATATTACTTATCATAAATTAGCATTTATCGCTCGCCATGACTACCAAAAATAAAAACATCAGTATGAATGAAAAAAGTGAACATAAAATGTCTAGATATGACTTCTAAACAACAAGCACTTTTTGGCATTGACAGACAAAAAACCTCGTGATATTACAGGAAATCAGCAAAACAAACGGTATAGCTAGGAACACAGCTCCGTAATTCCGAAGAAGGACGATTGTCTGCTGCGCAAGTCTTCTTACGAATGGAGGCTGCAATTGAAGAAAAGAGAAAAAAAAAAAACAAACAAACAAAATAACTAGCAGGTGTCATTTAAACGAAGAACAGAAATAATAATAACGCAGAAGAAATTTAAATAAGGTAAACAGTCGTTCGATAAAAAAAAAACACGTTTTTAAGTTGTATCCGGATTTTTAGAATAAAATAAAAAATTCTAAAACATCCAAAACGACAGTTGGGCGAGAAGAACAATTAAGAAGTAAAAAACTGAAACAAATGATTTGTTATAAAATAGTCGGAATATATACATGACAACGTGGTTTATTCAGAGAGAGCTCAGATCTCAGCTCATCGATGGCAGATTGAAGTGGGAAGGTAGTCAAATTGGTGATCGGTTTCTTTGTGAAGCAGGAGCAGCAAAGTTTATCTTCAGTGGCAGTAGTGGTATTAGTAATTAAAGGGATGGATTCAGTTGCTGAGGTGGTAGAAGGAGTCGTCGAAGCAGTTGCAGTAGCGGTCGTACTTTGAGTAGCTGGAGTTGTTGCCATGACAGTTTCGTTAGTGGCCGTGACACAATATTCCTTTATACCTGTAAGATACAAAATGTATATGAAGCATTATTCATATTTAATCGTTGAACAAATTTGGACATTTGTATTGTGATAACTAACGTTGTATACACATTCCAATACCGAGGGGAAATCAACGACTAGATGTCAATATCTGGCAACTGCCTATGTCCGAACTCGTGACCCATAGGTGAAGGGCTGGTGGTAATATGCCGTGACATCTTAACCACTCGATCACTACGGTCCCCTGTAATAATTATAGTTGAGACGTTTGGTCTTCTTAATCGTATATTACGATGGCTTGTTTGTGATCAAGAGCTAATAGAAAATATTTTCCGAAATATATTACTACTCGAGATTGGTTGCCGTTATTATATATTCGAATCGTTACACAAACATTTTTTCGGGTGTATACGCCAGATGATCATGCATCAATTCCTATTGGCTGAAAATAATACGGAAACCAACAGAGGACCTGACATATAAATTACTATCAATCTTCTTTCAATCCATTTAACAATATCATTGGAATTATAATGGGTTTTTTTTCAGCATTTGGATTATGTTTTAGTTATACATTTTCATATTGGGTATTGTATTATTTTTTCAGTCAGTCTTGGGTTCAATTGGCAAAATTGAACGGCAGCGATTTTGTAATATTTGAAGTAAAAACATACAATATCTTAAAAACTATGATGCAAGAATGTTTCGTAATAATATGAAACTGATCACATTATAGCACTTACCTGTATCTGTTCGTTTTCGTGAAAGGATGTTTTTCTTAATAAATCGGCAATCGAAACTAAAAGTTTTACATGTGGCTAAATGAAAGAAGATCATCTGGAAAGAAAAAAGGATGAAATGTATCGTTATCAAGCTATACATGCAATCTTCTAAGACGTCTACGGTATTATGAATGTCACGCTGTGGATCTATATTCTGTTTTTAATTATTTGCATGTTTAAATTTGTATGACTTGATATATTGACAAGATGTACTCCCAGAGATTTAATGAAAGAAAAATAAGCAAAAATAAATAATAAATAAACATTAATGTTAGATAATAAGATATTTTATATAGAAAAGTTAATTGAATGTCCAGACAAATTTAAAAAATTAAGTTCTTTACAGGTCACTGCACATTTGTAGTTTATTTCATTCATTTTTTTCATTTCAGAATATTTCATTGTCGGATGTTAAAGATAATTGGAATCGGAATTGTAGTTCAAAGTCACTTAAAGTTAATATCGCGTATGCCCGTCATTAGCATCAATAACTACTTGCGTTACCCCAAAAATGACGTCAGATCACGGATGACTTGTTGTGGAATCGTTACCCAATCTGCCGGTAATGCATTCACAAGTTGTTGCAGGGATTGCGGTGCAGGTTGTCTTTGACGGACGCGTCTGTCTAGTTCATCCCATAGATGCTCAATGGGGTTCACATCTGGCAATTTGAATGGCTATGAAATGGAAGGACATCGACGTTGTTTCTCGGTAGGAAAGCTGTTGTAACGCGAGCTGTATGTGGTCTGGCGTTGTCTGTTGCGAAAATCTGCTGTTATTCTGCGTAATTGGAAGGACATAAAGTTGAAGAATTTCATCACAGTAACGTTGAGCCGTCAGATTGCCATTGACGTGACCAGGTTGGTCTTTCCGGTATGCGATATGGCTGTCCACATCATAACGCTTCCACCACCGAACTGGTCAACGTCCTGGATGCAGTTAGTGGCAGATCGGTCATTCGTCTTCTGTAGACCCCTGCTCTGTCATCTACTCGTTCAAACAAAAACCGGAATTCATCGCTGAACCAAGCTGTTTTTCATCGCTGCTGATGCCATACTCGATGAGCCCGAGTCCATTGCACTCTCGTTTGACGATATATTTTGTTCAAAATCACATAGGACTTTTGGCTCGTATGCCAGCATCTCACAAACGATTCCGATCCTGAACTGCAGTTGTCATTCTTGGTCTGTCTGAACTGAAAAGGTCAGCGGTTGATAGATGCGGTCGATACCTATCACAAAGGCAAGCTATGGTACACATTGACGGTCGTGGCTTCGACTGCCTGCGATTTGTCTGATTCTAACAGACCGATGGCTTTGTTATGTTTGGCCGCATTTAGACGTGGCATAACTCATTCGTATAGTGTCATATAGTGAAACTCATCTCAAGAGACCCCCGCCTTTTATAGGCTGTTAGTGTAAGTTTCATGTGAAAAGTATACAGAGTCGTTGTATGCAAGCGGAGCGAGGAAATCAAGCAAATCCAAACTCGGCTTAAATCCAGGACAATCCCCGTAAATGACCTTCAAGCAAAACCGTTTCGTTTTAAATACACCTGGGTATTTGGGTATTGTCCTAAAACTCAAACAAAATTAAAATTGATTTTTCATTATTAAAAAAATAATTGAAATATATGCTATGCGTTTCTTTTTTTCTTGAAGAGTACATTTACAAAAAAAAAGACATGGATGTGATAAATGCAGTAAGTATATATATAGGGATTGGATTGCGCTTTTATGTTAACCATGCTTGTATGGAGCAATTCCTCTAAGAATATATTCTTATGGATATTGCTCCATACAAGCATGGTTAACATAAAGGCGAAATCCAATCCCTATATTTACACGCATACGACTTTGTTATTTATATTTTATGCTATAAAATCTTCATTTGAATTTGACGTAATTATTCAATAAAAGTCGGTCAAAAGTGGGAGGAGCTTATTCAATTGAACAGCGAAAGATGACTCTTCACGTAAGGTAGAATTATTCATCCGCGACGATAATAAAGTTCAATATGTCATTGTACAATAAACATGACAAACAAAGTAAATTTCAGAGAAAATTTTATTTCATCAGATCAGAACTTTAAATATATATTAAATTTTGCTAAAAGTTAATATATAGCGTAATAACATAAATAATTTGTACTCGACCACATGTGTGAACTCTGTGACCATTTTTGTGCAGCGAGGCGAAGCTGACGCACGCTTACACACTGGAGTTTGCCGAAGTTGTCAAAACACCGATGTTCAAGTAGCTCAACGTGTTTGAGATTGTTGTCTGACTTGGCGATATTACATCCTTGGGAGCCATGTGATTATATAATCTTCGCTTAGTTCCATCGCCATCTACAGACGGAACATTTTCACTTGTGTTCGATGGGTACAATGTATTTGTGGTGACGCGCAACTGTCAATACGTGGATAACTAGCGGTGCATGTTTTATAACACACATGATTAAATTCTCAAAGAACAAAGACAAGTGGATATGCTTATAACTGACCTCTGTCAGAGGGTCTCACGCCCGTCCACCCCAACACCCAAAAGACGCGATCATAGGATGAACACAGACACAGAGGTAATGTTTATATTTGACAGCACTGCACGTCGCCCCGGTCGAAATATTTTTCCCGTTTCTTTATACAATTGTTATTTAAAAAAAAATGTTGGTATCACATATAAATATAAAACATATATGACGACTATGAAACCCTCTCACAGTCTGCATCAAGAGGAGATGTTATCATATTAAATTTCGTGATAAGTATTATTGAAACATAATTACTTCAAAAAACCCACATGGATTACCTATGAATGACTATTGAATGTAATATGCGGTATATGTATAATGATAATGCAATCATATATTCACATTTCTGTAACATAATGTTTAGTTTTCATAACAATCCATTGCATTTGTACTTACCATACGAAAGAGAGCTCGTCGCCGGTAGTATAAAGTTAACTGCCTTCATTTCATACAGTAAATGCACTTGTAACAATTTAGATGCTTTAAACACTTAAATTGTAAATAATCTGAGCCGAAGTTTCTGCTATTCAGACTATATTTCTAGTGATAACTCCCGCTTGCATACAACGACACTGTTTACTTTTACAATACTTACACTAACAGCACATAAAAGGCGTGGGTCTCTGTTTTGAGATGAGTTTCACTATATGACACTATACGAATGGGTTATGCCACGTCTAAATGCGGCCCAACATAACAAAGCCATCGGTCTGTTAGAATCATGCAAATCGCAGGCAGTCGAAGCCACGATCGTCAATGTGTTGTTACATTAACGAATAACAGAAAGGAGAAACCAGCAGCTAAATTCAAAAACATCAAATTTAATTATATATACAATATTATACAGAGATGGTTTACAATATCTAAAGTAATTGGTGGTGGTACACAAGACTAGTACGATGATTTAAAGTGTTACTTATCTTGTATGCGAATGTCTGGTATAATCTTGATCCTTCCAGGTTTCAAATTAACAATAATCACAAATCCACAAGGAAATTGAATGTCCACCGATGATTTGTAAAGTTCCAGGCAATATGAATAACTCCACACAAAGTGTTGTAATAATCCACAGATAAAGTCACAATAGCTTCTCCACATAGAATCTTATATGGCGCTGTTACAATTCTTGGTATGTCTTATTACAGGTCTCATTACAGTTCTTGATTAGCTTTGGGACAGTTGGAGTAATATTAGCTAAACCCTAATTCAAGAATATTGGAGAACCTTCTACTTCTAGAAATATCTAACTAAAAACAGTAAAACAAATAAACACACTATAACTTCAGGAAATAGATCATTTCTAGATCTCTACTTAAAATCAAACATGTTTACAACATATTTGTTTATACATGATTAAATTCTAGAAAGTTCTATAATCTAAATCAATGATATGACTTATAGGATGTATTGATAAAAAAACTATAGGAGTTATCTCCCTTATCTCATAACTACATCGTATTTAGTGTCATACATAAACACACCCCTCCTTAAAGAAAAGAAAGTTTTCTTGAAAAGGAAACTTTCTGACATATCAAGTAATATTTAAATCCTTGATAAAGCATCAGCTAGAAATATTGTCTTTCCCTTTGATATGTTTGATGTCAAGATTTGTATTCTTTGCAAAGTCAAACTCCACCTTGAGATTCTTTGGTTTTTTGTTTTTCATTTTCCCCAATGAATGTCAAAGGGTTGTGGTCGGTGAAGACCACAGGCACAACTGTAGTGCAGAGATACACATCAAATTGGTTCAAGGCCAAAATCAACGCTAAACATTCTTTCTCAATGGTGGAATAATTTCTCTGGTGTTTGTCAAACTTTTTCGAGAAATAACAAATTGGATGGTCAATTTTTTCAGCACCTTCTTGCATCAAAACAGCACCAACACCTACATCACTGGCGTCAACAAACAGTTTAAACTGTTTATTAAAATCTGGAGCAGTCAGAACTGGTGAGTTTGATAATATGGCTTTCAATTTCTCAAAGGCAGACTTACATTCGTCTGACCAGACAAATTTGACATTTTTCTTTAACAAAGCAGTAAGTGGAGCTGCTATAACAGAGAAATTTTGACAAAATTTTCTGTAGTATCCAGCCATACCAAGAAATCTCATCAGCTCTCTCTTTTGCCTCCAGGAGCTGGAAAATCTATAATTGATTCTACTTTGGCTGAACAGGTTTAACCTGCCCCTTGTCCTACAACATGGCCTAAAAATTCAACAGTTGCATGACAAAATTCACATTTCAATAAGTTTACAGTCAATTTCATGGTAGTGAGTCTTTCGAAGAATTCACGAATCCCGCGTAGATGGTCTTCCACGTGTCGTGGTAGTTGATGACGTCATCGATGTATCCATCGCAGCCTTCCAGGTCTGATATCACGCTGTTAAGAAGACGTTGAAAATGTTGCCGGGCATTCTTCATACCAATGGCATAACTTTGTACTGGTAACAAACCTTGTGAAGTTACAAATGCAGACACTTCTTTGGCTCTTTCTGTTAATGGCAACCTGCAATATCCTTTCAACAGGTCAAACTTGCTTACGTACTTGGCTTTGCAACTTTGTCAATACAAGAGTCAATCCTTGGAATTGGATAAAGAGTCTGTTTTACTGACAGAGTTTACTTTTCTGAAGTCAGTACAGAACCGGTATGTCTTGTCTGGCTTTGGTACCAGAACACATGGAGAGCTCCATTCACTTTTGCTTGGTTCAATAAATATCATTGTCCAACATGTATTGAATTTCTTTCTTTAAATGTTCTTTCTTTTAAAGGATTGACACGGTAAGGATGTTGCTTGACAGGTGGCGCATCGCCTACATCCACGTCATGATAGATAGCATCTGTTTTGCCTGGTGTATCCGGACAAATGTTTAAACTAAGTATCAAATCTTTCAGTTCATTGCGTTCCTTTTCTGATAGATGACACAGTTTCTTGTCCAAGTTCGCGAGCACATCTGAATTCCGTAACTTAAACCACAGTCTAAACCTACATCTTGTACACCACCATCTAAGTCTAATTTACAAATATCAGCTGTACTTTCACTTGGTGATGGTACAGAGGCCAAAGTAGCAATAGGTTGAAGAGTCTTGCTCTCTTCTCTATCTACATATTCCTTAAGCATATTAACATGACATAATTGAGTTTTCTTGCGCCTCCCTGGAGTTTGTACAATGTAGTTAACATCATCGACCTTTTTCTCAACAACATAAGGTCCAAAATATCTAGCTTGCAAAGGCTGACCCGGTATTGTAATAGAGCCAAAATTTTGTCACCTGGATCAAAACTTCTTGCACGGGCATCTTTATCATACCATGTTTTCATTTTGGTTTGAGTAACGGCAAATTTTCTTTTGCCAGTTCACATGCCCTTGTCACCTTTGCTTAAAGTTAGACACATACTCTAAGAGATTCACTTTAGAATCTTCGTCCAAAAATTTTGTCTTTCAAAATTTCAAAGGACCACGTACAGTATGTCCAAACACAAGTTCAAAGGGACTAAAGCCAAGAGATTCTTGTACAGATTCTCTAAGCCAACAAACAACATGTGTATACTTCGTCCGCAATCTCTTTTGTTTTCAAAACAATAAGATCTCATCATATTCTTCAATGTCTGATGAAAACGTTCTAAAGCACCTGAGACTCTGGATGATAAGCACTAGACTTATACTGCTTGATCTGGAGCTGGTACATGACTTGTTGAAAAATACCAGACATGAAATTTGACCTTGGTCCGACTGGACAGCTTTTGGAAACAGCTAATGTAAAGAATTTAACCAAAGCCTTGACTATGTTAGGGGCCTTAATATTTTCTGAGTGGAATGGCTTCAGGAAAGCGTGTGGAAGCACACATATAGTTTAAAAGATACTCATTCCCGACTTAGTTTTAGGTAGAGGACCTACACAGTCTATAATGACTCTATATAATGGTTCCTCAAATGCTGGAATGGGGTGCAAAAGGTGCAACAGGGATTTTTCTGATTAGGTTTCCCTACCACCTGACAAGTATGACAAGACCTACAAAAATCAGCCACATCCCGTTTCAACTTGGGCCAAAAGAAGTGATCTAAGATCCTGTTATAAGTCTTGGTCACACCTAAATGCCCTGCCATAGGTACGTCATGAGACAAACTTAGAATATTTGCCTATACGTCGGTGGGACAACTATTTGATTGACAACCTTCCAGTCTTCCTCGGGAGACACATCAGGGGGACGCCACTTGCGCATCAACACACCTGACTTACGGAAGTAACAAACCGGGACTTTTTCAGCCTCTTCCTCACTCAAAGCCCGATCACACAGTAAGGAGATTTCAGGATCTTTTTCCTGTTCTACTATAAGCTCCTCTCTAGACAAAGATGATTTACTCATCATGTCAGCAAAGAAGTACTTTGTTAGGAACAACTCTATCACTTATCAAAGTCTACAGGATTTGCTCAAAAGATCACACTTGCTCTCGACATCCTCTATATCATGAGCCAAGAAAGTGTCACCTAACCCTGGACTATAATGATCTCAACTACTGCAACATCGAAAACCTTCTTACTCATTGAACGAGTTAACAGCACAAGAAGGGAAAATACAGGAAATTCCTGGTTGAATAGTCTCAGCATCATCTGTTTTTATCAGGGATACTGGACACTAAGGGATCTACCCTAACTTTCTCTCCAGCCAAGTCATTGCCTAAAATGAGCGACACGCCCTCTATGGGAAGTTCCGGTCTAACACCAATGGTGACAGGCCCAGTAACCAAGTCTGACTTTAAATAAACAGAATGGAGAGGCACATTAACAAAACCTAACTCTACACCTTGAAGCAAAACACTATTACCAGATGAGGTCTCCTCAGACAAAGGCACTACGCCATCTAATATCAAAGAATGAGAAGCCCCAGTATCTCGCAAAATCTTCACAGGTTTCAAGTTGGTAATATCACTAGTAAGTGAAACAAAACCTTCAGAAATGAAGGGAGAGTACTTCTCCAAGACGCTATCAGACTCTGAGCTCTTAATCTCAACAGACACTTTAGAATCTTCCACAATATCACTAAGTTTCTGACTAGGCTTTGACATAGCTAACACAGAAGGAACTGACTGTTTACGCCTTTGCTCCTTACGCTGGAGAGAATAACATTCAGACATAGTATGCCCTACTTTCTTGCAGTAATTACAAACAGGACCAGAAGAGACCCACACCTGCCCTATGATCTGTTTTAGAATCAGACTTAGTCTTATCACCTAATTTAGTTTGTCGTTAGAGGGCCACAAAGGTTGGGTTCCTAGGCTGACCAAATTTCTAGTACTGTGGTACTGTTTTTGTCTTGAGAACTGTTTTTAACAAATGAGCCTTTGTGGGTGAGAGCGTTATCATCAGCCATATGTAGCTGCTTCAAATAAGTGTTTCAACTTTTCTCTCATCTAAGTGAGTTTTTATGTTTGTGTGGACACAACGTTTAAACTCCTCTATCAACATAATTGCTTCAATTTACCGAAATCCTCATCAATTTCTTTAGAATCAACACACCTATTAATAATTGTTCCTTTTCTCTTGGCAAATTTCTACATGAGTTTGTTCATCTCTCTTTCTCGAGTTTCGAAATTTCTGGCGGTAAGCCTCAGGAAACTAACTCATAAGCTTTCAAAAAATGCTTTCTTGACTATCTTGGTAATTTGAAATCTCATCTACAGATAAGAAGAATAAATGTCTCTAGCTTACCCATCAAGACACTTTGAAGAAGCATTTGTAAGCTTATCTTCAGGCCATTTCATACTGTCAGCTATTTTCTCAAAAATGCAGAAAATACTTGTCAACTTTTTCATTTGAAAAGGAGGAACTTAACCTAATGTTTTCTACTGACATCAAAACCTTCTGTTTCCTTGTAAACCCCTAAAAGTTGGATTACTTGAACCGTCTTGAAGAAGCTAAGCTTAATTCTTTAATTCTAAGTTCTGTTTCAGCTTGAATTTTCTGCTTTCTAGTTCTAACATCTGATCTCTTTCAATCTCTTTTCTTTTAATTCTCTTTCAATTTCTTTTTCTCTCTTAACTTCTTCTTTTTGTCTATTTCTTTTTCTCTTAACTCCTTTTCTATTTCTAATTGTTTCATTTTCATTTCATGTTCAAGAGTTTCCATTTGTCTAATTTGGATTTCTGAGTGACTGTTTCCTCTATTCATCTAATGCACTAGAGTCAAATTTGCCATTGTCAACAAAATATTTATAATTACATTCCCTAATTTCAGCTTTCCTCAAATTGTTTTGATAGTAAGGCCTAAAATGTTTACCCATAACAGTATCCTTCTTACTAACTGCAAAAGAACTTCCAGGGATGGCGCTTTAACAAATCTGTTCTACTTGCATAGTAGTCATATTTATCTAGCTGTTGGTTTTCAATGTAACCCTCAAAGTTTGTACACAAATTTTTGAAAATTTCTTTAATTAATTTTTCAAAGTTAGATTTCACAAATTGAATATCGATCCCGGACAAGAGCCCCCAATTTCTGTTACATTAACGAATAACAGAAAGGAGAAACCAGCAGCTAAATTCAAAACACAATTTAATTATATATCAATATTATACAGAGATGGGTTTACAATATCTAAAGTAATTGGTGGTGGTAACAAGAACTAGTACGATGATTTAAAGTGTTACTTATCTGTATGCGAATGTCCTGGTATAATCCTTGATCCTTTTCCAGTTTCAAATTAAGAACAATAATTACAAATCCACAAATGGAAATTGAATGTCCACCGATGATTTGTAAAAGTTCCAGGCAATATGAATATACTCCAACACAAAGTGTTGTAATATGATCCACAGATAGTTACATAGCTCTCTCCAATGAAATCTTATAATGGGGCTGGTGTATATTTCTTGTTGTGTCTTCGTATTACAGGTCTCATTATCAGTTCTGATTTAGCTTTTGGACAGTTGGAGTATGGATATAGCTAAACTCCTAATTCAATGAATATTGGAGAACCTTCTACCTTCTAGAATATCTAAACTAAAAACAGTAAAACAAATAAACAACACATAATTTCTGGAAATAGATCATTCTATGATCTCTAACTTAAATCAATATGTTTCAAACATATTTGTTTATACACATGATTAAATTCTAGAAAGTTCGTAATAACTAAATCAATGATATAGGATGAAGCTTACATAAGGATGTTTTGATAAAAAGCTAACGGGTTATTCCCTTATCTTCATACACTACATGTATTTAGTGTCATACATAACAGTGTACCATAGCTCGCCTTTGTGATAGGTTATCGACCGCATCTATCAACCTCTGACCTCTCAGGCCAGACAGACCAAGAGTGACAACTGCAGCTCAATCGGAATCGTTTGTGAGATGCTGGCATCACGACAATACGCCATGTGTCATTTTGAACAAAATATATCTTTAAACGAGAATGCAATGGACTGCGGGCTCATCGAGTTATGGCATCAGCAGCGATGGGAGAAACAGCTTGGTTCAGCGATGAATTCCGGTTTCTGTTGCAACGAGCAGATGACAGAGCAGGGCTCTACAGGAAGAAACGAATGACCGTTCTGCCGCTAACTGCATCCAGGACGTTGACCAGTTCGGTGTTGGAAGCGTTATGGATGTGGCAGCCATATCACATACCAGAAAGATCTACCTGGTCACGTTATGGCAATCTGACGGCTCAACGTTACTGTGATGAAATTCTTCAACTTTATGTCCTTCCAATTACGCAGAATAATAGCAGATTTTCGCAACAGACAACGCCAGACCACCTACAGCTCGCGTTACAACAGCTTTCCTGCAGAGAAACAACGTCGATGTCCTTCCAAAGCCTTTCAAAAATCGCCAGATTGGAACCCCCATTGATCATGCTATGGGATGAACTAAGGACGCGTCGCGTCAAAGACAACCTGCACCGCAATCCCTGCAACAACTTGTGAATGCATTACCGGCAGATTGGGTAACGATTCCACAATCAAGTCATCCCTGATCTGACGTCATTTTTGGGGTAACGCAAGTAGTTAATTTAAGGCTAAATGGTGGGCATACGCGATATTAACTTTAAGTGACTTTGAACTACAATTTCCGATTCCGATTGTCTTTAACATCCGACGATGAAAATATTCTGAAATGAAAAAAATGAATGAAATAAACTACAGTGCAGTGACCTGTAAAAGAACTTAAACTTTAAATTTGTCTGGACATTCAATTAACTTTTCTAAATAAAATATCTTATTATCTAACATTAATGTTTTATTATTATTTATTTTTGCTTATTTTTCTCTTATCATCTAAATCTCTGGGAGTACATAATGTCAATATATAAGTCAACCAAATTTAAACCATGCAAATATTAAAAACAAAATATAGATCCACAGCGTGATATTTATAATACATGTCCGTAGGCGTCTTGGAAAAGATTGCATTGCGAAATAGCCACGCTTACTGTATCTTTTTGTCAGAGGGACACTTATAAGCTCGATAACGATACATTTCATCCTGTTTTCTTTCCAGCTAGATCTTCTTCATTTAGCACATGTAAAACTTTCAGGTTCGATTGCCGATCTATCGAAGAAAGCATCCTTTCGAAAACGGTATAGTGCTATAATGTGATCAGTTTTCATATTATTATGAAACATTCTTGCATCACAGTTTTTAAGATATAATGTTTATCTTCTCAAATATTTCAAAATGCTATGCCGCGTTCAATTTTGCCAATTGAACCAAGACTGACTGAAAAAATATTACAATACCCATATGAAGAATGTATAACTAAAACATAATCCAAATGCTGAAAAAAGCATTTATAATTCCAATGATATTGTTAAATGGATTGAAAGAAGATTGATAGTGATTATATATGCAGGTCCTCTGTTGGTTTCCGTATTATTTTCAGCTAATAGGAATTGATGCATGATCATCTGGCGTATACACCCGAAAAAATGTTTGTGTAACGATTCGAAATATATATCAACGGCAACCAATCTCGAGTAGTAATAATTTTCGGAGAAATTTTCTATTAGCTCTTGATCACAAACAAGCCATCGTAATATACGATTAAGAAGACCAAACGTCTCAACTATAATTATCACAGGATACCGTAGTGATCGAGTGGTTAAGATGTCCACGGACATA
>SAYR01005056.1:468714-479964 GCA_004382745.1 Argopecten irradians irradians
GTAACAACACATTGACGATCGTGGCTTCGACTGCCTGCGATTTGCATGATTCTAACAGACCGATGGCTTTGTTATGTTGGGCCGCATTTAGACGTGGCATAACCCATTCGTATAGTGTCATATAGTGAAACTCATCTCAAAACAGAGACCCACGCCTTTTATGTGCTGTTAGTGTAAGTTTCATGTGAAAAGTAAACAGTGTCGTTGTATGCAAGCGGAGCGAGGAAATCAAGCAAATCCAAACTCGGCTTAAATCCAGGACAGTCCCCGTAAATGACCTTCAGGCAAAACTGTTTCGATTTAAAAGACACCTGGGTATTGTCCTAAAAACTCAAACAAAATAAAATTTGATTTTTCATTATTAGAAAAATAATTGAAATATATGCTATGCGTTTCTTTTCTTTTTTTTTTTCTTTTCTTGAAGAGTACATTAACAAAAAGCTTTTGAAGACATGGATGTGATAAATACAGTAAGTATATATAAGCGGATATAAGTAAGTATAGTTAAAGAGTTTGAAGATATTATTACATTTCGACCAATCGATCATTATAAGATCGTTACTGATAAGCTTCGACCACACCGAGGGTTAATGATAACTATCAAAGCAATTTACAATGTCGCAAGACCTTTTCTCTTGATTACTGAAAATGTATTGTAGCATATTTGACCTATAGTATAACGGATGAATAGCCTCGTTTAGTTTTATGTTATTGATACCGATACTAAGTTATCAATTAGCTGTATCTCGTGTCCGATGTAAGATTGTGATATAGGAAGCCGGACATTATGTTAGTAGTAACGGAATTGAAGTTACGGAACAGGAAAATGTTAACTTTGAAATACGACTGTTCTATTTTAGTTTGGTTTAAACAAGTCAATGTCTAATGCAAAATAAAATATTTCCTTCAGAAAACACATAAGAAATAAATATTAAACATAAACCTTTATAACAATATTACCTTTATGTAATAGGGTTATATTTTGTAATTGTTTAAATATATTGTTATGTTTTATTTCAAGGTGTGTATCTTTAAAGTAGTATTGAGATTAGTATGGAGCGTGTCCCTTTAATGGTTTTGAATAAAGGTATGAGAGGAATGAGAGTAGGTATGTCAGGTGACTTGGGACGGACATGGCCATTGGACAGTTTGAACTTATGTTGCATGCTTTTAATCTTCTTCTTAATTTCTACTCACTTCTATTCTGTCACCTGAGCTATATGCAGCACATATTCATCAAGGGTATATTCAGAGATATTTAGAAGTTCTGGTAAGTTTTTACCCGTGGCTTTGTATAAACTAGTATGTTAATATATTTGTATAGTGTATATGTTCAGATCACATATATATCTTGATCCAGAGAAATTAATTATCAAGCATAAGGTATCTAAGTTATACAGATTGAATTATATATATTTATTCATCTGCTAAATTCAATGGTGTACAATATATGCGTCTACTGTATTACAGAAGTTGTGCCAGCTATTCGCATAACATCTTAAGAGGCTATAATCGCCCATTCTGGAAACCTCTGCACGATGTGTGGGGTGAGTAATTGTTTAGTATTTGCTATTGTTTTTAAATCAATATTATGTAATTGTTTTTAAATGAATATTATGTAATTGCTTATTATAGAGTGTTTATTTCCCATTCAAAATATATATTATTTTCGTATATCGCTGTAGAGCTAAAGGTACGATAATTAGAGGTTATTATATATATGACAATTTTGATATCGCACCCTTTATTAGCCCGAGACCGCCATATCAGCCCAAGGGCCACAGGTCGAGCTGATAAAGGGTGCGATATTAAAATTGTCATATCATAACCTTTTTTATCACACATTTTGAAAAAAAAGAGAAAGACATTTTAATAATTTAAAAACATGTAGTAAAACGCATTGATCAAAGACTGATATTTCACTGGTCACAATGTAGGCCAATTTAATATTGAAACAGTGGGGAAACTGCATGACATGGATATATTTTACAAATACATAATCCCCGGTTAAATGAACAAGTTGAAATATGTATCTTAAGCAAAATTAACAAGATCCTAGTGAAGGCTAACTATCACTTAAAAATGATTATGTTCAACAAATTCCGGCAAAGCGGGTTCATTTCAGAATGAGAAGTTTTAAAACGGACAGGAATTATTAATTCGATGTGAAAATTAAACCATTAAACTGTATAATTTATTCCTGCGTCTCCTTTTGTTGAAAAACGCATGTCGTTGATTTCATTTATACCAAATAAGTTTTTTTTGTGTTCTTAATATGAATTGCAATGCTTTGTTTTCGGTAATGTGGACAAAACTCATTTCGATCTGATTTTAGTTAAGACAAAATATCCAATGAAATCATCATGAAACAGACTATTTCTGTTTTCTTATATCTGTCTCCATACGTCTATCCAAGAGCTATTTTGAAATTGAAAATTGTATCCGTTATCAAACTAATCATCTGCTAGAAACTGAATCGGAAAGGCAACTCTAAAATCCGGAGTAAAACCTCCGGATGACGTAATATCAGCCTGTCTAGATGTATGTCCGAGACCGTGATATATTTTGTGATTTTTCATAATTAGACTTATAATATTATTCGTGGCGTAGATATATGCAACAATACTTATTGTAATTACTAAAACAGTGGTGAAAAAGGAAAACTTCTGATATATGAATACATTCATCATAAAGTGTTTAAAAAGAGATGAAAATAGTTAATCGATATTTGAATTTATTCATTTCAATGTGTATTGGAATTAATGCGTGCGGTTGTTAGGTAATTGAAATTAAACTCTGAATATATTCATTTTAATATGTTAACATTTTCAATGTATCCCATTATTTTCTTAACATTCGTAAGTCTTTCAACTGCCATCCTTTTAATATGACGTCGTTATCATCACGAATTCACAACTGTGGTGCGGGACGAACACGTATCCAGATGACTGTTCATATATATCACTTTAACAATATTCAATTCTTTAACCGGTATAGACTATTTTATACATGAAGCGCTAGCGCGATTCAATATATTTACAAATGCCCAGTTAGCTAAATATTTCCATAATTGTCAAGTAAATGCAGTTCAATGAATAAATGAATGAGAAGAGATACGGAAGAGATATGCAGTTGTGTTATATTTAGCGATTGATTGTATCAATTTTAATATTAGAAGTATTAGAAGTGATACGTGAACCCCCATGTAAGATTATGTGATATATATATTCTTCACATTTCTATGTGTACAATACTAGTTCTTGAGATCAATATACTGATCCCTGTTACGTTTGCATTACATACCTACCCGTGGTATTTGTGTAGGGTAGATAACTCGTACTAAAATCTGCATTTGTTTACAAGTAAAACAACTCACACTGTCGTCTGCATTTGATATCTTAAGACAGAGAAACGACAAACAAAGGTTTAAATAAGTCGGTGTTTAGAATTGTATTAATGGATATGGAAACAAAAATATTTTGTTAAAGGCTTTTAGTCACTTGAAACATTGTGCAACTGATCGACGTCCACTGTATGACTAAAATGAATTGGATAATTAGTTATCAAGCTTTGCATTATTTGTTAGAACCAAAGACAACAAAGACTATGAACCAAGTACGTTATGTAGAATAGCAGATTTAAAAACGGTCAAATGGAACGCTGATAATAGAAATACATACAGCTATATCCCTGCTGTAAGCGCAACCGGTTGAAGTTGTTCAGGAATCGCAGTTTCTTACCACAGTCAATGGCAAAAGTTTTATCATTACAGGTATTCTGCCATGTTGAGTACGCATCACTTGAATAAAGTCAGACATGTTGTTCAGTTTAAAAGCTGTTGTCCAGTGATGATTTTTGCTTGTGAGAAGACTAACAAGCTAAACCCATGCGTGTACTAAATCATGAAACAGTATACCTTTAGATATAAACTGTGATATATTAAATTAAAAGATAAAGATATCTGTGCATAGGGTATAACCAAACACACCTTTTAGAATTCTAAACTATAATCGACAGCATGTCTATTTCGCGCTTTCCAAATTTCAATCTCTTCACCGGTCTTTTTATATTTGGGATGGTGATATTGATCATACGGAGCATGTGTATTTCCATGGTAACGATTGGTGCAGGACTACTATTGTACTTCCTTTCGTAACATGTGATTGACAACATGGTGTTTATCGTCAAACTAGTAACCGGTGACATATTAACAGTGATATCCCAATCGTCAGCTGAAAACATACAATTACTACAACAAAATTAAAATATATAGCGACAACGACATTTAAAAGATATTTTATGTTTTAAGCAAGCGTATATCTACACGACGCGAATTCTGTATTTCCATATTACAGTTATCTGTCCTTACAGATAGGTTTTTGATTGTGACGCCATGTGTTTGCAAGTGTAACGTCATGCGTTTTAGAGAAAACGACGTGTGTTTCGCTAAAAGAATTATGTGGTCACAATGGATACATACCCGCAATCGAGGCAATTCTGTAATGTGCAAAGACGAAATACGACAATTACAAACATTGATAGTTATTACTGGTAACAATCTCAAAGATAACTCATATTTATTGGTTTAAGTCTTTGTAAGCGTGGTTGGTAGACTATTTAAGAATGACTTTATGCTTTTGAGACTGCAAAATATAGTTTTTCTCCTTGTAGAAAATGGATCCCTGTCCTTGCTTTAATGCTATATCACTGAAAATTGCCACTGAACACACAAAAAAACATGGTCCTCCGATCACAATATATTTATGATAGGCAATGAAATTGGGTCAGTACTCATGAAAGATTATAATCAAAATTGAAAAAAAAAGATAATTAAAAAAAGATAAGTCGCAATGCGTAACCGACTCTATTTTTTAGGATTCTGGAATCTGTATATACAATTTCCATAACATATTAGACGGTAAAAAATATTCTTTTTTTCCTTTGCAAAAAAAGACTTTTCTGATCTAACTTGCTTTCGTAGCAGCAATGTTTCTTTAATTCCGTCTTTATTACAGAGTTACTATTTTGTGACCAAGATTCATGTCAATTTTCTCTGAAACTTGTGCACAAAAATAAATGACGTCACAATCAATATTAACTTACAAGAGATGACAACTCTTGAACATACATTTGTAGAAATTATTTTCGCAAAACTTATTTTCACTCAATTTATTTTCAAGGATTAATACTCATTATGTAGACATATCTACTCCTGTCTTTTAAACATCAACCGTGAAATTCCACACCAAAATAAATCAGCATTCATTTTTTTTTGGTACGCGAATAATCAAATATCATTAAATATTCAATATTATTCAATAACTTTTGAACATTCGATTAGTTTATTCCAGGATTCAATGCATAATTTCTTATATTAACATATAAAGGCATTAATTTTCCATATTAAATCAATAGTAAGGTCTGAATTTAGAATGTTAATTTTAGGCTTGAACAGATAAGTGCATTCCATAAGATGTTGTCATGTTTAACAAAAAAGTTAAAATATTAATCCATTACTTGTATGAGGTTAAGGTATTAATTCTGGTCCTGCAAAAGTATGATTTATGCCCATATTTTGAAACTGAATTCATAATTGTTACATTTCTGACGTACATATTCCGTATACAACTAATTAAGCATACAAGAATTTACATATGCAATTGAGGCGCGGCCTTCAACTTTCAACGTTTTCAGCTGTGGATTAAATGACTTATTTAAGGGGGTCTACCTTCTTATGTCGCGGAATTGAAAGTAGAAAGACATGAAAACGCGAAAATTAGTCACGGCGAAAATAAGTTGATTAATGTTTTGTGAGATACCAAGAAAATGCATACATAGTCCATCTGTTCTATATACTAATGATGTGTCTAAAAAGCGAAAAATTGATATAAAATGTTGACTTCCATTCCGAAACAACAACAACAACAAAAAAAAAAAAAAAAAAAACAAATAGAAGATAATTCTTACTTCTTATTGCATTTGAATATAACTGGTATTCATCAATAAGCAAGGAATATTATATTTATTACATTAGTTTTCTAGCTTCCATTTTCAGAAGACCATCACTACAAGTTCCGCCAAACTATATTCCGCATTCCGCCATTGCATTTTAAGTTATTTGACCTTACGATTGTTGCGTCGTAATTGTGTGACCATATAGGGATTGAATGTATTTTTCTAATTTTCATAGCGGCTATGAATAGCAGAAACTATCTACATATCCCATGGAGCGCGTTAGCACTACTCAGAAGATAGCTTCTGCTTTTCATACCCGCTATGAAAATTAGAAAAAATACATTCAATTCATATATTTACATTATAATAATTATGAAAATATAAATTATTGAAAGGTTTTTTATTTTACATTAAAATTATGACAACCATATACGACGAGAAACGAGATTAATGGAACAGCTGGATGACAAAGGCGTTCCACAACGTCGCGTTTTCAAGCTTCCGCCTTCCGGCGACCTAGTTTTGCAAATGACACACGGTAAACAAGAAATGTAGTTACAATAAGTTTTGATTGACTTATTTCAGTAATCCTTTTTGATTTTATATCAAGAAACAACTCATTAGAGATTATATTTGTTTTGTCAGTTGGCTGGTTCATATAGTGACGCAACACTCAGAATGTAAATATAACGTCATATTTTTACACATAAACATATGTCGTAATTGTTTGTGCAAAAGCTAATGCCGTTGCAATCAAAATGACATTTTACTGTCAATGCTGCATTCATATTCCGATTGGTCGAATGTAACTGAAAATCTTTTCACCAGAGTAATGTATATCGCTTTAATGCTCACCATCAACCTTATATTTGACCGAGTCTCTTAAAACAACAATAACGTCGGGGAATATATGTCAATTTTCTGAGATGAATTCTAGTATTTCTGGTCAATTCTACCCTTCAATAGAACCACTGGAAAGATACGTTATCCATAAATGAATCATTATACTAATACAAGTTGTGACAAATATAAAGGTTTTATTTTCCTTCCGCCATGTCCTCGACTTTCTGTGGATATAACACGTCTTGAAAAACCCATAAACTTGACATATATGCTTTGCACTATACTTACTCTAAAACGCTTATTCCTATCTCAACCCGGCGATATCATGATTGTATAATTAAAAGTTACTCATCGAGTCGTTGATTTATTTATACCAAATAATTTTTTTGTGTTCTTAATATGAATTTGCAATGCTTTGTTTTCGGTAAGTGGACAAAACTCATTTCGATCTGATTTAGTTAAGACAAAAATCCAGTGAAATCATCATGAAACAGACTATTTCTGTTTTCTTATATCTGTCTCCATACGTCTATCCAAGAGCTATTTTTTGAAATTGAAAAATTGTATCCGTTATCAAACTAATCATCTGCTAGAAACTGAATCGGAAAGGCAAACTCTAAAATCCGGAGTAAAACCTCCCGGATGACGTAATATCAGCCTGTCTAGATGTATGTCCGAGGACCGTGAATATATTTTGTGATTTTTCATTAATTAGACTTATAATATTATTCGTGGCGTAGATATATGCAACAATACTTATTGTAATTACTAAAAACAGTGGTGAAAAAGGAAAACTTCTGATATCATGAATACATTCATCATAAAGTGTTTAAAAAGAGATGAAAATAGTTAATCGATATTTGATTTATTCATTTCAATGTGTATTGGAATTAATGCGTGCGGTTGATAGGTAATTGAAATTAAAATTCTGAATATATTTCATTTTAATATGTTAACATTTTTCAATGTATCCCATTATTTTCTTAACATTCGTAAGTCTTTTCAACTGCCATCCTTTTAATATGACGTCGTTATCATCACGAATTCACAACTTGGTGCGGGACGAACACGTATCCAGATGACCTGTTCATATATATCACTTTAAACAATATTCAATTCTTTAACCGGTATAGACTTATTTTATACATGAACGCTAGCGCCGATTCAATATATTTACAAAGCCCAGTTAGCTAAATATTTCCATAATTGTCAAGTAAATGCAGTTCAATGAATAAATGAATGAGAAGAGATACGGAAGAGATATGCAGTTGTGTTATATTAGCGATTGATTGTATCAATTTTATATTAGAAGTATTAGAAGTGATACGTGAACCCCCATGTAAGATTATGTGAATATATATTCTTCAACATTTCTATGTGTACAATACTAGTTCTTGAGAATCAATATACTGATCCCTGTTACGTTTGCATTACATACCTACCCGTGGTATTTGTGTAGGGTAGATAACTCGTACTAAAATCTGCATTTGTTTACAAGTAAAGCAACTCACACTGTCGTCTGCATTTGATATCTTAAGACAGAGAAACGACAACCAAAGGTTTAAATAAGTCGGTGTTTAGAATTGTATTAATGGAAATGAAAACAAAAACATTTTAGTAAAGACTTTTAGTCACTTGAAACATTGTGCAACTGATCGACGTCCACTGTATGACTAAAATGAATTGGATAATTAGTTATCAAGCTTTGCATTATTTGTTAGAACCAAAGACAACAAAGACTATGAACCAAGTACGTTATGTAGTAATAGCAGATTTAAAAACGGTCAAATGGAACGCTGATAATAAGAAATACATACAGCCTATATCCCTGCTGTAAGCGCAACCGGTTAAGTTGTTCAGGAATCGCAGTTCTTACCACAGTTCAATGGCAAAAATTTTATCATTACAGGTATTCTGCCATGTTGAGTACGCATCACTTGAATAAAAGTCAGACATGTTGTTCAGTTTTAAAGCTGTTGTCCAGTGATAATTTTTTGCTTGCTGAGAAGAGTAACAAGCTAAAACCCATGCGTGTTCTAAATCATGAAACAGTATACCTTTAGATATAAAACTGTGATATATTAAATTAAAAGATAAAGATATCTGTGCATGGGTATAACCAAACACACCATTTAGAATTCTAATTTTATAATCGACAGCATGTCTATTTCGAGCTTTCCAAACTTCAATATCTTCATCGTTCTTTTTATATTTGGGTATGGTGATATTGATCATACGGAGCATGTCTATTTCCATGGTAACGATTGGTGCAGGACTACTATTGTACTCCCGTTCGTAACATGTGATTGATAACTTGGTGTACGTCGTCAAACTAGTAACCGGTGACATATTAAAAGGGATATCCCAATCGTCAGTTGAAAACATACAATTACTACAACAAAATTAAAATATATAGCGACAACGACATTTAAAAGATATTTTATGTTTTAAGCAAGCGTATATCTACACGACGCGAATTCTGTATATCTATATTACAAAGTTATCTGTCCTTACAGCGTTACATCATACGTTTAAGAGAAAACGACGTGTGTTTCGCTAAAAGAGTTATGTGGTCACAATGGATATCTTATCGCAATAGAGGCAACCCCGTAATGTGCAAAGACGGAATACGACCATTACAAACATTGATACTTATTGCTGGTAATAATTTCAATGATATCTAATATTTATTGGTTTAAGTCTTTATACGCGTGGTTGGTAGACTATTTGATAATGGCTTTATGCTTTTGGGAGACTGCAAAATATAGTTTTTCTCCTAGTAGAAAATGGATCCCTGTCCTTGTTTTAATGCTATATCACTGAAAATTGCCACTGAACACACAAAAAAACATGGTCCTCCGACCACAATATATTTATGATAGGCAATAAAATTGGGTCAGTACTCATGAAAGATTATAATTAAAATCTAAAAAATAATAATAATAATAATCAGAAAAGTCGCAATGTGTAACCGACTGTATTTTTTCGGATTCTGGAATCTGTATATACAATTTCCATAACTTATTAGACGGCAAAAAAATGTTCTTTTTTTCCTTTGCAAAAAACTTTTCGGGTCTAACTTGCAGAAATGTTTATTTAATTCCGTCTTTATTACAGAGTTACTACTTTGTGACCAGGATTCATGTCAATTTTCTCTGAAACTTGTGCACAAAAATAAATGACGTCACAATCAATATTAACTTACAAGAGATGACAACTCTTGAACATACATTTGTAGAAATTATTTTCGCGAAACTTTTTTTCACTCAATTTATTTCCAAGGATTTATACTCATTATGTAGACATATCTACTCCTGTCTTTAAACATCGACTGTGAAATTTCACATCAAAATAAATCAGCATTCATTTTTTTGGAACGCGAATAATTACATATCATTAAATATTCAATGTTATTCAATAACTTTTTAACATTCAATTAGTTTATTCTAGGATTCAATGCATAATTTCTTGAATTAACATACAAAGGCATTAATTTTCCATATAAAAGCAATATCAAGGTCTGAATTTAGAATGTTAATTTTAGGCTTGAACAGTTAAGTGCATTCGAAAAGATGTTGTCATGTTTAATAAAATGTTAAAATATTGATCCATTTGTCTCCCCTTTGTAACCGCGTTAGCGCTTCTCGGAAGATATGTAGATAGCTTGTGCTTTTCATAGCCGCTTTGAACATGAATACATTCAATCCATATATTTACATATTTACACCTTCTGGTCGACCTATATTTGCAAATGACACAGGATGAATAAGAAATATAGTTACAATAAGTTTTAATTGACTTATTTCAGTAAACCTTAGTTGGTTCTATATCAAGAAACAACTCATTAGAGATTATACATTAAAATATTGTGGGGAACTATCTTTATTGATATGAAACTGTTGATTGTTTGAAATCAGCTGATCGATGCACGGAATTCGTTGTATTCATAGTGTATTCATAGTGTTTTCATAGGCAAAAATGTTTGTTTTTGTCAGTTGATTGATTTACTCAGAATTTATATATAACGTCATATTTTTACACATAAACATGTCGTAATATTTTGTGCAAAAGCTAATGCCGTAGTAATCAAAATGATATTTGTACTGTCAATGCTGCATCCCCGAGATATCCCGATTGGTCAAATGCGACTGAAAATATTTTCACCGGAGTAATGTATATCACTTTTACATGTATGTTCACAATTAACCTTATATTTGACCGAGAAAAAAAGTACTAAAGTCTCTTAAACCAACAATAACGTCGGGAAATATATATATCAATTTCCTAAGATGAAATAACAACACCACACTGTTAATAAAGGAATTCTAGTATCTTTCTGGTCAATTCTACCCTTCGATAGAACCACTGGAAAGATACGTTATCCATAAATGAATCATTATACTAATACAAGTTGTGACAAATATAAAGGTTTTATTTTCCTTCCGCCATGTC
>SAYR01005056.1:479974-508760 GCA_004382745.1 Argopecten irradians irradians
TTATGATGCAAATTTTAGCAAAGTTTATACTATTTATCCATCTTCGATACATAGTTGTTACACAAAGTCTGGCAATGTTTCAAAATTTGTAATCAGATTAAGCTAGCGTACACCAGCTACATGTGGGTACTTCAGAAACGTACCTAAAGAATACATTAATGAATAGCCTGGGTTGACCATTCAATGCGAGTTGTAGAACTTAAAAATTGTTTGTAATTGTAATAGGTGTTATAAAGAAGACAATAACGTCAAACTAGTAACCGGTGACATATTAAAAGGGATATCCCAATCGTCAGTTGAAAACATACAATTACTACAACAAAATTAAAATATATAGCGACAACGACATTTAAAAGATATTTTATGTTTTAAGCAAGCGTATATCTACACGACGCGAATTCTGTATATCTATATTACAAAGTTATCTGTCCTTACAGCGTTACATCATACGTTTAAGAGAAAACGACGTGTGTTTCGCTAAAAGAGTTATGTGGTCACAATGGATATCTTATCGCAATAGAGGCAACCCCGTAATGTGCAAAGACGGAATACGACCATTACAAACATTGATACTTATTGCTGGTAATAATTTCAATGATATCTAATATTTATTGGTTTAAGTCTTTATACGCGTGGTTGGTAGACTATTTGATAATGGCTTTATGCTTTTGGGAGACTGCAAAATATAGTTTTTCTCCTAGTAGAAAATGGATCCCTGTCCTTGTTTTAATGCTATATCACTGAAAATTGCCACTGAACACACAAAAAAACATGGTCCTCCGACCACAATATATTTATGATAGGCAATAAAATTGGGTCAGTACTCATGAAAGATTATAATTAAAATCTAAAAAATAATAATAATAATAATCAGAAAAGTCGCAATGTGTAACCGACTGTATTTTTTCGGATTCTGGAATCTGTATATACAATTTCCATAACTTATTAGACGGCAAAAAAATGTTCTTTTTTTCCTTTGCAAAAAACTTTTCGGGTCTAACTTGCAGAAATGTTTATTTAATTCCGTCTTTATTACAGAGTTACTACTTTGTGACCAGGATTCATGTCAATTTTCTCTGAAACTTGTGCACAAAAATAAATGACGTCACAATCAATATTAACTTACAAGAGATGACAACTCTTGAACATACATTTGTAGAAATTATTTTCGCGAAACTTTTTTTCACTCAATTTATTTCCAAGGATTTATACTCATTATGTAGACATATCTACTCCTGTCTTTAAACATCGACTGTGAAATTTCACATCAAAATAAATCAGCATTCATTTTTTTGGAACGCGAATAATTACATATCATTAAATATTCAATGTTATTCAATAACTTTTTAACATTCAATTAGTTTATTCTAGGATTCAATGCATAATTTCTTGAATTAACATACAAAGGCATTAATTTTCCATATAAAAGCAATATCAAGGTCTGAATTTAGAATGTTAATTTTAGGCTTGAACAGTTAAGTGCATTCGAAAAGATGTTGTCATGTTTAATAAAATGTTAAAATATTGATCCATTTGTCTCCCCTTTGTAACCGCGTTAGCGCTTCTCGGAAGATATGTAGATAGCTTGTGCTTTTCATAGCCGCTTTGAACATGAATACATTCAATCCATATATTTACATATTTACACCTTCTGGTCGACCTATATTTGCAAATGACACAGGATGAATAAGAAATATAGTTACAATAAGTTTTAATTGACTTATTTCAGTAAACCTTAGTTGGTTCTATATCAAGAAACAACTCATTAGAGATTATACATTAAAATATTGTGGGGAACTATCTTTATTGATATGAAACTGTTGATTGTTTGAAATCAGCTGATCGATGCACGGAATTCGTTGTATTCATAGTGTATTCATAGTGTTTTCATAGGCAAAAATGTTTGTTTTTGTCAGTTGATTGATTTACTCAGAATTTATATATAACGTCATATTTTTACACATAAACATGTCGTAATATTTTGTGCAAAAGCTAATGCCGTAGTAATCAAAATGATATTTGTACTGTCAATGCTGCATCCCCGAGATATCCCGATTGGTCAAATGCGACTGAAAATATTTTCACCGGAGTAATGTATATCACTTTTACATGTATGTTCACAATTAACCTTATATTTGACCGAGAAAAAAAGTACTAAAGTCTCTTAAACCAACAATAACGTCGGGAAATATATATATCAATTTCCTAAGATGAAATAACAACACCACACTGTTAATAAAGGAATTCTAGTATCTTTCTGGTCAATTCTACCCTTCGATAGAACCACTGGAAAGATACGTTATCCATAAATGAATCATTATACTAATACAAGTTGTGACAAATATAAAGGTTTTATTTTCCTTCCGCCATGTCCTCGACTTTCTGTGGATATAACACGTCTTGAAAAACCCATAAACTTGACATATATGCTTTGCACTATACTTACTCTAAAACGCTTATTCCTATCTCAACCCGGCGATATCATGATTGTATAATTAAAAGTTACTCATCGAGTTATGATGCAATTTTAGCAAAGTTTATATATTATCCATCTTCGATACATAGTTGTTACACAAATCTGGCAATGTTTCAAAATTTGTATCAGATTAGCTGCGATACACCAGCCAATGTTGTATTCAAGTCCGAAAAAGACATTAAAACGGTGGACCATCAATCATTAACTAATGTTGTATGTAAGAAAAAAAGACGTTAAAACGCTGGACCATCAATCGTTATTTGTAATTACCACAACCAAATTCAGCAAGCAGCTTCCATCAATATAAAACTAATGTACTGTGATCGTAAGATTTGCATGTTGAAATATTCATTAAATTTAGTATTCAAACCACCCATCCTTACCAAATTTAGCAAACTGTATTACTATAGCAATTCAAATGACGTATACAGCTTCTCTACAGTTTTTTTTATGAGATTTAATATTTACGCATTTTTGAGGTTAAACGAAAACAAATAAATTTTTATGGATTGATCATTTATTTGACAATTAGGGCATAAATATTTCTTCAATATTTCTTAATATTTCACGGATCATCTTTCAGTATATCATTACTGCGAAAAATTACCAACTACATGGTATAAGGCCTTTATAGGGTAATTTTACTATTTTAACATTTTCCTCATGAGTTTTACAGATTAGAATAACGTTCTATTACAGTCAGGGTTTAGATGGTGGATTAAAACCGGTAAAAAATAAAAATGAAAATGAAATTCTAATTTTTAAAGTTACATTTAATAAGATTAACAATTACATTTTTTTCTTGAAGGAGTTACATCCCCTTATCTTCATAATGTACATATATTTTATACAATTGTTGGTTTGTCTAATCCTATTGACACTTAATATCTTGCTGTCAATAAAATATTATATTCACCGTTCTGTACGCCAACTGATGCACATGGAATACGGGGTTTTCGAGTTCCCAAAACGACGTACTATTTACCGTCGATTAGTCCCACCTTCCGGTGATTATGACGTCGTAATTTGACGTGATTTTTGTGACGTCGACGGTAAATAGTACTTTACCCACGTCGTTTTGGGATCTCAAAACCCGCGTATTCAAACCACGGTCCCGTCTTAATCAAAATACTGTCCTGATATATTTGCTCTAGGCTATGTACATGCAGCTTTCTAAACCTTAAACGCATTAGCTCAAAATAATTAAATGCTAGAGAATAGCCGGTTCGGTACCACGGCCAGCGTAAAATAAATTATGAGAGAAATTTATGATTATATGAAGAAAATTAATATCTATGGTAATCAATGACCTTAATGGTCATTTTTTTAAATCTTCATCAGTAATTATTGTTTAAACAATCCAGATATTACTTACAAAAGTAAAACAAAAGGCAAATTAATTAATTCAATACATAAAATTTAAACTAAGGGAAACAACTCTGTAAAACTCAATACCGTCGTCTGCATTTTGGTTTTCTCCCATGCCGGCAAGGTAAGTTAACATATAACTATTTGACACAAACTTTGATTTAAATTTCATTAAAAAAATGGTTGATTAATTGATACACGCTTAGACTTGACAATAAAAACAAGAATTGCATGACAGTCGACTTCATTAAGTGCGTCGAATACAGAACACAGAACAATATTTTAAATCGAAAGAACGTTGGTTTATTTTACATACATAGCCAAGTTTTACAAATGACTCTAATTATGCATGCAGTCATGAATAAATAAATCGTACTAAGATTAAAATCAGCCTGTAGTCATAATTCATAAACTTTATTGTTTTTTCCCTTTTAGTTCTTTACATTTCGCTCCATTTCGTTTCGCTTCATTTCGTTTTCTTTTCAGTAAATTTCATTTCTTTTCGCATATTACCCGACTCGCGTTGTATACAGCTAGACCTACTGTGGATGATTTGTGCTATTTGAAGAAATGACAAAAACATAACAAGAAGAGACGAAATGGATGCACGCTAATTAGCGACTTTAATTTTCATTCTTTCGCTTTAAAAGTCTCGTCTTTTCGGTATTTTTTTGTCCAGAATATTATTATAAGTTTGTTTTCATTTAAAACATTAAAACAATTGCGACGTAATTTTGAAGGCGAAAAATCGAAAACATGAAGGCGTTTAATAGCATGTGTCAATTTTGTCTATTCGTATTTGACTTTTCGTCTTTTCTTTCCAAAATGACGAGGTTTAAGAATTTTTAATTTTCGTCTTTTAATTCTTTTTCCACAAAAAGGACGAAAAAATGAGTATTGTGATTTCAAACTATCGTCCTATCGGGGCAAGAAGAACGAAATGCACAAACCAGCCACCATACTGGCCAAAGTAATGGTAGACCATGACCAAGTTTCATGAACATTTCTTAACTTTTATTAATAAATCTCTTTACTTATAATTCTCAATAGGAGAGCATGAAACATATTGAATTAAGGTGGCTTCTTTAAAATCCCAAATGCTTTCCTATGGTGGATATTAAGTTAAGAGATTCCTTAAAGATTTTCCACAGCCACCAGAGTATAAAAGGTAAAAATCATTCGAAAAAAAATCATGTTTTATCGTGTATATTTAGATCTATTTAACACAAACAAATCTATAAAACAATTGACTGTGTTCTTGTTGCATCAGCAATTACTTCTTCATTCCATACATGAAATAGTATCATTTATTTTTTTACGGGGCTCATATTTTAATGCTTTTATTTTGAAGTAAAATTTGTAGCTCAAACATTCCAATGGTGGTAATGGTGTTAATTAAGTAAATTTTATAACTAAAGAAAAATATTTATTCGTCTACTCCTGGATTTGATAGAGAAAAAATACCATTTTTCAGCGGTAAAGCATCTTTAAATATAAGGAATGCTCATGAAATCTGGCCAAGCTCTATCGAAATGAGAACGCATGCACATACGTTATCAATCATTAGTTTTAAATGCCTACGACATTGGCGAATAACCAACATACATGTAGATAAAATGTAATATTTATTTACGAATGAATGCGTTTGTTTTCTACCTGACTGAATCAAACAAATAAATTATTGTATATATATTATTAGTTATTCATAGCGTATAAATAATATTTACTAACACCGAATTGAAGATGTGTCTCTTATTGCACCAAAAAGTGTACGTAAAAACATGGTAATCTCCCCTGACTACGTCTAAAAGATACCACATATCGTTTGAATCGTGAAAATCGAGGAATCATTAAAAGTATAATAAAGTTAAGTTTGATAATGTTGCCAATAACATAAACTATTAGGTGTACTATGTATTACACAACCACCAGACCAATCAGTGTGGGCGTTGATCTTTCCTTGTCCTCGGTGGCGTGTTTTTTTTTACAAACTATAATGCCTTTTTTCTGGATGTCATTAGGCTGGAAATTATAGTGTATATGTACATCTCTACTTTCATGTCACCAAAGGCTATTTAAAAAACTATTTTGCACTTTATATTTTACACGTATATACTATATTTCTTATTATCATTTTGGTTGATATATGTACTTATTTTATTGGTGGTCATCAATAACACATTGTTTTATATCTTACTTGAAAATTGGAGAAGTAATTAATAAAAATATAGATTAACATTAAAACTATTATCTCGATTATTATTCCTTTGAGTACAGCGAACACAATTACCGTACGACTAAATCCCACGGGCTACTAAAGATGGCGAAAATATATCATTGATATGTTTTAATTTTGATACTTTCACTCGTTTATGATCAATTGAAATGCAGCATTGACAATGAAAATTAAAAAAAATCTTTAGTTTTAACACAAGAATGACGTCATGATTTTTGTCTAGAAATATGACGTTATGCTCACAAAAATACGACGTAATAACCGCATGGGCAAATAACTCTGTAAAATACAATTGCCGAATACCCTTCAGCGGAACTAGTAGTGATGGTCTTCTGAAAAATCGAAGAGAGATGTAATAAATAGAATATTCCTTGTTGTTTCCCTGGTTATTTGTTATTGCCAAATTTTAAAGAAAAGTTTGTCACGGTGGTTGCTCTGTGTAAGCATTTGTTATAGAAAGCAATCCATATTCACGATAATTTCACACGTGATTTTGTGACTTTATTTCAAATTTTCATTTTGTATGAGTGTTAAAAAACATAGAAGTAATAAAAAACCTCTGATCACTAGTTTTACAAATCTTCCTTCAAATTAATACTTCCATACGACCCAAAGCGTATTAAATTTTATCGCTATATATCAGGTTAGACCGCAATGGCCGAGTGGATATTTTGTGATCTTTCTCGTGGTACCGGGACACTTAAAGTTATATATGCCGTAACTGGGCGATAATTTTGACATGCTATTTTTTCATCATTAATTAATCAAAAACCATAAGGTTTGATGAATAAAGCTGTAAAAACCATTCAAGTGGCTTCAGATGACTTATAAACGTTAGTTACAACACAGAAATTTTGTACTGAAAAATAGTTGTTTTTATGCATTAAATATGTTTAAATGAAAACATACCTGCAGAAGTCACTTTACAATTACTAAAAACATTGTGAAAATGTGTAATGAAATTGTAGAACACAATTTGGCTTCATGGTCTCACCGTATGTACTCATTTCACTTCACTATTGATGTAAATAAATGATTTTTGGCAGTACTGCCAAAAATCATTTTCAGCTCTTATTTGTACATGTAAAATTAAAACCTATGCTTTGAAAGCACTGTAATTTTCAAAAAGTTGGCAATTTTTGGTGATGAATAACATATTAAAAGCTCATTTTGATTCGTGAGTATGAAAAATACGGCACATATAACTTTAAGTAACAGTGTACCTAAAATGTAGATACGAGACGTATGTATGTTACCCTTGCTATAAATACACAATGTATCCATCCGTAGGACAGTGATTTTTCTCGTTGTACTTTAGTATCAATAACACTATACCTGAGTGGAAGAAACGTCACACAGGGATAATGAATAATGAATGTATCTATGCGAATCCGTCAAACAGCGACTAAAGACGTGTATTAGATCTGTAACAGTGCGTACCCAGCTTACTAAACTTTCATGCCTGATATAAAATGGTCCCTATGCGTGCTAATGAAGCCCTGTCACAGTAAATCACTCCGACAACATTTTTATGTGTTTTTTTTTAGGTATCCATGTGTTTATCCTTTTTGCGTAAAGCAGCAACACAATATTTGTTATTTTACCAGTCACAAAACGTCAATTTCACAATCTGTATAATTGTTATCATTTTGTCTTCTTTTAACTGACCGACATGTTTGTATGTAACGCTTTTACACGTTCCCGAGTAGATAAGAGATAAAAAGCTGACCCAACAATATGTATACACAAGTGTTAATAGTTTTTTTTAACGTTTTACTTTGCTCCACTAGCAGTGATGTATCTCAACAAAACACACCCCCATCTATCCTTTAAGCATCAATATCGCAGCTTTATTTAGAGGAAACAACACATTTTTCATAACGGGTTCACTGTAAACTTTAATTAGACAAATGCAATTACCACAGTTTTATAATTATCTACTTTATATGTACCAGAATTTCTCTATACGGTAGTACATTTGTAATACAAAAGCTCAAGATTTCAGAGTACAGATTTATGTCGCCTGTTATATCAATTATATATAAGCACAACGTTATTTTTCTATAAATATACAACGAACATCTAAGTATTTCTAATTATCTTGGGGTTTATGATACATGCTTGATCATCCGTTAAATCTTTGTAGATACCTATGCTTCATAAAATGTCCCTTTCACATATATTATTAACAAGTTTTCTAATTTCAATATAGACCCTGGTTGAAAAGACATATATTCTTTATGTGGTCAATATCAAGGTGTCATTAACCTTTAAATGATAGCTATGAGGTATAACGTTAATCGGTGGGTCATGTAGTCGATAACCGATAATTAACTTAGCCATAAAACCCATACATCATCCATAGCAAACCTTATATATTATGTGCAAATCAAATCAGAAATGTCGCTACTAGATTTGCAGAGAATGACTTTCAAAAATATATATGTTGACCTTCACTTTGACCTACCTATCATGCGATTCAAACAATGAAGGGATGTTTCTTATCTGACGTTCTGGTGACTGTTGCGATTATCTGTACACTGTCTTACTGGTCTGACAACCTTATGAGGTAACAATGTACACAAACATCAAACAACCATATGCCTAAGTATAAACCATACTTTTCAACAATAATATAATGACACTACAGCATTGATGTCACTATGTTTTGAAATTCTGCCGGTATAAAAATGGTTTGCAAACTGTGTTAATCTGCGTATATCCCGTACGTGACAATTTAATTGACTAAGAACACGGAATTTAGCAGTCCAGAAAACTCGTAATCCGGACGGTTTAGGCTGGGAACGAAAGTGTCCGGATTATCGAGGGTCCACTGTATAAAAATCATAAATATCAAAATATGATATTGATATCGTAATCATGTATCAGAATATATAACGTAATGTTACTAGTATGTGCTTGATCAGTTGAGCTAAAGTCAGTGAACTCTACGTCTCCGAAATGTACCATGTACTGTTAACCGACTGTCTGTCGTGTGCAGTTTATTTTCGCGATCCATGTTAATAGGCGCAAATATGTTATCCGCAAATTATGTCTACATTTTAATAAGGAAATTAATTTCCAATTTATTTATTTTAAATTCGAGAATGTTAATATTCGAGAACTGAATTCTCGCATTTCGAAATAAAACTATAATGGAAGTGAAATATAAAACAATAATAGCAGTGACAAATATAATAGTAATGATCAATATTTTGTGTTTTGTTTTGTTTAAGATAGTTCCCTGAATGAAGCACTCTGCAACAAGAAACACTATGTTTGGTGTTTGAATCCTTATATAAATGGTCCAATGTAGAATTGTATAATCACAATACTTGGGAGATTGAATATGATTAATGATATCCAAAAGAATAACTTACTGTATTACAAAGGTGTTCGAATGATAATACCAAAGAACATTATTTAAAGGTAAAGATCTTTTAAATTTTACAAAATATGACACTGATTAAAAAGGGATATCTATTGAAAAGGGAGCGACCATTAATCATAATTATATATTTTCGATTTTTGCGCGAAAGATTATTGAATCTTAAATATGATTGAACGGGTACATGCTTGTGTGACAAAAATCATTCATTCTCTAGAAGAAGAGAACGCCCTGTCCTTGCGTGACTTTCGTAAAAACAATCACATGTATGAACTTGTATACCATAATGGTAAAGGACCAGAATTAAACTATGAACGGTATAATGTGGTTGGTTGTATACTTAATGATTAATATCGTGTGATCAGATCTGAAGAAGTGAGAAGTAAAATGTATCGTAAAGTCTCCGCGTAAAACATGTTATAACATTTTCCGCAGTGAATTATATGGTTTTACAATGAAAATAAAAGCAATATACTTCACCCAAGGAAAAATATTTATTTTGCTATTTTACTCGCTTTTGACCAATCGGAATATTGACAATGAACATATCATTTTGATTGTTACGTCATTAGTTTGTGCACAAAAATGTTCAGAAATATGATGTTATACTCTAAAATATGCGACGTAATAATCGCAAGGACATATATTACTGTACTATCAAATGGTGGAATAACCTTTTGAGGAACTAGTAGTTAACAATTAAAATGTAATTTTAATATATTTTATACATGCTGAAGGGATTACATTTGTTAGAATATAGTCCCTAGGCTATGTACTTTATATTTGTACTGTTTGTAAACAAAAGGAGGGCGCAGGGTGAAGGAGGTGATAGGTCACGCGCACTAATTTGCCTATATAACCTAATTACACTGTACGCAGGGTCATTCCAGCCTCTGCAGTAACCAATATGGACACTGGTCAAGGTCAGTTTGTTGCAAGATTTTATTTGAACCCGCCTCCCTCCCCTGCTTCATCCTGTTGTGTTTTGTTCAAATTCATTTTTTAGGTGGGCGGTTTATCCCCACCTAGGACCTAAGAATGCTGGATACAATTTTATGTTATTGTAATGTTTGTATTTCAATATATAATTCTAAACCCTCGTTTTGTAATAAACGGCCAATTTCAATTCAAACTTTATTTGTTGGGTTGTTTTTCCCGATCTTTGGTCCAACTAGCTTGCCCTGTCTGAAGTTCACTGAGGTCATGTATAATGATGATCTTATATAAATAGAAGCGAGAAATAAGTAAATTAAATTGAATATTTCTTGTCTCTTACCAGTAATATTTCATCTAGTGAAGTGGATACTTTTGTTTCCACCTCATTTGATGTAATATAACTGGTATTGATCTAGAAACAAGGAATATTCTCTATACATTCTATTCATTTTCTACCCTCTTGTCCACGCCTCATGTTTGAATTTGTTCGGACATATCTGAATAAAATAAAGTATTTTCTTTGTGAACTGATTGTACGCAAATAAGGCGAAACATGATTTAATGAACATATGTGAACCAAATGTTTTTAAGAAGCCAAACAATTGACATATTTTAAGAATAACGATAGCTCCTATCATTTTACATATCCGTACATATATTGTAAGTATCTATCATAGGAACTAATATTCGCAAATGTACTTGGTTATCTAATCGGGAAACTTACTTCCATATTTTTATCACTGACATAACAATACCAAACAAATAAATGTATTACTGTAATAGTAAAAATTCAAACTAACACTATCTGCAGTATCATCTAATGATGTAAATATGACACTTCAGGATATGACTTCCTCAATAACATAATTATATTGCCCAAGGTTTGTTGAGCGACGGACAGGTCACGTGATGCAAACGAGATGTTATCGCTAGTACCCAGCAAACATCTCATAATTGATCACTTGAAATAATGAATGATATGTCTTCTACAATCTATTAAATGTTCGAAATGTGGTTTTATTTCGCATGTTCAACATGCTTCAAAATAATCCTTTTGGAATAGAATTTAAAAATATAAATATCTAAAGACAATACGTCTCCCGAACACCAAAAGACCAGATTTGCACGGTTTTAAAACACGGTTTACATATTTGAACGAATTCTTAACGAATGTGACCGAATCTGTAAGACCTATGCTATTGATGATCTAAACAACACTTTGTATTTTGAAACACGCGATTCAATGTATTTTTGGTCATGAATATCCGAACAATTTGGTTTTGTTTATTAGGTCATTCTTGACCCGGTTGTTTAAAACATGATTAGCTTAATCAAATAATTAGTGAAATTCTCATGTCTCATTTACTGCAAAATTTGTGATTATATCTAAACTCCAATTTTATAAAATTTGTATTACCAGAAACTATTTCATCTTGATTTGAAAATTATCGTTAAACTGTGATTAACCAAACCGGCTAATTTGAACAACTAGGACTTTGTCATTGGTGGAAGGTCACTTCTGTATGCAATATGTTGTGGTGTGAGAATTACTGTATGCTTAGAAGGTCGTGTTATATTCGTGTTGTCTATCCTTGCTAATATTCCATATCAAAGAAACACAATTTAACAAAGCATGACAATATATTGACTCGTGCCCTATCCGGGCCTCGAACTCTACGGCACCCAATCGCCTAGCCAAACAAACATGCGCCTTCTATCACTGCGCCACATCCACGTCCCCAAAAAGGGCGTTTCTATGACGAAGTGATAGTCGGTTCTATATGCTGACATGATCACTGTTGAAATTGTAAAATTAAATCTTGGGATCAACAACACATAGTGCAAACAAAGCATGACGATTTATTGACTCGTGCCCTATCCGGGCCTCGAACTCACGATCTAAGGCACCCAATCTTGCTAATATTCCTATATACATAAGATTGTCTTTTAAAGGTCCATTTCCCGTTTGATTTATTTACCGTTGTAATTTCCAAATTGAATATAGTAATATAGACAAATCTGTCTCTGTACCGCTGCTGTATGAAGACTACCTGCTTGATGCTTGATAATATTGCGTTCTGATATCCCCAAATGGTAAATATCAATACCATTTGACCCCTAGGTTATAAAGAATTTTTTTTCATTTCTTATACACATTCTTATCGGACATGTTTACAGTATTGCGTATTTCATGTTGCTTAACAGTCAGATATGTACAATTTTTAGACATATACAACATGGATACACTAACTCTTTACATAAAGAATTATTTTTACTTATTTTTTTTTATTAAAAATTCATACTGGTACACAGTACAATGAAGCTCTCTTGATACCATATATACGTTATTGTTATCATTTAGACACAGAGCAAAATGAAAGAGTATCGCAGACACTTGTGCTTTTTTTACTTGTAGTAACATATTTGTTTTCCGACAGTATTGTGTGAATGTACCAGCGCGCATGCCCCAATCGTGAGCTTTCCCTGTCCACGTGTGATATCTTAGGTGTTTTTCGTTTGGTTGATACCAACTATTATACCGAATTTGTACGTCAGATATGTTGCTTGTCTTCACTTCTAGATTTTTATAGCTATCAAGTTAAAGGTTTAAAATATATAATGAGTTGCATAACGTTTGACTTCAAGTAAAGACTGGCTGATATTGACGATTGAAGAAATCCTTTGCCCCATACACATCCTTATTAGTACAGAGCTACACAGAAAGTGTTCTGATTGGTTGTACAGATTTATTTTGAATATTTAATGCAGCGTGACGTTTGTATAGCTGGCACAGAGGCTATAGCCTTTGAGGTGACTAAAAGGTGTTTGTAGATATTGGTTGTGGTTATTAGAGACACTTAATCAGACTGATACTCTTCTGAACAACGACGTTTAATCCTTAGCAGCGAATCATTGACTGGATCAAAACTCTCCGGTAGATTTTACTACCTGGTGTTTGAGATGGATGCAATGAAGCTTATACTCTTGTTTTTAATTATGCGTGTCTCGAATGGTAAGTATTTTTATATAATAAATCGAACGCATATTTAATGTATGACGTTATTCCATATCATATATTTTAATAATGTAATATTTTATCGAATTGAAATGTCTGCCTTGTATCACATAATGTTTGCAGTATAAAGAATCTTCATATCCTGGGACCTATCCATTTTCAGAGAGTACTCATGTGTGTCTCAAATAGTAGGTTCCTATGTACAAATCCCACTTGCATTATTTTATTTTCTAATTAACAATTTATAATATGTATAATGAATAAGATATGTATTTGAAATCGGATATATGTATGCAATGTATTGGTAAAAACTGTCAAGTACACTGGTATTTTGTATACTCTCAAAATACTTGTGTTGTGTTTTGTCGTAAATAAAAGATAGGAGTTAAGACAAATATTGAAGATGAAATAGTACATTTCCTTATTTATACAGTATACTGTTTTCTCATCTATTTTAGTAGCTGATATTGAAGGGGAGAGGGGGGATAAAACAAATATAACTCTATGAAATATTTATTTGGATGCTTTTCATAGAAATTATCGGCATAAAGTACTTATCATCCACTCATAAATTGTCTTGACGTTTGTTATCCTTTACTTAGCAGCTTCTTTTGTCAGATTGAGAATATTTTGTGTTCGCGGGGTATTTTTTCGCGATTCCATGGGACATTGATATGATCACGAAAATTTGATCGGTGAAATATTGGGAAGACATATTAATCTTATTAGGCCTTTCAGCAAAATCCGCCAGAAAATTTGAAACCGCTGAAATTTTGTTTCCTTGTTTTAATTAAAATAATAAAAAAAATATTACTCGAGAACGTAGCCGGCTTCACATTAGATATGAATATGTTCCTTAAATATCCGTATTTTGTAAGCTTATTTATCTGTGTATAACCTGCTGTAAGGTTTACTAAAGTATTATTTGTTTTAAACAATCTATCTAATATGGCAAGCGACATCAATAAAGAATTCTATGTCACCGCAACCGATGGCATTGTGACTGGTGGATTTCCAAATCTATGCATTTATATTATAACATAAAACGCAGCACAGCGTGTTATATCGGTACTTATTATATTTAAAGTAATAACAAAATAATAAAATCAATTAACACTGTCCATGGAAATGGCATTTCCTCTTCTATTGTGTTAATACAAGTTTACAGAGAGCCATTTAAATTATAAACATCACAGAGAAACAATCATATCATAATATTAAGACATCGAATATCAGCACATAATTTATACTTGATCCATATCAGCCAAACGAACGGAAATATGTTAAGGGCTCTAACGTAGCTATCTTAAGTTCCTGACATGACTAAATAGCTAAAAAAGGCTAGGACCTTCATTGGCTTTTGTAGTGCCCTAATTAAGCTATCTTACGTTCCTAGCATAGTTATCATTTTGTTACAGTCTCCACTTAATATCATTCATGACATTTTTAGAGTCATTATTCACAAAGCTAGCCCCCCTCCATTTACGTTTTAGTACCCTGAACTAGCTAACTTAGGAAACATATTTATTCCTAATTTCTACATATCAAACGGGTAAAGTAATATATATATATAACTAAGCTAACAAAAGGACCCAGCATAGCTTTCTTTGATTCCTAACATAAAAACATTAATATTTAAAAGTCCTAACGAATATAGCTAATGTGCAGACATTAATATTAAGGATACTGGACTTAGTTAACTAACCCTAACTAAATGCCCCAAGACAACATCATAACCGTAGCTAAGTAACCTACATGCATATTTCGAGAGTCCTTATTTACATAGCAAGGTTCCTTTTTGATGTTTTAGTTAAATAAAGAATCTGCTCTGGTGGAAAGGCAATTTTTTCTGATTACTAACTCTCTTTCTTTACTTAAATTTTTGGTAAAATTGACGTGCTTTGTAATTTTTACCGGAATTTCAATATTTCGAGCAAACACACGAAAAACTAATGCAACATTTCGCAAATTAGTTGTCTGGTAAGTATGAATATTTGCAAAATTATCAAAATAAATTTTCTTTAAGAAAACAAATCCATTATTTTTGCTTAGAGTAGGTGTATATGTTACCCCTATACTATACATTTTGAAGACGAAAAATTCTTTTAAATTCTTTACATATTAAACGCTTCAAGGGAATATTTGGATGGCTTCAAAAAATTGGTAGTTCGAAAGCAAAGCAGTTGCTGTTTCTAAATCCATCGTGAATTAGAGGGTTTGTGTGCTTGATATTTTGCCCACAAAATTTGTTAATATTTAGCATTTTTAACTAAAAATTCATACAACTTTGTCTTTACTTAATTGTGAATTAAAAGCCAACAGGTTATAACTCAAGATCGAAATGCTTATCATTTTCATCGCAGTAAACGTAAAAAAGATAAACAGCAATACGTAACTCTATATAGCTAAACACTTTGTTGCACTGGTCAGATAAGTAAATATATTAAAGTAAAAAAGGAGAAATTCCACCTCTCTACAAAGTGTAAGAAATGCAACTTTTCAAAAAGGTTACTAAAGGAGTAGATATGGTAATGGCTATTTTTGGCACCTTGATTTACCAACTTTGAAATTAAGCATTTAGGAATTAAGTTGCTGCGCTTGAAATATTGAATACGCCCCTGATAAAAATTTAATGATATTTTTGTTGACAAAAAGTATGTTTTTGCTATATAATCATGGTAACTTTGCATAAATTGTGCAAATTTAACAATCTGGTCAATTTTGGCATATTTTTTTCATAGTTTTTCTTTTAAAAGCAATAGAGCACAACCTAGAACAGACTTTATAATTTAAGGGAATTAGCAGACACGAAGAATACATCATTTTGAGAAACTAAGTTTGTTCTAGAATGCATTCTATGTTAACTAGATGAAAAACTGCATAAAAAGGCAAATTTTGGTGAAATTTTCACATTTTTCATAATTTACGTGTAATAAAAATGGTTTCCATGGCAACTAGAAGTGCGATATTACCTAATAGCACTCGCAAATATGTCAGGTATGTAGTTAATATTTGAAATTTTAAAGTAACAGACTTTGAAAAATAGCGGATTTGGGGGACACAAAAGACCCCTACCATAGTCCTTTGTCATTTCTTAAAATTTGCGTTTAAAAATTCTATAAGCAATGTAAGTATATTTCCGACATTCTTTGTATGGCAACTTACGGTGGCTGGGATCGGACATGGAATACATAGAATTATTGCATGCGAAGCAAATATTACTGCTTGCGAACGAAATATTCCGCTTCAAGCCACCGTAGCAACTTGCTACAAATAAGAGAATTAGTTTTTTTTTTTAATCACAAAAAAACTCTTTGATTATTGTTTAACAAGACTTAAACCAGACTGAAACCTCACCAAAGCAAATTCTTCATCTGATACTTATTTATGACACTAGATAATGATACTACCGATATGTAGCAACACGGTAACATCTAGTGGTCATACGACTATTTGAAAATCACAGAAACTCAGAGAGACTTCAATGATACCGAAACCTCAACAGAGCAGATCATTAAGACACTTTTTTTATTCCTAATTTCTACCTACCAAACGGATAAAATTATGCAAAACTTCATCAAGCTCAGTAAGTGACTTTGCTTCGCTATCTAAGATTCCTAGCTCAGTATCATTAAGGTATCACGTCGCCACGCCTGACTTAGATTCCATCTTCCTATGATGGAGGGCCTTGCCTATGCTAGTTGAAATAAACTAATTGGTTAAAAAACTGAAAGAAAGATATATACCAGTAGTGTTAATTAATATCAAAACGATTTATTGTCAATGAGTATTATAGAACTGTAATGTTCCTCTTGTTTAAATGATTCCTAAGGAAATAAATGCTAATTGCAACATTAGGTAAATATGCTGAAATTACGCAATTTTATTTTTTTTTAAGTTGGAAAAGTGGACGCCTGCAAAATATTTGTAGAATTAGAGTGTGATACGTTGCATTTAAACAAAATATGTCTAATTATCGAGAATTATCGCATTTTACAGCTCTTCGAATACATAACAAGGTCATGATTCTTAATGTAGTGAACATAGAAATATTTCAACTAAAATGCATATCGTATGGAACAATATAATCTAGAAATCAACCCTTTGATAGTGTTTTAACTAAATGGAAGTTCATTTAGTGAAATATATTCAACACATTGGGTACTATGGGCACTATAGAATCAAAATCGATGACAAATGGACTTGATAACTCGGTATAAATGATTAATGGAAAAGTGTTCTAAAACAATCTTTTTTCCGTGGCATGATTCTTTCATGCATAAAATATTTAGTCCAAAACGACCGTACTGTAGCAATCGCAGGGTGTTTTTTGTCTTTATTGTGGTGTATTTGCACTTCCGTTATTCTGACATTTTTAATGAATATCGCATACCAGAAGTTTGTTAAAACTTGTTTTCATTGTTATTGAGTCATTTAACATTCTACCAATTATATTTTTGTTTGATTTTGATTTTTTATCGAATATATTTAACGCTTGAAACATATTATTTCGGTGTTCAAAAATTGTTGCATCTAATGGAAACATTGCTTTTTTTGTCTGAACCCTAATCTTTTGAGGACGCCGATCAGCCAGTGTCTAATTTTTTTTGACGATTTGATTTTCAGGATAATGATCGTGTAACGTCCAAACGAAAATTTAAACTTCGTTATCTCTCTAAAAATCCGCCCGGATACGGTACGTACAGTACATGTTGCATTTAATAATATTCTTCGACATTGAATGCAAAAATGTGTATTTTTGCTTATCTCCTCATCTACATCTGGTTTGACGTCCCACTCCTCCAGCTCCTTGTGTCATGTTGTGGTTTGTTGGCTTTCGTGATTTCTCTACAAGATTCAATAAATCCCAAACAATTCCCAATGTGATTAAAACATCTTACTGCCTTTACCCAATAGATCTTTTGCGTATCCTATGATACTGTCATTTTAAGCTGAAATCCGTTTCTGGTCTCAGTATTATATTAATTCTATTAGTTCAATGTGCTATCTAAAGTCACGGCCATTTCAAGCTGACAGTGCGAATGAGAAAGCATGCATTTGAGATTGAAACAAATCTGAGACATCATCTAGTTAAGACAGTGTTTTATCAAAGGAAGTGTTGGCTATTTTGTTTTTGCACCGCTTAGTTACCTTCCTCTGGCCACCCCCCTTTAATGTTTCGTTCACTAGAAGGTTAAAGTTCTATATCAAGTTAGAAAATTTCCGTCAGATATGGAACACATTCACGTGATCGTATTGATGGATAAATCAGAAGTTTGTCAGGCGTTTGTTATTCGTTAGTATGTGGAACAGTTGCAGAATAAAAGACAATATTTAGCTAATATTGCAATCAACATTTGTTTCCCTTTGAAATTTTGAACAAGATCAATATCACTGAGTACTAAAGTACTCCTTCGCTATGATTTGTTTTAATATTAATTACCACTAATGTTATAAACCTTTGTTCTCGTGTCTTAAATCAATTAGCGTGGTTTAACTAGTGTAGGCGAGGCATTCAATCGTATCAGTAAGAAGGTGGAATCGTAGCCACGCATGACGGTGAATAACTTTATGGACTTGTTAATTAGAATATTCATACAGTTAACAATGTATATTTCTCTCGTTTGCTTGGAGGTTGCCTTTCAATATAAATTATTTGAATCGTTTTATATCTAGGCGCAGTAGAATGTTACATACGTTGTAATATAACTACTATATCTTAGGACTAATTCACAATGTAAGGACGACCTTATATTAGTTTCCTTGTTTTATAAGTGAAGGCCCTATACCATTTTCTGTAGGAAGTTGTAATGACATAGAGGGTCTTAAGCTCTACAATTCATAGCAGAGACAAAAGTAAGGTCATACGCCAATACTTTATAGCTCCACATTTGTAACGCTATAACTGTAGACTATTAACTAAGGATTTTTACCTAGTTTTGTTAGGTCCCTAAAATAATGATTTTTGAGTGCCTTAATTTATCAGTTAGGACCCTTAAACTGTTTTGTTGAGCTACCTTCTATAGCCGTGTCAAGGATTTTAGTTAACTAGGATAGGATAATAAAATAGCAACGAGAACACCAGCTTTATAAGTTAGCACTCTAACATGTTTATGATGGGCATGTAGTGTAATACGTTAAGACCCTTTGATAGCTGTGTTAGGTAATTTAGTAAGCTAAGTTAGGAGAGTTAAAGAGACAATTCACTCAGACTAATTCTTTTACATGACCAAGAAACAAAATATGGCTTAAATGTATTTTTCTACATTTCATATGGAACATATAACATAAAATATTGACAAAGTCCACGTCATTGTTTAGAATTTTAATTGATATCCTTGTAATTACAAATCGTTGATCAAAACGATTAAGCAGGTATAATTTGTACGCTGTATCCATACCCAAGCCAAAGTCACATTACCACTGAGGTGGTGATAAAATGACTTTTAGGCAAGATAATTACCTATTAACGTAACCACACTACTGTCAGACGATTTGAGCAGTTCCGGGCAAACGTTGCATTACTCTACGAGCAAGGGACAGGGTTCGGCATACAAGATGTTCGACCACAATGTGTAATGGCGGACAGCGAGCGAGTTTGAACATTTCACACGCATTTCAACCATGGGCTTTTCTGGCATATCACAATAAACCGACTGATCTAATTTCCATTAGAACTGGGTTTTTTCCGATAAATGTACAAATTTTAATGTTCTCTTAGACTGAATTGTTCCTTTAAACAACAATGTAGGACCTAGTTTAGCGCGTTAGGAATTGAGACAGCTATGGAAGGTCCTGAGCTTTAAATTAATGTACGGCATTATATGATTATAATATTATATAGGATATATAAATTAGGAATAATTACGATTCGTCAGCTAGCTTAAGAAACTAAATCGTCATTAAATTAGGACTTTAAAAAAGTCATATAGGTTACTAAGTAAAGAATCTTAAGACAACTACATATGTAAGATAGGGGCTTTATTGAGCTTAGTTAGCGCACTGCGTGATTATGGTGATAGCATTGAGAGCACCAGCTATATAAGTTTGCACTCTAACTATAGGCTATCTTGGTAGATTCGTACATCATATATACCCATAGACATTTACATAGTGCATACCGCTCTCAGCCATGAAATTTAGGTATCAATTATCCAGGAAGAGTTCAATGAGTCTAGAATTTAATTTACGTCTGTGCTATTGTAGACACTAATTACACATAAAACCGTGTCTATATCAACATATACCATACTAAAGTATTAGGTTATGGGAAAAATGAATTATTATTACATGACCAAATACTGAACATTGAGAACAGCTTCCTCAGTCCAACAACACACAGAGGCTACCCAATTCATTCCCATCGTTGACATTAAACAAATTTAATGCACAAACACCCAAACTGAGTTAATAGATATCAATATAAGCATTTAACGGCCTTCTTATGGGAATTGTTGCCTATATATATGCTTATACTTTGTAATCAACCAACTTATTACAATCAACTGAACGAAGAGTGTTTGCAAAGCTCTTGCATATACATAGATCATATTTTCTTTATATAACTAACACAGAAATGTTTCAACATAAAATGCATATCACAATATACATGTATAACCTTGAAAGCAACCTCTTTCAGTAACTTAGTGTTTAAGTCATTGGAGTTCATTTAGTGAAGGAATTAATACAACATATTTGGCACTATGTTTACACCTAAAAGCCTTTTTCTTAATAGTTAATTAATTGTACTGATATTGGCTAAGAGACATAATATATAACATATTTTCAAGTGCCTGAGGAACAAGTGATTATCCCGGTAGTATAGGAATCGATGGCAAATGAACTTGCTAACTCAAATCAGTATGAATGATTGATGGAACAGTGTTCTAAAACAATCTTATTACTGAAGCATGGTCCAATGACTTAAGTATTTGTGTATTCCATGCATAAAATATTTAAGAACGGCCGTACTTAGTACTCTCAGTATCGTTGTCTTTATTGTGGGGTATGTGTACTTTCGTAATGCGCACATTCCAATGGATATGTTATAGCGGAAGTAAGCTAAAACTTGTTTTTATTGTGATTGAGTCATCTAACAGTCTACCAATCTATGATCATTTTTTATGTTGATATTGTTATCGAATATATTGAATGTTTGAAAAGTTCCCAAAATTCTTCCATCTAATGATAATTTTTTTAAATATATTGGGGACACCGAATACCAATTTTCTGCATATTTCTGTTAATATATTTTTTAGGTTATGTTCATGTAACGTCCAAACGATAATGTAAAGTACTGCAGGTGTCTTCTGTACGTTCAATGCGTTTTGCATTTCGTATGCTCCGACATTGAATGCGAGTAGGTGTTCTTACTAGTCAAGTCTGTCCGTCTTTTGACCTCTCACCCGGAATGTCATCGAGGTGACATAGGTCAACAGGAAGTGATCAATCACATATCACCATAGGTCTAACGTCAAGCTATCATTAATTCTCCCCATCCACATCTAACTGGACTTCCCCACCCCATCCCCTTTGCTACTTGTGTCATGTTGTTGATGTTCGTGTTTTCATTACCAGTTCCAAAATTCCAAACACTTTTTAACTCGAAGTTGATGAAAACTTTCAATTTCCAACTAGTATCGGAATGCATTTTGTTCTGTAACCTCTTTTCGGGCACTACTACAAAATATCTAAACATCTACCATTATCCCAAATATATCTTGCGTCTCGCACGATAATATCACCAGATTCTTAAGGGTTCTACCAATTAAAATTCAGGGCAAGTGTCTGGTTTGTTGATGGAGAAAACCCGGAATACCCAAGGAAAAACCACCGACAAACGGTCAGTGTCTGGTGACCGGCTCACATGGGATTCGAACTCGGATCCTAGATTGGATTACATTACATGCATTTGGCTCATTCCTCACATATAATCCACGCGTAATAACTATCGAAACAGCAAAGACAGTTTGAAGCGGTATGAATAAGCATTCAAGCACTAAATCATCTTCTTATTAAATACGTGGTTTATATAGATATTAAAACTTAGCAGAATAATTTCATTGGGTTGATTGTCTGCAATATTCCGGAATATATATATATAGACAGCAGCTTCCATAAGAATATGGTTTAATGCTAATATCTATTAACTCAGTTTAGGGGTCGGTGTATTAAACTTGTTTAAGCAAGACCTGGCACACCGTTTATCAATAACGATATACTCTACTAGATGGAGCAGCCATTGACGGCAATCAGTTGACTTTACCCTGCCAATATTTGTAACGTCATTATGGTCAGGTTTTGGTATCAATTACATCCACATAGGCATCACTTTGCCTTGGTTAGTTTCTATTGGATATGACAAGTGAATGTAAAAACGGATCAAATGCATGCACCAGACCTTGTCCGGCAATTCTTTCCCTTCACAAACCAGATCTCGCCGTCTTTCTTCCATGGTCATCGTGAATTCTGGTCCAATATTTGGCTATGCATTTTCTAGTCAATAGGTCGAGCGTGACATATATATTGTCACGAACGTGATACTAAACGTTATTAATGTTATCAGTGAGAAAGATATTTGTAGCCTCTATTTGTTGTTGGACTGCTGAAGCTGTTCAGTATTTGGTCATGTAATAATAACCCATTCTTCTCATAGTCTAACTTCAGTGTGAAATATGTTGACATGAGCCTGGAACTATGTGTGATTAATACCAACAATAACACATATCTTTGATAATAGTATAAATTAAATACAGGTACTAGACCTTGTAACTAAATTTCATGGCTGAAAGCGGTATGCGCTTTGTAAATGGCTATGGTGATATATGAAGTACGAACTTCTGTCGGTATAGCATAAAGGCTGCAATTGATATTGCTTAATCATTGAGAGTCATAGTTTGACATGCATTTGAATGTAACATACATGGGATGTTCTATAATATACAATGGTGTGCGTTAGAAATATTAAGGTACTCTGCAGTAGCAATAGCAATATTGAGATTATATTCCGAAAGTCATGAACTTATTTTTGTCTTTGAGCATGACCTTATACGGATTATGTTTCCTAAGTTATGATTTATACTATTTATTCATATATGCGTCATTTTTACTGCCAAGGAAAAGATGTCGAGACAATTCACCAACATCAAACTAACCAAAATAATTTATATAACTTCTATTTAAAAGCATCTCGTCTTCTTCATAAAGAATGAATTGTGTTCGATTCGCATGCAATATGGATTTGCGTTTTGATTACATTTAAATTGTCAAAACATTTTTACCATGACATAATTAAGTAATAAAATGGAAATTGATTTACTCTCAAAGGCTCAACTACATTACTACGAATATTTCGATAAAATGTTAATGCTTTCGTTACATTTCAGCTGATGACTGGGAAATAACCATGAGCATGTCACCTATTGAAAGGTCGACTATGTGCACTGACCTGTCAGTCACGTTCTACGAGCGAGAGGACGACGGAAATAGTATTCCTGCACCAAATGTTACCATGGAGATAAGCATGCCGAGTGTATGCAATGTCAATATACCTAACATTGTCAGACCAATGAAAATTGACGTCTGGAATGATGGAAATGCAGACACTGTTAATTACCTCTTTGAAAAGGTACAATAAATATTATATTGGCATTCTATTCCATTTGTAAGCTATTCCTCAAATATGGGAAGAAAAATCATTTTCAACTTTAGTAAGAAAAGTCTAAACCTTTTCATAAAGTTTATAATAGGAAAATCTGTTTTCGTACAAATTAATTTAAATGTATCTACAGCATTTAGCAGCATATTGATTTGATGGTGTTTTTTTTTTTTTTTTTTTTTTTTTGAATTCTTCATTTTTCTAAAGTGTCATTTCATCAACACAGTAAATAAATATATAATGATTACACGCAATCATACATACTTCCTTAACAACATTTTCAATTCTGTAATAATTACTAATTTAATTAACTCACTGTGACCCACTATACTCAAAATGGATGGCAGACGACGATATACATATAACACAATTACACTCGATGTATTGTTTATATGTAAATTTTGGATGATACGGTAGGTCTGACTTATGATTTAACAGTTACCGCAACGTTAGGCCAACAGTGATTGAGCAAACAACTTAAATTCTGGACATTACGTTAGACTTGTATTCTTACGCGAGAAAAACTATATTTTTCGATATAATAGAAAATTTATTGTCCTGACAGTAGGGAGACATGAAGCTTTGTGTACCCAAGGCATGTCATGTTTCCCGAAAGCGTAGCCCGAGGGAAATATGACTTGCCGCGGGTAAACTAAGCGTTATGTCTCCCTACCGCCATGGCAATAGATGTATAATATTTGAGTCTTTGATATTACTCCCATACTGAGGTCATACTAGATGTACCACAAATATTACAACTGAACGGGATAAGTAATTGAATGCATCGAAGACAATTATTGGAAATCTTAAATCTCCTTTAATTTATTGCAGTTGACAATGAGAAGTTCGTCCTTTCATTTGACCTTTGAATGTAACTGCTATTTGGGAGCTGACGGAAGCAAGCAAACATTATATCCGAACGGTAAAATATATACGTTTTTTTGAAAACATCAGTTCTAATTGATATTGGTTTAGTGTTAGAAACAAAATCCGCGACATTTTATATAGATATGTGCAAGAGTATTTGACATTGTGGGGCCTTTTTTTCATGATAATCTAGGTTTACCAGACTTGTCAGGTTAGACGTCACATTGTATAACAGGAGGGCAGAACTCTGCCTTCTCAATGAGACTGTTATATAAAATACTGAATCGCTGATTTGGTTGTTATCAATTAAGCTTTTAATACTTCAAGCAAAATATCTTTCACAGGCGCCATGACACATCATTTTCACCTCATTGTACGATTAATTTTTTACAATTTCGGAAGTTTAAAAAACAATATTCACCAATCTGTTGCTGCTGTTACGGAGGGTGCGAGTTTTGACCATGATATCTAATTAGGTCTTTTAAATGTTGTTAAGGAACTTCTTATGATCAGCGATTATGAGCACTTATTATGAAACTGGCAGGCTCATGGGACCAATTTATTTAGCAATGTAGTTCGTTACATGTTGTACATTGATTTTTTCACACTTTATGTGGAGTAAATTTCTTGGACGATTCCACAAAAGGGACGGGAGATTATGGTGAATAATTCATTCGTAAAATTTTAATTTTTATCATGTTTTCATTTTTCTCTTCACTTTTTATGATTTAAAGAGTGTCAGCTCTATTGTTTGGGATTGGGAATGGTCAATTTTTTTAAGAGGACCTCCTCCAGTTTATTCAAATGTAATGGTCGGGTTAATATGACACTATGGAATTGTACTAATTTTTATTCAGTCGATGTTATATAGAGGTTTATGTATATCTATTTTACTACTTAGATTTTATTTTTGTAATGTATTAATTGATAACTTTCAATGATATTATTTACACATTTAATAACATGTGTTTATATTTTTAATAAACCGTCATCTTTCACGGTAAGAATGTTATCAATCTTTATAAGATGGGCCATTTTTTCAATTCTACATTCCATTCTGTGTCCTTTGTATGTTTTATGTGGAGGGCCATCGCAATAAAATATATTAATAAGGCTTTCTGAAGATGTGAACGCTAGCCATCAGGTTATACAAGAGATATGGGCTGTATTCTTGATTAGAGAATACAAATAAGAACGTAGTCCTTACGAATCGACATACATATCAATATAAACAATATGAACATTGACTACATAGTAAAAATTTTGCATCTATTATATTATCTAACTACTCATACTTTCGCTTATTACTGAATTTCAACACAAAAATCGGATCATAAACACATGGTATCGATCGCAGGTGGGATGGACATTGATAATTCTCTTGGTTCACTATCTTCATAATTGGCAAAAAAAAATGAACACACAAAGCATGTTGATATGTTTCATCGGATTTGGCCTTATTGCTTGGGATACTATTCCACGGTTTACTTAATTTCAATGCCAAGCAATGTATTGATATGGCAGACTTAAAACCTGGGATATGCGTACTATGATCTAATGCAGTTCGTGAGCATTTGTTCAAACGGACCAATTGATTTGTAGTTTACTCGTGAAGTTTCGTTTATAAGATAGAGATATAGAGCATCGATGCCATATTATTTTACTCTAAACATAGGCAAAGTGACCCCAATTTGATCATTTTTGTTAAATTAAAATGCTGAATATTTTATTGGGGATGATAGGTTTTAGGGATACAGTTTAAGAGCCGTCTTTATGATATCAACATTCTTGTTATTATAGGGCTGGGTTAACAGTAAAGGAATTCACCCTACTACTGTGCTAAGCATCTACTTAACATTCATACCGATCAATCCACTACGTAGACTTGGCAATTTTTCGAACTGAACAGATTTAATTTTATTTTAAGCTTTGTTGTGAACAAATATCTAATATGAGAGAAAGCCCAGCTGCATACCGCTTCAGGACGACCTCTTCTAGCGCACATTATAGTGGCGTTATAGCTAACGCACTTAGGTTTCACAGGTAAAGATTCTGTCTTCACTTGCTGGCATTAGAGCATAGGAAATATAACGCTTTTGTTAAGAGGCATGCCCTTCGCATTGGGCCATTCGAAAGCTTGATAAATAGAGAAAACACAGTTTAGGAGAGTTTAAATAATGCCAATAGGAATAACGAGTCAAGGGGTCACGAGACGGACTCTAGAAAATGTGCAATCTAACAATAAATCGGAAACTTTGTTGTTAACTTAGATTGTCAAGAGATGGCTCTCTGTGGTAATCTTCTTTTTACACTATGGAGATTGAGTCAGGCCATGGTATGCATTTGGGAAGGGTGAGAGACGAGCATGGTAAAGATGGTGGATTAGTTGGAAAATTTGTTCTTATAGGGATTTGCCTCGTGATTGTCGTCAGCCGATTACAACACACGAACATGATTAGATATTGATTTTAGGTCCATCTAGTTTATAATGCCTTGTGATGTATAACTTGTTAACTTAATTATTTAGCGTTCTAATATATGCTGTCGTAGGGTTGTAAAGAAAAAACATATGGGACAAGGGATTGCGAGATTATTATACAGGCGCATCGAAATTTAAAGGATTCTCTACCAATACATACAGTTGGTGTTGTCATGTGGTCTCGGTTGTCTCAAGGGCGAGATTAAGATGATCGGTTCTATAAAATAGTTCGCGTTGATTCCCGTAGATCGAGTGTACGTTGATATTTCCACGCACCTGCGAGGAGATACGATTTTAAATACACAATTGTTGGTCCCCGTTTTGCTTTGTGGGCAATTTTTTTCTTCAAATCAGAGTCTTTAAGAATTATTTCCCCAATTTGAAAACTGATTGTCTAACATAAGGGATGGAAATGCACAGGACACATTGTTATTCGCCGTAAAATCCACAAACCCTCTTTGGAAAAGCTAAGCAATAAATATTATATTGGATTCTCATATTCCATTTGTAAGGTACTAATTTCCATACTAAATACTGGAAGCACAAAATTAATAGGTAAATCTTCAAACTATTCGTAAGGAAAAAACTAAGTATCCTTACAAAACATTTCGCAAAAAGGTTTAATATATATTTACTAGTAGTTACAATCTTGATTTTCCGGGGTACAAATTAATTTAAAATGTTATCTAAGCACATTTAGCAGCATATTGATTTGATGGTGTTTTTTTTTTTTTTTTTTTTTTTTGTAATTTTAATTTCTTTTTCTAAAGTGTCATTTCATCAACACAGTAAATAAATATATAATGATTACAGCGCAATCATACATACTTCCTTAACAACATTTTCAATTCTGTAAAATTACTAATTAATTTAACTCACTGTGACCACTATACTCAAAATGGATGGCAGACGACGATACATATAACACAATTACACTCGATGTATTGTTTATATGTAAATTTTGGATGAAACGGTAGGTCTGACTTATGATTTAACAGTTACCGCAACGTTAGGCCAACAGTGATTGAGCAAACAACTTAAATTCTGGACATTACGTTAGACTTGTATTCTTACGCGAAAAAACTATATTTTCGATATAATAGAAAATTTTTGTCCTGACAGTAGGGAGACATGAAGCTTTGGTGACCCAAGGCATGTCATGTTCCCGAGAGCGTAGTCCGAGGGAAATATGACTTGCCGCGGGTAAACTAAGCGTCATGTCCCCTACCCGCCATGGCAATAGATGTTTAATATTTGAGTCTTTGATATGACTCCAAAATAAAAAAAAAAAAAACAAAAAAAACCAAAAAAAAATCTGAGGTCATACTAAGATGTACATCAAATATTACGACTGAATGCGGGC
>SAYR01005056.1:508785-553335 GCA_004382745.1 Argopecten irradians irradians
TAGATGTACTACAAATATTACAACTCAACGGGATAAGTAATTGAATGCATCGAAGACAATTATTGGAAATCTTAAATCTAGTTTAATTTATTGCAGTTGACAATGAGAAGCTCGTCCTTTCATTTGACCTTTGAATGTAACTGCTATTTGGGAGCTGACGGAAGCAAGCAAACATTATATCCGAACGGTAAAATATATACGTTTTTTTGAAAACATCAGTTCTAATTGATATTGGTTTAGTGTTAGAAACAAAATCCGCGAAATTAAAAAAAACAACATAGTTTGGATTTAAACATTGTGTTCATATCACTTTCTAAAGTTTACTTACTTGTTGCGTAAACAAATAACGCGCCATGCTTGAGTTCGACTGCAACGAACTAATTATATTAACTCCAACTGGAGAGTTCCACAAGGGACATAACTATTATATTACAATATTTTCACAAACATAAGGAACATTCAGACATATAATTGCTGTGATAATTCCCTTTGTCTACTGAAGAATGTATATTTTTTATTTTCGACATGAAATTAGTTGTTCAGTTGAGTACGAATAAATAGGTTAACGTTCAGAGTTAAGTCGATACCACCCTCGATATTGCAGGGGTTAATATCCTGTCATGATATCCCTCTCTGACTTTATCATAGCAAACCCGAGGCATTGCATGTGAACAGAGAGACCAATCACAGTCTTACAGAGACTTCCTTTGAAGATAAACAGAGAGCGACGCTTTACTTCATGGTCATATAGTCAACCACACTTAACCGTTATTCAATAGTTTTAATGCACAACAAGACCAAAATATCTGTTTGATATATCGTGACATACAGAGCCTGAAGTTTTCTGATGACATTACGACAATTATGGTAACTCCTTGGTTGTCGAGAATGATAAAATGACCATGATATCTCTCTTTTAGATATTTTAGAGTTACTTCCCTTCGTTTTACTTCGTCTGTACTGACAAAGTTATGTGAAGGGAACTAACTCTGATAGATCATAATGTTGGTGTGGAGCCTATAATAAAATGATCATGATGCTTCTGATTAGGATGGTACATCGATGTTTTTGTTGCATTCCCTCTGTACCAACGAACACATGCAAAGGGAAATACATGTAACTCTAATATAACATTTGTTGGTGTAAAGTCTGTAAAGTTTCTGTTTCAGAGGACCAATGGGAGATTAAAATAGGCTCTGGTGCAGGTTGGTATGTTGGTCAATACAATTATTTTACAATTCTCGTCCATGATATAAGCGGAAAAAGCCAACAAGTAGAATCCCGTTTTAAAAGAGGACAGTCTACGACAATTGAAGAAAGATTACACATTGATGAACCATCAAACTACACAACGGTGCGTTTGACTGGGGAATTACATGCCAACTGCATAGCGGTAAGGATACTTAAAGATAACTTGTTTATTAATGAGATGCACAACTTCTGTGCTATTCTGTGATGTTGTTGGAGATGGCTTATCAAATTGCTGTCTACGAAATCTTGAAGATAAATTTCAGGGGACGATATTGTTTAATAAAGCTGTCAGAATTATTTTCATGCACGTATTCATCTCGTCCAAAGAGCACAGCAACACTAATTAAATATGTATGTTGACGAAATGTCAATTGATCAATTGATGTAGCAACGTGCAGAAAATGCATTTGATCTACATGTACACTAAGTACACGTGGTATAAAGGTCATCCAAACATGACCCCTAATGGGATGTTCTCATATCCTCTATTGAACGGAGTGGTTATGAGGATTTGTATTGCAATCATATTGACCAACACTGTTTCACATTAGATTTCGTATCTGTTGTTGGACATTCCCGAAAGATATATGTGACGTATATTCCATATAGATTCATATATATCATTATTAAAAGTCTTTCTTAACATGTCATTCAGTATAAAAATATCAACATGAGAATAACAATATTTACAGTACATGTTAGATTTACGTAATGAATAAGAATTCAAAATGAATATTGGCAGTGTTGCCAAAAATAACGATACGATATAGTCATCATTTAAGGTACGAAATGAAGTATGAATGGACATTTGAGGTTTTCAAGTCCTGATACATGACCAAAATTTGGAAACAAATCAACACTTTGGACTATCTAATAGCCCTCAAAATTACTTTGATTTTGTTAACTTTTTTATGCATGACCTTTGTCATTCGGATCAAATATAAAATTTTTGAGTATTCCTTATTCGAATTCCCAGAGTTGAAAGTGTAAATAGAGCAAATGCGACAGCGAGTTTTATTAACCAAGTTCCACCTGTAAATGACTTTGACATTAAGCAGTTTGTTAAATGTTGTATGTTTTTACAGATAACACTTATGCATACAAGTACCTGTAGAACATTTGGCTTTAAATGTTGGAAAAATGGTTGGATCGACAGAACAATAGAAAGAAAAGATCCAGGTAATATATATTGTAATTCATGCTATTCCATCTATTGGACAATTTGATATACCTATCACAAAACATTTTGTGAGAATTACTATGATAAAATCCTGCTAAACAATAAAAATATACTTATAATAATACGTTTTTGGATATGAAAATTATTTCACAATACAAAGAAAATATTTAAATAATATAGTCAGTTGTGTCATAATCATGGTATTATTTAGTAATTATTTATTTAATTGTCGTTCGACATTCGTTCATAAGTCAGCCTTACGTCATTGGATATAAACTACCGATGGTTATAAGGGTTGAATTCAAATATGAGTTCATCAATCTCTGTTAACGAATTTGATAATTAGTTAACAAAGGGGGAAAAAGATAATTTTAACGGGTTGTGACCGTTAATGAATGATAGATTAGATATGCAAAAATATTCAGAACAAATGCAAGAAAGCCATACTACTTACTATTTCAGTACACTTCCATCGAGAATTGAACACGTTAGGCTACCGCTTCATAAAACCTAAATAATTTCTCTCGGTACTTTGAAGAATAAATCTTTCGATGGCTTAGGCGATCAATAATAAGGACTTATTTAGTATCGTTTTGTTTTGTGTAGATATTATTGACAATTGCTTTCCGACAACTACTACAACCGCCGCCATCCCGCCTATATGTGTATGTAACCCTACAATGACCCCACCAATGGTGTCTGTACATACCACCTATCCCACTACCAGTGAGGGTTTTACTTCAACTTCTGAATCAACAACAACAACAAATTCTGTCACAACTGCTGTATCGACAACTAAACCTGCCACACCTACTATATCGACAGCAACGTCTACCGCAGCCACTTTATCGAGAACAACGTCTACAACAACCACTCTATCGACAACAACGTCTACCACATCCGCTATATCGACAACAACTCCTACCGCAACCGGAACCACAAGGACACCATCTGGAAGTTCTCAGAATGTTGCTACACTAACTACTGCAACAGAACTACCGTATGCGCCTGACACGTCGCCAGTAACCGATTTAGAATTGACAACCGAGTCGGGGACTGTAGGAATGTCAACAGACATAATGTGGACGTCTGAACAAGCAACTACTAATGATCAATTTAACGTAACTGGTAAGAAACGTCAAGCAATCAATACGTTCTGTATCAATATGTTTTACAATAGGAAAAAATATGTGATTACCGTAAAACAGCTTGGAATGATTTATTATACTCCATTGTAAAAACAACAACGACTTTTCTAATTGGCATTCAACTTAGGACTACTTTTCACAAAATATTGAGAAATGGTTCACTGATCGCAAATAATAAAACCGGTAAAGTTAAACCAATAAAATATATTTTTCTTTGTTATAATTGCAGTTAGTTACCAATTGTTCTAACAGGTTTCTGTTTTCGTCTTTTTTAATACATATGTTTCATGTAAATTCAATTACTTTGTATTCAAAGCGCACTCCAATCTGTCCTGTTGTGGATGCTTCACCAGGAAACAGCCGATTGTCAATTTAACCAGTTCTGAACTTCAAATGCTACTCCTGCAGCTAAAACACCAACTCACGGTGAACAAATCTTCTCTGTCATGTATGTTTTACTTATTTCGGTTTAAGTGTTTATTATGTGTGTTTATTTTAGGGACATTTCAGCGTTATAAAAATCGTTAACGCCTATCATTGTTTCAATTTCTTGGAACAAATGTATTGTAAAACCCTGTCAGAAGGAATATTATCTCTCACCGTAGTATCTATCAATCGTTGATATCATTTTGTTAAAAATGTATGGCACATAACTAAAACGTAATAGTAAATGATTCTATACAAAAGGATGAAAACAATACCTGTCAGTACTGTACCGAGAACTTGTGCTAAAGAACTTGCATACAATCTCAATGAAAGCCCTGTTATATTCTGTCATTGATGTTCAAAATATTCGTAAAAGTCTTCATAATTTTCATTAAGATTTATTCAAAAATGTCCTATGCATGTGCATCATATGCGATATTTGATATAATTCAAAATATTCATATTTCCACTATCATTCATTTCTATCTTACAGATTCATGTTACCTTAAAAAACATTCTTCTGCCAAAATGTTGGTAAACCTTACTCAATTCATTCTTTTCCAGCTACTATTCGTAAGAAGACTTGCGCAGAAGACAAACGCCCCACCTCCAAAGCTATGGGAATGGCCGGAGCTGTGCTCTTAGCTATCCCGTTCATTTTGATGATATCCTGTGATCTATCAACGATTTTTGGCAGTCGTAGACCGACAATAACAGGAATATGACCTCTTTAATTATGACCTACTATAACCAAAATTGGACTGCTTTCTTTACTATGAATAAATGGACAAGTATTGTTAACATATTTTGCTAAATAATTTGAGCGTTTTGCATCAAAACAGAGTGCTTGATTTTAGGTTGTTTTCCCTATTCTTTTTAGTTCTGAAGACAGATAAAAAAAGATTGACTTGCAATGCATAATGTTCATTTGCATATAGACATATACATAAATCAACATTGAACACAACCGTGCTTGAATATGAAGCAATATAAATGTTAAGGCAACCGTAATTTTTGAATTTTTAGGCTTCGGGAAGATTTTGGCGGTTTTTGTATCAAAATAAGATGGTAAGATTTTGGTGCGCTTAATTTTGTCGTTTCCCTGTGCTTTGTAAATGCTTGGCGCATTACTTGATTTCAACGGCAGATAAAGAATTATTTTTCAACAGCAGACTTGAAAAGCGGACGTCGTTTGGATATATAGCAATTTAGATGTAACGACTATCGTTTTAAAAATTAATTTTCAAGAAGTGATTAATGCTCGCATATCCATATATTTTTCGCAAAAGAAAGAACTTACAACTCGCACATGTGACGGCAAATGCTTCATATTACCAACAAAATAAATACGTAGTCAATTGTTCGCATTATCATAAATTAGGCTGAATAAGCCTTATTCAATTCTGCAAGCATTTACATTGGCTGTTTCACAATATTCATACTTCAGATTTAAGATCAATGTTATGTGATTTTAACTTCCTTAATGTGTTCAACATAGTCAAAATACCAGTACTCTTTCTAGTTACAATGGCAAACATTGGTTTAATGACTGTTTATTCGAAAATATTATTTGGCTGCATTGACACCATTTAATTTAAATAAGTTATCCTCAACACACACTAATCTCATAAGTAAGAAAGGGGATTTAGATGTGGAAGATGAAAACCACTTAATTTTAATTTGTAGTAATTATCAAACTATAAGACGATATATTTACATTTACTTAACCAATGCAAAATGAAGTATATGTGGGTATAACTGACACCCAAAACGTGACTATTTTGACGTCACAAATGTTGACGTGGTGACGTCAATTGATTATCGTCAAAATGATTGTTCCATCTCGTAGATTAAATCGTCGTTGATAATGATTTTCCTGGTCTAGCTTTAATGCTGAGACCCCAAAATGAGTTGATAATTAATGTAAATTTAAGCATTAAACTATCTTCCTACATGTATGGAATATATGGTCTAGATCGATGCCAGAGCTTTGCAGACAATCATCTCATAATCGGCTAGCGCGCATTATGAAGATTGTCTGCAAAGCTCTGGCATTTATATAGACCATATATATCATATGAAGATAGTTTAATGCTTAAATAACCCATTTGAGTAAATTAAAATACAGCTGTTATTGTGGGATGACATGATAAATTATCTTCGTTACATGTAATTACCAAATTTTATATTTGAGGTCATTCAAATACGATATTGTCTTGGGTCATCCATTAAGAGTTTATGTGTTACGATTGTATCAGAATCTGTGTGGTAAGTTGTGTAGAGTAGGTGTAATATACCATTTTTATTTGACGACAATATTTTATATCCTTGATATGATATAGCGAGATTGCGAGCACTAGACAATGTGGAAGTTTGCGTTGATGCAATTGGGACATGTATTTTGCACGGCAACTGAATGGATAAGAATATTGTGTTTTTAATGTTACAGTTACGTTATTGGGCGTCGATATTCCCATGCTAACGAATCACTAAGATCTTTTAATAATTCATTCGACAAAATACAGTTTAATTCGTAAAACCTGAACATTTTCAATATATTACTACAGAAAAATAACAGTTCAAAATGTTCGACCATTTATAATTTTATTTATCGAATGATGTGTAAAATATGTGTAATTTATTGATACAATACGTTTGTTGACATGAAGAATATTTGCCTGTAATTCAATATCCTTTTTCTTGTGCTATAAACGTATTTTAAGCGTGATATATTCGAAGAAATTCCTTTTTCTAACAGTGATACTCAAAGTTGTCATATTTTAAACATTTTCTGTACTAAACTAACACTCGTCTTAGGTGCATCTGTCCTATCGATCTTTTTAAACGTTCCATGTATTGTTTAACAGCTGTGATATATGTTAATGGTTTTTCATTAAAAAATACTTTTCTTCTAAATATTTAGTGACATTTTCATGATAATGAGGTAAAAAAATGCTAAATAATTACTTTAAAATTATTTTTAAATGCATGCAGGCACGACTGTAAAATTAAAATAGTACAAATAATAACAAATGTTCGTTTTGATGCGTTTATTTTTCAAGGAAATAAAACGGCAATTTTCCAAGATAGACCACTTAAGCACCATAAAAACCTGTATTTGTCATTGATTAAGAATTCGTACTTTGTATCATGATATCGTTATCTACATTGTACATTTATTGTATAATCCATGGTATTTTCTGCTTTAATATAACCTCATTTCTTACGAAAACTAGAATCGCTTCCTCGCAACAATCTCTATCAGAGCCATTTGTGGTACTAAGCCATCGTTCATGAAAGCGAAATCCCATATCCTTTTGAAATACACATCGAGCAGCTGTTCCTTTTCCAAATTTGATCTATTGTCTCCCAATCCGTTGTAAATAAAATTGTACAGCCAAGGTTTGATCCCAGCAACAATTCGATCCGCGTAAAGTTTCTTTGTTCCCTCATCTTTAATTAGAACAAATGTAAAATCATTAATAATAAGTCAGTAACAGACATACATATATAATCGATAAATTACCATAATTATACTTTAAATGTACTTATTTTAGCACTCTTTTTTAAGCGTTTTCTGCGATGTCTTTGAAGTGCTAATTCATGCACATTGGTAAATGTTGTAAGCGAGTATTTAACATAATTGGGCTAATCTATATCCACGGTGATGAATAGTAAATTGCAGTTTGTGGCATTCACGCTAAAATGGCCGCTATAATACACACGTTTGCAATAGTGTAATAAGATGAGATATGATGAGTTTTTTATTACGTATAATGCAAACATTGCAAATTGTGTATGCAACATTTTCCCGCAAGAATCCAGCAATAAATAAATTTCTCGTGGTTACCATGGTTTCCCAGCGTCATTCCAACAAGGTTTCGTTACTTGGGGGTTGGGATTTCTGTTCTGCTTTAGGAGTCAGAGTGCGAGTATGTCTGGTGATTCTGTTTACGCTCTACGCTAGGGATGGTCGAGGCAATTTTTTCAAATCCTGAAGGAACTGGTTTGTGATGTTTTTGATGTATTGATGGTATTTGTGTATATTTGTATGTGTGTACATGTACTTGTTAAATATTGGGAAATCCCCATTATTTTTATGGGAGTTTGTAACTTGAACATTTTAGAAATGATTCTGTTACTATTTGAGACTGACACAATAACATCATCAATAATCTGGGGAATCGTTTAGGAAAACATATCATTACTCAGTGATACACGTAGATTTGATATGGAAGTACATTTTAATGTCTGTTAAGGGAATTATTTTTACATTTGTAAATGCTGGATCTACTGTAAATTAGTATTAGAAAACATTGAAACGTAACCATATGGTAGCTACTGTGAAAGTGTGTTGTAAAAGGAATAGACGCATATAGTTTATCGTGGTGTATTGTGATTTATATTAATTCTAAACATAATTAAATCATTCATCTTTATTTAACTCTTGGTTGTATTTGAGTACGAAAAACATTTTCGATGATAGTAATTGTTTAGCACGAAAGTCTTGAAACCTCATACCTATGTTAATGACGTTTGTTATATCAATATAATATACATGTTATACAATGGTCTAAGGGCAGACAACTCTATGAAGCTAGACATTATTTGAAACTGAAATGACTCCAGATTTAGAGTTGTTTATTGATGCTGCTGCTGCTTAGATGAAGAATATCCATGTGGATGCCTTACATGAGACTCTTATGACAGATAATATTTATAACTGCGATATTCCTGACCATTAGTAGAGCCCTTTATGGACATAGACATGGTATCAATCAACGCTACCTGGATTATAGTGGTTTTTTTTTTACTTGGCCGTGACCTGAATAGCTAGGTGTTCATTGCATCATGACAAGATCGAGGTTTCGGATGATGTAAATAGAATAGGATAACCACGTCAGTTTTGACGACGGGTCCCACCTGGGAAGTATCGCTCAAAAATAAAATGATTAACAAAGGTTTATTGTAAAGGACACGGAACTGCCAAACCAATTAAGTAGCGTGTCCCGAAATAGGGACAAATGTATGCAACGTGATATAAAGAGTTTTAAACACACACATATAAAGATAAAGGTAATACAGTTTATAACCGGATTATAAATAGATACACAGAGTTTAAACAACGTACATTTAAAGGTGAAGGTAATACATATTTTAACCAAATCATAGTAATATAAACATTCTTATTACAGCACACGTACTGTTTAGCGCAAAATCAAAATAATAATGCACACAGTAGGCGAACTCCACTGAATAACTACCGGATGTTGCGACCGCCAAAGCGAGATATTTGTTTTCAAAGCACAGTATGCATGTTATCATGGTCAAGGTTTCGATATTTTCTCCCGATTACGAAGGTTGTCGCAAAATATAATATATATACATGTATTTACATTATTCTTTGATATTAATTTGTACTTCTTCAAAAATGACACCTATAATTTACTGAAAATAGATCGAATCAGCGCCAGTAGTACTCTCTGTGGCCTATGGTCTCGCAAATCGTTTGAATAATTAACTCGTTGATCATCTTTCACTTACAGTTTACGAATTTTTCCTCCATTTGATTATGCTTTGATTCAAAATACTTCTCATAGAAAGCATTTGAATTTAAGAAAACAAATTAAATATCGATTATAAACAGCACCCTTAGACACGGTACTGTATGGCTTGTAGCGAGAAGACTGTATGTTGATAGCGATTTTGGTTTTATATGTCTCTATGAAATGTTGAATTAATCATTTTGTATGTAAGTGAATTAAGACCCTTTTTCACACAGATAGATAACTTGGATAATGGCGTAATTGCTCAGAGAGTTGCGAAGATTTTGATGACGTCATTAACCACTTCATTTGTAACAATACATCTTTAGAAAGAACAGTGAAAAAATAAAAGAATTTTCAAATAATTCCAAAAGAAATATGCCTTCAGGGAAAGCATAAAGTCTCATATGATAAAAACTGGGGTGTTCACGTACACATACTTAGTACGGCATCCCTCAAAACCCCAATGTATTAATGCAATTTTCACTGAAAAAAGACACTATCTGAATGTTGACCAATCAGGAACCAGAAAAGTTGAAAAAGGAATTCCAACAAGACCATCTCACCACTGATTTTGTTATTTGATATCAATAGTAGTGTAGTGGATAAAGCGGTATACTACGACGTCATAATACGTCTTCAAGAAACAGTCTGAAGAGCTACCTTGAATGTGGCTAAAGTACATGTAGACCTTCATTATGTTTCTTCTCCCAAAGTAACCCACGATTTAGACATAAGGAAGAAGAAAGATAATAAAGAAAAGTAAAAGAAAATATCCTTAATTTAGTTTCCTTTTACAATTATTCAATAGGGGCAGCAAGGGCAATTCTAACACCCTACATGCAGGAACAGGCTAATTACTTGAGGACTGACGATGCCTAATAACTGTCAACTTTTATCTTCAGTTATTCTGAATATGTGCAATCGCAGAAAGGCATAATTTAATGAATCTGTATACTGTGTAACTCTAAAATGGAATTCTTTGATAATATTGGATTATACGTGACCAGATTCTACTGACGGTTCCATTCAACAATAATAATACTGATGTTCATGGTAATGTTGGGAATGGCATAGTGTCTTATTTAATGCACCCTTTTAAATTAGTATCTCGTGTAAGTATTTTTAGACTGGAAATTTTAATTTTTTTTATATGAACAAATGTGATGTAATGTAGTATTTTGTTTTAAATGTGTGACATTATAATAAAATATATATCTTACGATACCCACTACTCTGGCATTGCAATTCATCCACAGTTCTAACCCATTAACAGGTACAAGAAGAAACTTCGAATTACATACAAACTAGAATAGAAATGATGAAAATATGGCTAAATACACATTATGTAGTACCTTGAGACATATCTTACATCAATAATTTTCAATAACGTCGTAAAGACTCTAGATATGTTCCCGTGTATACGTTTGTATTCGTTATACATGTACGTGTGATTAAGATTTAAAATGAAGTTGAATTTAGATCGCATAAGGTAATTAATCAAATGTGATTTAATATAATATACAACACTGGTATATGTATCTTATACGGTGAAAAATTCGAAGAGACACATACAGCAAATCGCTAGGAATCTACAGTATAATCACTACAAACCATACAGTCTATTCCGTCATGACCAGCTACAAACCATACAGTAGCCCCCGAATAAGACATAATTGTGGATATTCTAAACAAAAAATTTCACATACATTGTTAGGTTGTCTTTCCATACAAAATTTATTCATCATATATTATGAATCATACTATAATTCTTCCAATTTGTTACTAGAATTACAGAAATTAGGTCGGTTCGAATGCTGGTGTTGATGGCTGATGGTGAACGATTATTAAGTGGTTATCAATATATATAAATATATAATCATACCGATTGCAAAAGTTAGATAAATAATCGCTGAATCTATTTTGATAGATCACACGATATATAAAGTCCCTAGAACACACATTGAATATCAGTACCAGCTAATCTTTTTTTTTCATCTCTCGCTTCGGCAACGTTCGGTATTTATACAATAGAATTCGTCTACTGTGATGCCGATGATGGTTTATAAATGTGGATATGAACTAGAGCAATTCGGCAGTTCAAAAACTGTCGCTTCAAAGAAAGCTTGAAAAGCGCTAAAATAAAACTACAGATTATGAAAAGCGCTACAATAAAACTACGGCTTATATAAGTACGTTAGCATAAATGATATATTACTACGTTTAGTTACCTTTTTCTGTAACCCCAAATGAAGGGTGATCTAGTATGCTGACAAAAGATCGAGTTGATACAAGCTCTAAACTAGCTTTCTGTACGTCACCGTCTTTCTCTTCGAAGGGCAAAGCGAAGTCGGCTTCTCTTCTAGTCACTTCATGGTAGACGTTGCAATTAATAAACTCTTCCTGTAATTAATATTTAAACCTTTACTATTTTTAATAATCTAAAACTACATTTTTATAATTTTCTTCCATATACAGAAAGAAAGTATACCATTTCTACACATTATACGACATGATGCTTCGTATAAATTGTATATGTATCCTAGGATACTCTGATATGATGGCTTATTACCATATAAAACAGTTCCACTATACAAGAAGACACGACATGAATGTACCGCAGTCTCCCAAAACACGCACCTCGCACAACATACACGCAGCACACCACATAGATGGGATGCCGTCCTACTATGACCATAGCTGTTAATAGGACGTTAATTAATCAAAGAAACAAACAAAAAACAAATTATAATCCTATGATAACAAATCTTCAAACCCATATTGTTTTCGCAGCGAAGTTTACCGAGCAGCACACCCTACTCGGTCATATAATATTGACTAAGGACGAACCAGTCTATGTCCTCCATGTATAATGAAAGGCTGATGACCTCACTAGATAGAATCCAAAGCATAAATTGGTCTTTTAATGTTTCATATTGTTCTAAAAACAATTAAAATATATGGCACACTGGCCTATGTTTCGTTCAGTTGTGTTTTACCCCAGCTAATGTATCTGCTTTGTTTAGTGAATTTTGATGATTAAATTACTCCTTTATCATCCAAATGCCAGTTTTATTTATCCTAATACATCCTTAAAAGCAAGAAGCTTTGATTTCTTTCTAAATTCAAAATATGCGCATCTGTTATTTCCCCTGTCAGAATGACTTGTTAACCGATATGTTATTTGTATTGCCCTAGCAAAATTTATATCCATCATTCATCCCATATGGACTTCATTTCATTTAACTTTTAATCTGTTGTAATTGCTTAGTGTTATATATATCTGGTTGAAAATTAGTACCCCTGCGACTTTGCATCGCTGGGAATATAGTATTGCAATTGGTTTCTTTCTGACACCATTTATTGGCACTATATCATTTTAGCAAGGGAGTTACCAGCAAACATTGATTATGGAATAAAGACCAATCGGGAGCACTGGTTTCTGACGTCATCGGAACCTCAATTGTATGACGGTTGCCATCTTGACAGAACAATTATTGGTGAACTATTAAGTTACAAATTTATTATCCGCAATATATACTGTGTCATAAATATCGATAAATAACATTTTTAACAAGCAAGCTATTATCAATATGCATTTCACATGCAATAAATTTTACTTGAAAAACTACCTGTGTCGCTATGATACAGCACATTTATGAAATTTATACGCGGTACATCCGGGTCTTTGGTAAATTTTCCAAATCGGTCAATGTGTTCTGATTGGTGTAAAAAATGTACAGTATTTTTTACCAGAATCCTTACCTTAGTAATATGGCCGTCCTCCATGAGGGATTTAAAGATACGATCGAGTGTAAAAGTGCCGCCTTTTAAATGTAGTGTAGTATCTCCTCGGTCAGTTGTGCCCAAGGTCAGCACTACCAAATACCCTCCTGTAATTTTAAAAATAAAATCTCAATACGAGGTAACGTATGTATGTTCTTGCAAACTTGGGTATGTCACACCGTCATGAATATGTAAGTCAAAACTTATTCCATATAGAACATACGGTTACTTGAAATGATGATTATTGTATAATTACAAAAAGACAATTACACCACGAGCATTACGCAGTATCCAAAACCATGCAGACATCGTGACACATTGCAATCATGACAGGCGGTCCTCAAACTACACTGACTGACTGTTGATATGACTCTATTAAGATAAATACACCCCATTAGTGATTGATATAATTTGTTAATTACAGGTGTCGGTGTAGGGAGGGTATGAATTAAGTCACCTTTTACAACCATGCCACAGAGGCAGTAGCTTCAATGTTAACGCCCAACCTGCAAACAATGCGTGTGGTAACTACGTAGTTTTGACCATCATACCAATATAACGAAGTGCCTTATTTGATTTGAAGATTGCGATACCTTTTCGAAGTTCTTTTCCACGCATCACTAGAAATGTGATCCAATCCAGCATAGACTGGTCATAATACTGTTTTCTTTCCTCGCCATCTCCTCTGTCCGGAAAACAGGCATCTCTCAACTTGCAAGGGCTAAATGAAATTGATTCAAAAGTGATATTGCATTTGGTGGTTTTAAAATTGTATCAATTTTATAAATAGTTTCACCTCCTCGGTTCTAGAGTACATAGAATCATAACGAACATGCTTACAGCGATTTAACGGTTATAACGCAGTTATTTCCTGTCAAACTTCCTATTACTATGCTATACTATGCATATAAAGAATTAATCAGATACACTAGTTTTATGATAATGACATGATATCGCTACCTCTAGACGTTCGTTATGATTGTGTTTTACAGTAACTTGATTTTAAATAAAATAAATTTAATGTGGTTTGTATAGACTGGTAGTCATCATTTTCCTTACAACGTGACTACCGATTATTGATTAAACCTTTATCTAATTGTGATATAAATTGATAACGTTTTTAAAAGCTGTCCGGCAAGTGAAAACTAATTACGAATGTATATGACTAGTTATATACATTATAACTAGTTCTTATTTACTAGTTCGAATATATATCAACTTTTTGTTATAACAAATGATAGAATAATAATACTTGTCCGTAAGCCTAAGAGTTGCTTTTTAAGTTCCACAACTTCATAATGGACAATGGGACAAAATATTACACTATCCACGTTGATTACGTTGACGACGCTGATGATTTTTTCATTCATTTTTTTTTCTCATGCCATTATTCTTCAACATTATAAGTCATGTATTAGTGTTGGTATATTTTGCATGGAAATTTATTTGGATAAGAAGTTGTGTCATGTCGCCATATCGCAAGGCAGATTTGACAAGATTTCCGAAATGACATGACTTCGTATTGGTTTCAAAATTGTACCGCTTTTGAAATTCTCAACTGCAATAGTAATTTATCAATGTTATATATTTTTCAATATTTGACATCTCCACATTTCGCTGTAAATTGATCTATAAGGATTTTACTCACTGACGAAATACAATGTTATCATTACAGATATGTTCAAAAATAATGGATCTTGAATTACTGATTAAGTATTATGGAATTTTAATTATATGTAATGTATTATTAGTTTCTAATGGCGGAGGATAATTATTGATACGATTTCCTACCATTTAAAAAAAAAAATCTTTTTCGTTATGAATTATTTTATCTTGAAATTGAATTCTTTAAACTAGGCTTCTTGGTGACTGTTGGTTGTTTCTGTGTACCTTTTGGGAATCAGACCCGGGTATATGTGTAACATAAACATCGCCTGATTAATATCATTACTATATAATTTTGAGGCAAGAAAGAAAGAAAACAAATCACAATATCTTTTCGAGACCATGCTTTACTCACAACAATGAGAGTCTAAAACCGTTAAATACCATTTTGAAAGGTACATGGCTGCAAGCGATGAAATGATCAAGTCATTTGATCTGTCGGGTAGACATTGCTCAAACATGGTGCGTCCTACTGCAGCATAAAATATGTCGGGTCCAATATGAAGACCAGCTTAAAATAAAAAACATTGCTCTGAAATACGGCTCCACTTTGGACAGCATCTTAACTCTGCCAACTGTATTTAATCATTTGCGAAATGAAAAAATATTACTAATATTATTGTGAAATTGACTATACTTATATTTAAACAACTGAACGTTCAACAAGCAGAGCTGTAACTTCAGTATGTATGCAGTACGAAAATACAGATATAATATACATATATCACTAACGCAGTTTATTGAATATGCATGTATTCCATTGCGTTCATATCACCTTAAACAAATCACAACATTGTTCAGTCCCAAATATACATTCAAGACTTTAAGCCAACTGACGTACACAAATCAGTTTTATATAACATTTGATGACGTTTCCTAACGGATTTACTACCGATACAACAAAACGGATATCGTATAGATCATATTACAGTAGTGGTATATACACAATATTACACAGACAAACTCACTAGATGTAAGGTAATTGCTAGGAATATTTATGCGTTCAAAATGATCACTCAATCTTAAAGACTAGTAGTTACTTACCGTTGATGGCATCAGTCATCCGGTTGAAGTCATTTTTCGGTATGTCAGTATAGTATATCATGATCTGACGAACTTTACTGGCTATCCTTTCACGTGCACACCTCTCTGGAAACAAATGATTATGCTAACTGTTTTCAAGAAGCTGACAGTAAGTGTTGCATGCAACACACATCCCCTGTCGTCAATTATATTTTCTAATCTATGACAAGTTACTATTGCATGGATATGCTATTATTGCATGAAGTTTGGACAAATTCTGTCTCAAGGTATCATCCGGATACAAAAAATTTTGAACAAACTATTTTTAAGTGTCAGTGACCTTTTGACCCCAAATTCAATCCCAAGCTATTTTTTCTCCTATGTTACCATTGAAGTTTGAACAAATTTCGTTGTTGTGTTCTCAAGTTATCATTCGCAAACCAAAATTTGAGAAACAATCTACTTTAGTAACAGTGACCTTTGTAGTTGACCTTTAGAACACGATTGAACCCCAAACTGCATTTTCTCATATTCTATCATTGTGTGAATTTTGATCAGAACCTTTTGATGTCTTCTTAAGTTGTCATATGGAAACTAATATCTTGTGAAACAAACTATATAAGTATCAGTGACCTTTGGAGTTGACATTTTGACCCGAATTCAATCCTTAGCAGTATCTTCTCATATGCTACTTTTGCGTGAGCCTTGATTAAATTCCATTGATGTGCTCTCAACCATCATTCGGAAATTGAAAGGATTAGTGAAACAATTTATTTTAGTAGCAGTGACCTTTGTAGTACATATTTTGGCGGCCATAATTTTGTAATTCAGTAGAATTACAAAATTATGTCGTTTTGGTTCAAACTCAATATGGCGATCATCTGGTGGATTTTATGACCGACTAGTATACCTATAAACTTACTTGTGAACCTGAGAATTTTCCCTCTTGATGTAGAAATCATTTGCTGATAATAATGCTCAAGTAGTTCATTTATCTTTTATTTATAATTCTCATCATAATATGTTTATTGCGTACGACATATTATTTTAATATGCATGTAATAGAATTACAAAAATACATATCGGTTCTCTTATTCTTCTTTAAACTGTCAATGACGTCTTTTAAATGTTTATTATAACGTTTCGGCGGTTTATAGCCAGAATTGTTATACACTAATGCCCCTGTGCCTATAATTTTGCCATTCATACTCTCATATTTCCATTATAGAATTTATCACAGACTTTTTCTTTTAAACTTGAAGTGTCAACTTCGGATTCCGCATTTCCACTATACAAGAAGACACAACACGAATATACACGCAATACACAACATACATGGGAGGCCGTCCATACATGACCGTAGCTGTTAATAGGACGTTAATTGAATCAAACAAACAAACAAGCATTATCACCGTTACCAGAGCAAACCATAATTCGAGGCTTGTTAGTTGTAAAGTAACTGCACTATATGATTTCCATTCGAATTTTGGGAGAGTGTTGTCTATCTTACTGTCTTTTCTCCTATGTGGTACTGTTAAAGTTTAAGCATTTCAAACAGACAGAACTTACAGACCTACCAATGATGTCATTGAATATATCCATCGATGCAGTACCATCAGAAGATCCAACATCGGCAATGGTCAGACAGGGTGATGCACTGTCCCATTTATCGAGAATACTTTCTGAAATAAGTTGCCCAGATATTTACAGTTATATAAACAATCCCTTTACTTGATTTATTAATTTTATTTCTAGAGAGCTACTTTTAAATACACAATTGTTTATTTTAACATCATTAATGTCATACCATGTAGCCGGAACTTTCCACAAAGAAAACTTTCGTGGTTATAGATAATGAGAAAAAAATTTATTTCAGAAGTTTTAAAATTTCGTGATTTGGTTGAATGAGTATATATGATATTTTACTAATTCTTACTGTATCGTGGATCTTTTCCCGATCATTATGTCCCGCGAAATGGCGAAAATATTATCCTCGTGAAACTCACCGGCTATACCGTTATGAAACAGTAACAAAATGGCTAGCAATTGCAGATATTATATTGTCATGTTCATGAGATTATAAATATATGCAGCATATACTTTACCTAAACAATAGTTGATGGTGTTTAAACTTAGATGAATAGCGTGGCCATTGGTGGCGAGTAGTCCATTATATTGTGATGAAGGCAATTTGTCATATTTCATTGGAGATCGCACCCAGTTTCTCTCCATTGTCTGTCACTGTTTACTGTAATCTAATTAAGAATCAGTTGTAATGGCCTGTCTACCCCGGGATCCCGCTTCGAACAACCGATCAGCGTGGAGGCGACGTCAATACCAAAATGTGTGATCGTATAGTTTTTTATTAAACCCTCGACACCAGTCAGCAGAGCGTAGACACACACACAGTTAACATACAGCTCAACTCAAGTGTATAAGGATGTGGCGGAGGAATTTAATAACACGTCAATAAACACATTTTAACAAGTTAGTTAAGTTTTGAAATATAATACTGAAAAGATAATATACCTGTTAATCAGCACTTTGTGGCAGCTGTTATCAGCGCCTGGTATATATATATATATACCTTTCTTAAAATTAGCTCATGAATATTCGTCTTAGAACCAAAACGAGGCTAAGTGAGCACAGCGGCGGTTGTAACACATTGCAGTAATAGTAGAATTTGTTGTAAAAATTTGACCTACCTTATCTTTTGTTGGAAAACCGTATTGAAGTTAACATAATATTCCTATAGAGTTACATGGATCAATTTGATCACAGACACCGACACCAGTGGCTGAATTATGGCATATATGATACGTATGTATAATATATCCCAGTATCGAGGGAAAAGAATATAGCACAAACTAGATCATTAATATACAGCGGTAGAAATATATAGGTTTAAAACATATGTACGTGTAACCAACAAAAAATTAGATAGGACTCTCTTAAGCTCTGATGCACTTTCATATTTTCTGCTGTACAATCTAAATTTGTGATAGAACATAGAGTGGATATCTGTATATAATTTATTTTCATTTGTTACACTCATTTCTATTGGAGTATTATGACGTCATTTATACAAAACGGTTTTGCAGGGGATTTTAAAAGCGGCACAGTCATTGATCAAACTGAATTATTGGATAAGATATCAAACTAAATTTGTTTCATCGTGTAAGTAAGTAAAATCTTGGAAATTTATGCCGAATTAGTACCTGAGCGAGTTATCTGAATGAAATTATAAGCATTATTCTCAATATATTTTGGGGTAATGAAGTCATAGAAAAAAACCCGGAAGGACATTCTTCATAGACGATAAAGTCATAGACAAAAACGGAAGGACATTCTTCATAGACGATAAAGTCATAGACAAAAACGGAAGGACATTCTTATAGAGGTCTATGAAGAGTGTCCTTCCGGGTTTAATAATGCAGTTAAGGATGTACTCCTCTGAGAAGTCAAAATTTTCTTGTATAAAACTTTTTTTCTCATATTGATTTTTGGAAAAAGGAGTCCATACCATAAAAGAAAATTGAAGAAAACATATGTCCGTGTGCTCGTTTTTGAGCTTTTGTCACTCAAAGATACCTAGTTGACAAAATATTGGATTTTATGGGATTTTCGCAGTTTTGACCATATATACACAAGAGGTTAAAGCCATGATTTCCTAATGATGTGTTTGATATGTATGGATGTTTGTAGAATTTATTTTCCAGTAGTCTTCTTTAAAAATATACGAGTTTTGATTAATAAGACTATATTTTTTCTCAGAATAACAACATATGCTATCCCTACCCCTTAATTTTGAGCTACAAAATGCACAATTTTCAGCCATTTTTGCCAAATTAAACCTTTTATAGAAAAAGTTCTAGTATTAAACTTTTGGTAATATTTTGCATATCAAAAGGGCAATGGCTGTTCTTTCTAAGTCAGGCAGAAAAATGGGGGGTCCGTGTGCTTACTTTTTCGCTCCATTTGAATATGTGTTATTTTTTCCGTATTTTAGAGTAAACATTTAAAGTGCTCAAATTACCATTAAATATGCATCTTTAAACATTTACTTTAATCAATAGAATTTTTCGAAAAGTATTTCAGGAGTTTTTCTTCATTCGTTGAAGTAATTTTTTTTTAAATTTATGTAGTTCACAAAATATCATTAAATAGCGCTTAGCAATACTGTAAACGGCATTGCAATTCTCTACTTCATACGTCCGAATATATTTGTTACTTTATTAAAAGTACCAGAAATCATGTGTGCGCAAGATCATGTTCCTTTCCTCTAGTCAGCAAACATCTGATTGGGGAATGTGAGTATCTTTTTCTAATTGTATGATTTTCTTTTTTTTTAGTTTTCAATATGTAAGGTTACATCAGACATCAGCACATAAATCATTTATCATTTTCATTCAGTCACTCATTCATCATCATCATCAGCATATATATACCCACTCGATATAGAACATCATTCAGTAATTATCATGTCCAACAGTAGCATATTATATTTGATTACCATTATCACACTCAGTAAACAGCATCACTATAGCTACAGCTTTGCACACTAACATCATCACTCAATTCGCATCATCATTACCATGATTATCATCATTGTCAAAAATATCATCAGTACATGTATTTTAATATCATGATCAATAACTCTCATATTTTAATATCATAATCAATGATATCGCATATATCCTCTTATCATCAAACATAACATTATATATGGTATCATCACCCACATCGACATCATTCACAAGCAAGATAATTGTACAAGGTCATCACTGTTTATTTTACATGTAAGCGTCCAAATTGATCTGAATGAGTTATATTTGTAATAATATTTTTGATTGTTGATTGTGTACAAACAAACAGAAAAAAAACATACTGAATACTAAGGAGAGAGAGAGGGAGAGACAGACAGACATACAGACAGACAAATAACAAACAGACAGAGGCAAGCAGACAGAGACAGACAGACAGACAGAGACAAGCAGAAAAAGACAGACAGACAGACATGTAGACAGACAGACAGACAGACAGACAGAGAGGTGGGGTGTAACTATAAGACATCAAATATTCAACATTGCCAGGGGAAATGAATAAACAAGAGAAGTAAAAAAAAATGGGCAAATAATTATACTTTTTACAACACTGCCAGTTTTTCCCTCTTCTTCCAATTCTTATCAAACCTTTCTTTAGCAGAAACACCTTTACTAGTAGCTATAAATTTTTATATCCTATAGTGTCCCTTGATAGTGTTGATTAAAGCATTTACATTTAAGGAGTTATAGAGACATCTACTCTTGTATATATAATGTTTAATTATAATGAGAATTTCTTTATATATCCCATTATTTTTCAGATTCTGTCAAAGAAGACCAAAAAGATATGATTCTTTATTAAAACCGAAGAGAATAAAGAGTGCATCAAAAGGAATTTCAAAAGTATAAAGGATGTTTTGAACCTCTTGGCATTCCCACAGCACACGTATAATAGTCTCAGTCTCAGAATTACAAAGATCACATAATGGAGAGTCACTGCAGATCTAGTTCTGGAAGAAATGTATCTGAACTGTATTTTTTTCCTTCCGATCCATACCACTTGAGTTCTTGAGTCATTTTTAGTCCTGATACACTAGCAAAATATCTTAATTCTTTTATCAATTCCCTAAGTGATTACCATCTAGTGCCAGTGAGGTATCATCCGCGTATTGAGATAAGAGTATTGGATAGCCGTTAATATAAATTCCTTTATTCTTCATTATGTCGTAATTCAATTGGCAAAATTTCTGCGCATAGAATAAAGATTTAAGGAACGATGTGGTCGCCTTGGCGATAGTCTCTTTAAATGAGAAAGAATGAAGATGGGTTCCTACCTTGATTAATAGCAGCGCTAGCATTGTAGTGAAAGGTTTTACCAATATATTGAATGACACCTTAGACAAGTCAAACGTTTTCGCCAATATAACGCCCCTTTAAAACCCAGTCTGATCGTTATCAATGATTTCATCCAATATTGATTTATATTTACGAACTATGGTACCCGACGCTATTTTATAGACAACATTCAAAAGAGTTATTGGCCTCCATTTTTATGAAATATCTTGATTTATCTCCCTGAGGGATGCATGAGATGATACCATGTCGTTGTGAGATAGATAAAATGCCAGAATGATACCCTGAATTGATCCAGCGCACAAAAAAAATCCCAAAATATTTCCAAAAACATTTATAAAACTGTAAAACCATCTATATCGGGACTTTTGTTATTTTTTATATTTTGCAAACTTTTCCCAACTTCTTCCAGTATTATTAAACCCTCAATCTTATGAATCAATATAACTTGGTTTTTTTCTAAAAAAGCTATCTAAATTGATATCTTCTTGATTGCTATAAGAATCATACAGCTTTTTTATAAACAAGGCCACTCATAGATGCTGTGAATGAAGGACTCAAACAAAGGAATAAAGAAATTTATTTTCCATTTAAATATTGAATTTAGTATACTAAGTGTGCAGTATTGAATTTTGAAGTTAAGCATATATATTTAAATTGTGCCGGTCAAGTGGTCAGGACTCTGTATCCTGAACCGACTTGAAAATAACCAGTGGTAGCGCGGCTACCGCCACATAAGTATTTGAGGGGTAGAAGACTCTTGCCTAACTACCCTAACCATTGACGACTTAGTTACACCATGGATTCACCTGAATAGTTCTAAAATCCTCTAAGAAACATCCAGGATTCCAAAATACATGTACAAACTTAGACATTTATTAAAAAGACACATAAAATAAAGGTTCACAATATCAGCAATATTTCACCATCTCCAAACATACTCAAGATTCCATTCCAACTATCTATTGACATCTTCATTATAATCTAGACTAACAGCTGAACCTAAAGTAACAGTAACAGATGCATCTTTACAAAGTATTCCCAGCTTCTCAGTACCAAATACATTCCTAAAATTAGCATGAATAATCCCATAAACTACATGTAACACGATACACAAACATTACAAGCTCAGGAACTGAGGAAATCACCTCTCTGCCCATCGCTACACACTAACAACAACAAACACAACCGACCTCGGACAGAGACAGACGCAGCTGACTGGTTTCAAAGATCACGTCATCTATGGAATATTAGCACGTGAAGGGATCGCTGGATTCGCTGGAAATTGCTGGATCACTCGCTGGATAATCTCTAACCAACATCAATAATCATACAAAACAATGTTTATCGAATTGTTATCTTCTATAAACATTAATACACGTAAGATAACTCTAATAACTCACTTTTCCTTCACATTTCACGTTCAAAACATCGTCTGCAACAACCTGAAGCACTATACAAAATACGAAACTAATTATAATAAGCTATCGGCTAGCTCCGCAGCTGTCATAACAATAATGGCTGCGCCCTGTAGCAGAAACATGTGCTTCAATACATCGATTACTTGACATCTTTACACAATAAACAGACCTCGTAAGTAATCGGTTATCAGTAGGAGCATCTATCTATCTATCAACCGTAAGTGATACATCCTTATCATAAATAGATTTAGCTGCATACACTGACAAAACCGTGTTGTCACATTATGTTATACCGTATTTATTTTATGATTATTGTTCAAGAACAATAAGTTTCTTGAAATAACTGAAATAAAATTTCATTACAAATATTGAAAAGATATTAAGATATTCAGCTGTGAGAACATTTTGATATCAAATCAAATGCTGTAAAGAAGAAATTGGATTGATACAACGATTGAAAATATATTCCTCAACGTTCAGTAATTAACATAAAAACACAAACAAACAACATTCTAATAATCCATGTAGAGGCCGTGCAAAATACGTTCACTTGCACAATATAAGTCCATATATTTTATTATCGAAGTTCCACATTTTCTAGAGCGTGCTCGCTAGTACAGCTACACTAACGTATGCTTCGAGGCGGAATTATTTTGTCATTACCTCAACTAATATATTATCATGATTATTATATTAACTTGTAAATAGGCGGGTTACGTCACACTAAAGTTTTACATACATCATTTTATAGTATGGTAATTACCATACATTAAAATTTAAAGCGATACTCATTATCCAAATTACAACTAGGACAAAATCTTTGTTCTCTCGCAATGTTATTATAACTGCCTTTTTTGATTGCCAAATTATGAATAGATAGACGCGATTTAGGAGATTTGGAGTTTAGAAGGTAAATAGTTGGTCAAATGTTACTGTATCATAAAATGATTTACAAGATGTTTGTATTTATTTAAGCATTTTTGATTCTCAAAAAAACCTGTTATATTTTGATGAGAATTCCAATAAGCCTCCCAGACTCCCAGAATAAGAAAAACTAATAACGACGTCGACATTTTCTCCTATACTTCACAGGGATATCGCGTGTTTCTATGGGAAAGATATCTCTATCTTACACAGGGGGGGGTGTATGACAGCTTACACGCGCTAGACAATAACGTAACGTCATCAACACATGCAGCGTAGGCGCGGCATGCATTGTCGATGCCGTCGTCAATTTTGACGCATATCGACGTACCTGTGATCATGACGCGAAAAAAAGCGATGAAAAACAGGATTTTTTCATATTTTTTTTCAAATAAGTAGGGAGAAAAAGAATCAAACATGGATCTGCCAAGTGGACAGGGATATCTCAACCCAAGTGAAAGATTTTTGCCGTCAACCCTCGGCAAGCCTCTGGTTAACATGCCACAATCTTTCACTCGGGTTGAGATATCCCTGTCCACTTGACAAACCAATGTAAGATTCCATTATTCTACAACACACCCACTTCGGCGATCCCCAGTCCTGGTATGCATAATGATATTATAGATATGCTGGTCAAGTTTCGCAGTTTCAATTTGAATTAGAACACTTTTTAAAAAGTGCAAATATGGCTTTACGTCCTTGGTCAGATAAATGTTCCATTATTTGACTACAGTACAACTCTTTAAATCGAACCCCCATTCCTCGAAAAACCCCATTCCTCGAACTAATCATATGGTCCCGACTGTTTCCCTTTATATATCATGACCCGCATACATCACAATAAACTTAATTCACCGAATGTATAGCTCCTGTATTTTCATTTTCAATAAATACAGTTTCAAAATCATTAACAAAAAGTTACTACAGATCGAACCCGGGCCGGCTAGGTGAAAGGCAAGTGGCTTAACCACTACACCACCCGATCACCACTTATCATAGTACTGTACTATGGAGATGTCACATTATAATGTCGGTCCACGACTGCCAAAAACCGTTAATAGATCACATAATATCATCAAAATGAACGGAATAGCTAAAAGCACAGCTCCGGCCATTCCCATAGCTTTGGAGGTGGGGCGATTGTCTTCCGCGCAAGTCCTCTTACGAATGGTAGCTACAAGAAAAAATATATAAATAAGAAAAAAAAAATTAAATAAATAACTTAAATTCAGTTAAATAAAATGCATTAGTAAGAAAATAAAAATGAATAAAATTTAATTAGCTTTACCAATATTTGGCAGCTTTTTTTAAAGATTTGAAAATCAGATTACACTTATTTCTAAAATACAAATAAAATGTAGTTAGATAATGGATATTGTTTGATTATATTAATACATGTAAAAAAAACATCAAGACATAATAAAACTGGGCAATCAGTGAGACCCCATGAATTGTATTATCTTCAACAAAACATATTGGCAGTTTCGACCAGGTACACACATGTACGTTTTCATACTTTGATACTAATAAATCTTATTTTCACAAATATTGATATTTTCGAAGGTAAGAGATAGCATTCCTTTCTGTTGAGCATTTACATTACGGTTTTTCGTGAAATTGAAACAATGATAGGCTTTGACGATTTATTAAAACACTGAAATAATAAAATAATCAGTAATATGAAAAATACCAATAAGTATTACATACACGAGAGAGCAGATTTATTCACTGTGAGTTGTTGTTTTAGCTCTAGGAATAGCATCTGCAGTTCAGAACTTGTAAAATTGAAGATCGGCTGTTTCCTTACGTAGCACCCACAACAGGATAAATTGGACTGAGCTTCAAAGATAACGTAATGAAGTTTACATGAAATATACGTATCAAACAATGACAAAAAATGTTCTCATTATTTTGAAAGGAATGTAAGAAAAAACAGCTATCAACTTCAAATATCACATGACCGATTATTTTCGATGGTTCTTGTTTTGCTATTTGATTCAAAAACGAGAAAGTACAATCTCCAAATATTTCGCGATTCAAATGTTCGCGATTATAGCAATGTTCTGCGAAATCTCGAAAAAAGCGTCCACTCGAAAATAACCGACTATATGGTATGTTATGTCTTAAACTAGTCATTCTGTTAAGATTTCTTCTTTGTATTGTGACTATTTCACGTACCATATAATACTTGTGCGAGAATATTGGCGATGTGATGAAGCTAAATCATCACGGCCGTGTATGGCACAATGTTGGGAGCAGACGATCGATTCCATCGTGTTGTTGAAAACGAAATATCTAAACCATTGGATAATGTAATCAAAAGTATTTCATGGCTCAATGTGCTCTAGTTTGTAATATTCACCCCTCGATGGCGGTTATATTGTAACACCACTTCGAGTTAGATATCTTGAACTAAAGCACAGTAGACCATGTTATATTTGTATAACATAACAACACTTTTCTTTGCCTTTTAACTTACCAGTCATGTTTCTCAATATATTGGAAGTTGTTGTTTCAGTAGTCTGTATTGTTACTGTTGACATTACCACACTATCTGGCTCTGTCAAACCAAACTCTGTTGTTGGCGGAGGAGTATTAGGTGTATCTGTTGGTTCGGTTGCAGTAGTTTTTGTAGAAACATTCTGAGAACTACCAGATGGTGTCCTTGTGGTTCCGGTTGAGGTGGGAGTTGTTGTCGATATGGCGGCTGTGGTAGACGTTGTTGTCGATAGAGTGGCTGTGATAGACGTTGTTGTCGATAGAGTGGCTGCGGTAGACGTTGTTGTCAATATAGTAGGTATGGCAGGTTTAGTTGTCAATACAGCAATCAAAACAGAAGTTGTTGTTGTCGATATAGTAGGTGTGGCAGGTTCAGTTGTCGAAAAAGAAGCAGTTGTGACAGAAGTTGTTGTTGTTGATTCAGAAGCTGTAGTAAAATCCTCACAGGTAGTGGGATATGTGGTATGTACAGACACCATTGGTGGGGTCATTGTAGGGTTACATACACATATAGGCGGGATGGCGGCAGTTGTAGTAGTTGTCGGGAAACAACTGCTCATGAAACCTACACATATTTAAAACAGACTGCTACTGAATAATGTCTTCTGCTGAATAGACTAGGCTATAGAAAGATGTACATACTCTTCAAAGTAACAAAGAAGGCTTTAAACGTTAATATAACATTTTTTTCTATGAAAATATATTGGAATAGTTAATAGTGTTATTTTCCTGGACGGGTCTTTTTCCCGGTATTTCATTTCATTCCTACCATTCAGTAACAATAGACGACCCGTTCACGTACATCATTTCTTTTATGATAAAATACTTATCTAATCCATTCATTCTAGAATCTACCCGTGTTTTGATGCGAAGAAGCAAGGCTGACATATGATGATTAAAATGTCACCATGTTAATGAACCACGAGAACTGATTATAATAATGAAATGCTTTAAGACCATGACTAAACCATTAACTATTCATGTCTTTATCAAAAAGAGGATGGCTTGATAGTTTGGTTACTATGGCAGTTTTACAAATGTATTGTGATAAGTCTGTCTAATTGTAGTAGATGAAATATCACTAATTACAATATATCTTACCTGACCCTGTACTTTGTACTATTGTTTCGCTCTTTTGAGTATTCCAACATTCAAAGTAAAAGCTTCTGCAGGTACTTATATGCATAAATGTAATCTGCAAAAACAGACAACTTTTAACAAATCACTTAAACATCAAAGTCGCATTCAGGTGGAACGTGGTTGATACGATCTCGGATAATTTGACAACTTTAAATATTTTGCCGGTGCCTGCCGAATATGCTCTTATTCTTTATTGAAAGAACTTGCCGGAAAAGTCCAATTTGGCAAATTCGAGAGTACTAAATTTTACGCATGGTAGTTAATGCTGTACCACAAAAAAAACCGACAATATACTCATCTAAATGAATGAGATATTTTATTGATTTAATTATGAACCAATTTATCCAAACAATTTATTCGACATATATGTGCTACATTAACACCCTTCAAAAGGACACACCCTTTTCCCGTATATTACAACACAAACATTAAGTATTACATTGTTCGTTATAACAAATAATAGGTGTCTGCATGTGGAATCAGTTTCAATTTGCAATAGTTTTTCCGTAAATAAAGTTTGTTTGTTTGTTTGATTAATTAACGTCCAATTAACAGCTATGGTCGTCATGTAAGGACGGCTTCTCATGTATGCGGTGTGTTGCGTGTATGTTGTGCGAGGTGCGTGTTTTGGGAGACTGCGGTAAATTCATGTTATGTCTTCTTGTATAGTGGAACTATTGCCCTTTTGATAGTGCTATATCACTGAAGCATGCCGCCGAAGACACCAAGCAACATACTCCACCCGGTCACATTATACTGACAACGGGCGAACCAGTCGTCCCACTCCCCGGTTGCTGAGCGCTAAGCAGGAGCAGAAAAATAAAGAAATTGTACAGCAGGTTACCGAACTACGGCACATTGCAAGCAGACAAACACAAAACATTCAATTGTAAAGATACTTTTACAAATGTTACCACATTGGTAGTTCATGTTATTGACCGTAGAGTCTATATGTGTTATTGATTTGCTGTCTTATATCTGGAAAAAGGGGTAGCCTCTTTATAGAGAGGGAGTTAATGTTGTGTACAGTTTTCGAACTCCTCTGCGTTTACAATGCACCATAGCAACAGTAACTATAATGCAAGCGAAAGTAAAACCAGAGAATTATATCATTTTTATATCACACATAGTATTATTGAATGTTCATTTTTTAAAAGTAATCGGCTGACAAAATGTTATGTACCCATGTAAATAATTGAAAATATGTGTAAACACATCGTTTGAACAGGTGCAAATACAACGCCGGATCTGCAAATACTGTGACGTCATCGTGACGTCATCAGATGTCAATGTGGTTTTGAATTGCAACAATGTATAACATCGTATAACATTGTATTTTTTGCAATGTGAGCTCTAAATGATGAGCAACATTAACTTCCATGCGTTATTTTTCCGTCTTTGCATATTACAGAGTTAGCTCCCTCGCGGGTAGGTACCGATTGTTACGTCATCATTTTGTGAGCGCAATTCACGTCGTTTTCTCTGAAACGTATGACGTTGCGCTCCCAAACACATGACGTCACATTCAATATCTACCCGCAAGTGCAGATAACTCTGTAATATGTAAACTCGGAAAATATTTAGTCTGAATGGAAAAAAAGTCATGCTTAAAAAGTTATTTTGGGGTCATTAGACCGTCGATGAAAATGCCGATTTGTTTTCAGGACTTCAGATGCCCATTCTTATTATATATTTTATGGTCAATGTTAAAACAAGTTTCATATTCAGCAATGATATGGTGTTATTAACTTGCTATTATATAAAGGCCTACTACCTGTCCGAAACGGCAATTTTTAAAATGCAAACGTAAAAGGAGATTGATAATTTTGTACAGCTAGCAAAATATAAAAGAAATCATATGCATTATCACCCTCTCTGAACAGTTTAAAAAATGATTAGAATGTTAATTTTCATAATGCGCGCAGATCTCAATTACCACGCGATTGTTGACTTTCACTGCGCCAGGAAACAAAACAGTGAGATGAATATTTGTTGATGTCATATATTACACAGAAAATGTTGCATTTGTTTGTTTTATTAATTGGTTTCGAAAACGTGGTAAGCTTTTTAACTGTCAATGAAATCTACATATTACGCATCTTTATTTTTGGCAATACAGCCAATACTCATTTTCTATTAGTATTGATTATGTAAGCCTAAGACGCAATGTAAATATTGTTAGGTTGGTATTGTAATGCTGAATGAAATTTTAGACTTATAAAGATGCTCCAACGCCGACAGAGCATAAATGATATTCATCCTTTGAACAATAATCGGTGTTTAATCGTGTATATATATATGTCTAATTAACACAGAAAATAATATTAAATAATTTGTTTTGCCTTTGGTGCATGCGCAATCAGTACTTCATTCCATATAGGATATAGTGCCAGGGAATTTTTTGGGGATGCAATTAATTATTTCTATATTTTTAACTTGAATTAAAATTAGAAGCTCAAACTGTTCAGTGGTGGTGATAGTGTAAAGTAAGTAACGGTTGATATTAAAAAAATACCATTTGTCAGCGGTGGAGCATCTTTAATAATGTGTATTTATATGTTAGATATGCTCCTTTTTCTGTTATTTTCCTTTAAAAATTGAATCTTGCTTTCGTCGGTTTCATGGGGTGATTGAGTTCCTCTTAAAACGAATTTAACCTGTTTCAATAGGAAGTCAATGCATCACCCCATGAAATTGACTAAAGCAAGATTCAATCCCTACATTTCAATTAAATCGTATTTAGTTTTATATATATACTAATAAGGCTAATTAAAAAAATTCGCTAGTCTCTAAAATCGTGAGTCTACAATGAGAGACATCCGCAAACCTGCATTATCGTAGTTTGTCATTAGAACTAATTAAAATAAAAAAGTGCATATATTACAATTTGCCATACATTTATTTAGAACCAATTATCTTATCAATGTAATCCAGATGAAAAATTAAAAACAAAAAAAACTAAAGTAGCTTAAGAAATGATTGCACAGCATTCTACATGGTGCCGTTTTTTGACCAACGCTTTTCTTATGATTAATATGCACATTAGTATATTTTTCTTAATTTTGTAACGCAGACGAGGTCATCAGCGATAGTAATTAAGTCGACTTTGTGTAACTATTAAAAACAAGTATGCTAAAAGTATTCTTACCGTTATGCACTTATTGTGTATTTCCGAAGCCACACCCACCGATTTATAATTAAACGGTTCCTCGATGTGTAATATTTCTTCAATTGTCGTAGTTTCTCCCCTTTTGAAACTGAAGCTTACGTTTTGGCTTATTCCAATAATATCATAGATGAGGATAGATAATGGGTTGTATTGACCAACATTATTGGTTGCACGAGAGTTTATTTTTATCTCCCATTGATCATCTAAAAGAGAAACAGTACATGCTTGAAACCAACATTATGATACATCAGAGTTATTTCCCTTTACATAATTTCATCAGTACAGATGGAGAGCGACAAAGGGAACTAACTCTAAAACAGAAATTGAATAGACATTTTATACCATACGATTTACAAGTCTTTGTCTACTAAACAGTATTTTATCTTTTGAATTTTTTTAATCTGAAATGTTCGACAATATATTTACTAATATCTTTTACCATTCGGGCATGGTTAACAATCCATTATAATCATATAACTATATGTGTAAGTTTACCTTTCGGAAATAATGTTTGCTTGCTTCCGTCAGCTCCCAAATAGCAGTTACATTCAAATGTCAAATGAAAGGAAGAGCTCGCCATCGTCAACTGCAAAACATTGAAGGTGATGAAATGTTCCAAACGATTGTCTTCGATGCGTTCTATTCATCCATTCAGATGTAATGTTTAGTAATATGTCTAGTAAATCACAAAAACATGTCAAAGATTCAAACATTGGTTTTTTATATGAACTGTCATACGGTTGACTAAGAATTTAGTTTGTATCGCATAACTGCCAAAATCCGAAGGTAATTCAGGAAGCGGAAAAATGATATTGATGTTAATCTATAACAGTCATTGCTTATCAAGTCTGTTGCTCGGTCCTGTGTAGCACCTAACATGACAAACAGTAATTAATTTCCCATCTAGGTATTATATACAAAAATTGAAAACAAAATGAGCTGCCGTTAAATGCTGTTGATAATGTAAAATCAATTTGTGGAAGAATCAATTACTCTTTCTATTATCAATTTCTTGAGGATTTTAAAAACTTTCTTATTAAACGTTTAGAACTTTTGTTTTCCTTTCAATATTTTGAGAATATCTCACAGATACAAATGTATTATACAAAGTTTATTGTTTAAACGTATCAATACAATATTCATTGTACCTTTTCAAAGAGGTAATTAACAGTTTCTGCATTTCCATCATTCCAGACGTCAATCTTCATTGGTCTGTCAATGTTAGGTATATTGACATTGCATACACTCGGCATGTTTATCTCCATGGTAACATTTGGTGCCGGACTACTACTTCCGTAGTCCTCTCGCTCGTAGAACGTGACTGACAGGTCAGTGCATACAGTCGTGGCTTCAATAGGTGACATACTCACGGTGATTTCCCAATCATCAGCTGAAAAGTATTATATCATTATCACACTTCCTACTTTTAAGTAGCACTTATAAAAGGGAACGTATGATTTTGACCGTTTTGCCCCCAAAATCTGTGCAATTTTTAATATTTATCTAATTTTCAAATTGTTGGATTTGCATATTTAGTACATTCCTGTTTAAATTACAATGAAAGTTTTCTAATTTAATTTATATACATGTATCACAAACTCTTCACCTCTGGGTTACAAGTTCGAATCATATGGAAGGAAAATTCCAGGTACTGACTGCTGATCGGTACTTTTGCTCCGGTACCTTCTGCAATAATCCACCATGTTAACATCACAAATCCTTAAACGATCCTTAAAGTTATATGTGCCGTAACTGGGCGAAGATTTTGACATGTTATTTTTTCTTCACTAATCTATTGAAAACCATAAAGTTTGATGAATAAAGCTGTGAAAATCATTCAAATGACTTCAGATGTGTAATAAACGTTAGTTGCAACACAGAAATTATGTACTTTTAAAACTGTTGTTTTATACCTTATGTATGTTTATATGGAAAGTTACCTGCAGAAATCACTTTACAATGACTAATAACGCTATAAAAATGTTAAATGAAATTGTAGATCATGATTTGGCTTCATCGTCTGACTGTATGAACTCATTTCACTTCACTATAGATGTTAATATAATTATTTTTGGCAGTACTGCCAAAAATCATTTTCAGCTCTTATATGTATTCGTAAAATTAAAACGTAAGCATTGAAAATACTGTAATTCTCAAAATGTTGGTAACTTTTGGTAATAAATAACATATTAAAAGCTCATCTGGATTTGTGAGAATGAAAAATACGTCACATATAACTTTAAAGTCCTCTTATAGGATGTTAAACTAATAAAATTAAAACAATACTAAGACCAGAAGTTGGTCTCGCTGGAGATGACAGTACTCATAAGGTAATGCCAGTAATATATTTAAACATGGTGACCAGTTTCTGGAACCAGTACGGATCGTCCAATTGGATGTGGATGAGGAGAAGCAATATAGCTGTAAAGCAGACCAATGGAAATATAAGATTGATCACTTCTTGTAGAAATATACCATCTCGAAGATGTTCCAAGGGAGGGATTTAAACGTCAATCGATTGATAGACTTGTATTACAAAGAAAGGGCATTTGAACGCATACATTGTCGAATCAAACTAAATTCAAAATTACTTTACACGTGTGTAACCTGATTGGTTTAATACACAAGTGTCGAAGTTTTAAGTTTTTGTTTGGACGTGATGTGAATATTGTCGTGAATATTATATTAACGAAAATAATCATATACTGGATAATCGGCTTCCAAGTATAACTTGTTTGCAATCACGCGGGAGTGCAATTTTGTAATCACGCGATAGTGTGACTTTGGATACTGTCTTGCGCAATGCTAAATCTTGTTTTGACTTCGGGTTTCCGGTTGACGAGAAAGTTTTCCAACTCTACATATATTGGATGATTTACATGGAATAACGTTATCGAAAAACCTCTATCACAAGAGTTCGCTTCAGAGAAAATTCAATGTTATCGTTCAACGCGACAATTTGTAAACATTATTCAAGTGTTCAATATATTCGATAACAACAACAACTTCAAAGCTAAATGATCATTAGCTTGTGGAATGTTAGATAACTCAATCACAATGATAAAGAACTAATTTCTGGTAGTATTTGAGTGTTGCAATTTGAGCACAGCGGAAGTTCACATTCACGACACCAAAGACAAAACTAGTACGTTCGCACTAAAACATTTGATGCAGGACAGACACCATCTATAGAACAAAGTCATAGCTATAGGATTTTAGAGCACTGTACCATCAATTATACTGTATGTGTTGGTTTGAGCTAGCAAGTTCAAATGTTATAGATTTTCGACAAAATATCGCTTTAATATTAATTACCGTTAATGTTACATACCTTTGTCATAGTGTCTTAACACTATATTAGTATAAAGAAGCTGACGTAGGTGAGGCATTCAAGCATATCGGTAAGAGGGTTGAGATTTAACCGAGCATGACGATGTGTTAAAGCCTTTAGTTATATTGATTGGGGCCCTAAATTATAATGTAGCAAGCGTAGGGCCTCAGCTTTATAAGTAATTACTAATGATTTTAGTGGCCTAGGTTACTATGTTAGGACCCCAAGATAGCTATAATATGCCCTTTAGATAGCTAACTGAAAGCATAATATATATGATATAACCATATGTATTAATTTGGATAAAAACGAGGACTAAATACATTCTTTCTTTAGTTAGCTAGGTTAAGGCACTATATAATAACAATTAATACGTGGCCTTACTCTATAGAATAGTCAAATTAGGGTCCTAGGTTAATACGTTAAGGTGGTAAGACAGCTATGTGTGAACCTTCAGTAACCTCAGTTAGATTTCCATATATCATTTCACTTGTTTGGTCAATGGACTCAATGATACATTGTTTTCTCAGAGTCCGTGTCCTGATGGCACGGATTTTCTCTGCGATGTGTGAAATTATTTAAGGTTTTAAAGTAACTGATCCATGTAAACATTAATAATATGATATGGGAGGATAATGCAAATCTCAATGGAAATGTTGATTACATTTTATTATTACTTGTATTATTCTTACATCACAATTAACGACATTATTCGCTGTGATCCAAAATGTAGTATTGAGTCAATAATGTTTAGAAATGTATTAGTCACAGTGCCTTCTGTCGATATGAAAGCAATTATGTATGCATGTAGTTTAAAAAATAGGTTTACTAGGCCTTATGGTAGGCGATACACAGGAACTCAGCAAAAAAGGTATTTAATATATATCGAGGGCAGAATGTCCGCATGCATATCAATGGTCCACAAAATCGTAAAAAAAAATTAAGTCAATATAGGAAAAGTCAAACAAAATGAATGGATAGGATTAAGAAAAATGGTCAAACAAACAGTTAATATAATTATATAGCTATTCTATTATTTCTTTAAAATCAGCTACTAATGGAAGACGAAATATGTGGGTCACAACATGACCCAAACTAAGTATTTGAGAGTACACACAGTACTAGTGTACTGGCAGTCCGTACCAAATTGAATACACAGCATACTTCTATCCGTTTTATAATAAGTATGACTTATTCATGATGAACATAATGAAATGTTGATTAGAGAAAAAAAATACAAGTATGTTTTATAAATGCATGCATATTGAACTACTATATGAGACACCCATGAGTGCCCTCTGGGAATGGTAAAGTCCCAAGATATTATGAATTTGTTATACTGTAAATATTATGTGATACAAGGCAGGTATTGCAATCCCACAGAATATAATACAAATAACTATGTAAACATCTAATATGAAATAAAGTTATACATTAAATATGCATTCGAGTTACATAAAACTACTTACCATCCGAGAGACGCATAATTACAATAAAGAGTATATGCCGCATTGCATCCATCTTGAACGATGCCAGTTGGTACAAGCAACTAAAGAGGTTTCAAACTTGTCAAGGATTTGCTGCTAAGCACAAGATGTCGTTGTAATTAAACTGTTCCGAAAAACGCTACTCTACTTTAGTCGCTAATAATCAATCACAACCACCCATTACCAACACATATAATCACCACAAAGGCTATACCTCTGTGCCAACTACCCAAGCCTTCAAACTTCATTAATATTCAGACAAATCTCTCGCACCAATCATAGTACTTTCTCTGTAGCTCTGTACTAATGAGGATGTGTATAGAGACCGCAGAACCAAATGATTTCGCTATATACGATATATTAACGTTTGCCACTGTCCAGGTTAAATGGAGTTTTCAAGTCTGGTCACCTGTCACTAATTTTGAAGAATGGCATCTGGCATACCTGTGAATAAAAAGAAATAAAGATCTACCATCTTGCTAAACTTTTATGTGGGGGGTTCCATCTTATGTTGAATTCCGCACCAAAAATTGACCAAAATATTCATGAAATTCCAATATTGATTACCTCCCCCTGTCAGACACACACTTGACAGAATTTTAAAATTTCTTTACATATTTTTCATCTACATGTATTGCCCAACCCACACATTAAACATTTGAAACTGATGCGCCCTGAATACCCAATCAGCAGGCTCCGAAACATTCACCTCTCTATGAAATCTTGTGCCCAAAAGGGGATTTCCAGGAATCTATTTTTGGTTTGATTCTGCGGTCCCTATAGGATAAATATAGAGGATTGTATACTCGTCACTGTGTGATATGACATTTATCGTTTTTGTGAGGTCCGAGGGGTCTCCCCCGAGGAAATATATTACGATTTTGTATTTTGATGATTTTAAAGCGTTAATAAGACGGTAATTTTTCGATTTAAAGTTACCTGTATTAAGAAATGTTAATTGTGAGTGTCGTCATACATGTACCATGTTGTGTAACTCAAAATAAAAATGAACTGATTGTCTTGCTAAGACATATAAACTCTTGCTTTTGATACATCATGTGTAAAACTGAAAGCTAATTAAAGCAACTAATTAGTCAGACCTGATTTATGCATAATTTACGCCTATATCTATTTCTATTGCAAGTATAAGAGTTGCATCATCAGGCGTTTTACTTGTTGTATTGCGTTGCTTAAGTGTTAATATATTGATCGAGGAATGTAAGCCATGGGTGTTTGTTTTACAATAAAATGATCTGGGAGGATGTGACGAAATTCATATTCTGCAATATTCTCAATTCTTGGTAATGGTGAAATAACAATTATTTTCATGCATTTTAACGCTAAATCAATATACGGTTAAAATCTCAATATATGATACAAGTTTTCAGCTCTTAAACTACAATGTATATAACACTTTTTTCATTGTTTTACATGTGGAGTAACAAATCAACAATTGCATAACGGCAATTGTGCTGTTATGTGATTCCATTGGTAGGGCATTCTTTGAATATTGATTATTAGGAATACTTTTTATACAACTAACGTATAGATACACATTTTCAGTAATCATAGATACTTGTCAGAAAATGGTTGTAGTTATCGCTAAAACACAGACGGAATAGCAACGACGTCTATGCGGATTATTTAAAATTAAAGTGTTTAAAGCAAACCTTGGACGGGGTGTTATACCAGCATTGTAACTAGATTGTATGAAATGAAGAACGCGGTGAACTTCATACTTCTGGCGATGGTATATCTTTTGTTCGGTAGGTACAGATGAAATGTACAAATCTGGAAACTGATTTTTTGTTACGGAAATATAAAATAAGTTGTTGTTTTTTGCATATATATAACTCACTTACATTCATGATAGACATGGATACAATAAACAGTATTGAAAACTGAACTTTATGTTACATGAATATGATTTTTTTCTCATATATATCACTTACCGAATTTGTATTACTTTGAATAGTCGTTCACAGCAAACTCATCTGTTTACTATTTTATAGGTCAATCACACAAGCCATTCTTAATAGGAATTACATAATAGACACTACTTGGCTTGATAAAATATTTAACACAGTTTCGTAGTGGGCATCTTTTTCCAATTAAATGATTCACGTTTGTGTATAATTTCAAAGTTGTTAGATGTATATTTATTATAATCTTTCAAGGATCTATCCGATGAAATGTACTGTACATATCTGCTTTAAAGAAAAAAAATGCCTTAACAGCATCAGTGACAGGTTTTGTTGTATTATGTACGTAAAAAGGTAGCTAATACAGAATTTTATAATTTTGATGGGATCAACGGATGGTTTTATTGACAAAAATACAAAATATCGAACTAGGACAAAGTGGATAACCTTAAAGTTTATTTTGTAACTTTATAATACATTATCAACAGAATACAAACTGCATTTGTATTTCAGAATGTTTAAACAAGAATGGAATGATTTTTAAAAAAGTATGTATCGATTTTGCTTTTATGTTATGTGTTCGTATGACCTATGACTAAATATTTCATAACACATGTTGTATATTTAACCGAAGATGTAGAACAATTGTTGAAGATTTTACCTGTCGTTTGTATAGAAATATGACCATGACAACTTTAAAATATTACAAATAAGTTTGATAAATTTTATAACGTAAGTAACTATATTTAGACTATCATATGACGTAACATCTTAACGAAATGTGAAGAAGAGGTAGTCCTATCTGGCACTTGATATTTATATGTATATGGCTTAATGATTGCCCTGATTTGAACGAAACTTAACTCCTCTTCCGTTGAATATATTGTGACATATGTAAATCTAATTATGTGAAGAAATACAATATTTGATAAAATGCCATTGTCGTCAACGACATCTCTTTGTTACACCACCAACACTTTATAATCTTGTAAGACAACATTCTGAGATAAATTTGTGCAAGACATTTTTGGTCTGAGCACTTGCATCTGTATGGATCTGGGTTTTACCCCTTGGTTGTGAAGCTGCCACACTCTATACCATGTTCGGTGTCTTCAACGGCATGTTTCAGGGGGATAACACTATAAAAAGGTAACTATTTTCACTAATACATAAATACACAACCCGAATAGAGCATCTCGCCTCCACCAAACATACAGACAGTTATACACGCAATATATTACAAGAATGAGAGGCTGTCATTTAATTAGCTGTTTATAGAACGTCAAGTCAGATAAACCATAAACCCTACGAGTAATAAGCCGACTCTCGCTTTTGATACATCATGTGTAAAACTCTAAGCTAATCAAAGTAACTGGTAAGTCAGTCCTGACTTCTGCATAATTTACGCCTATATATATTTCTATTGCAAGTAAATAACGTTATAGTAGCTGTATCTTTAAGCTGGTATTGCAATGGTTGTATATATTGTATTGATCGAGAATGTAACCCATCGATATTTTTGTTGTTATGGAGTTTATTCCACACGAGTGACTTATTTTAAAAGCTTTTTTCAAAAGGAACTTAAGCGTGTGGAATAAATTCCATATTCAACAACCACGAGTCGTGTTACCTGTTTCTACCAGAATTATATCCGTCTTTAGCCGAAATAAATACAATGAGGATAAGGTAATGCGTGTTTGCCAAAATATGCAAATAAGATGTAGTGATATTTTCATCAGCAAAAAGGGGTCTTATTAATATTAAAAAGTCATATTTTAATAAAGAATCAATTTGTATTAAAGTTTTGTAATTGAGAACAACCTTAGAATGAAATAGTTCTCATTTAACACATTATTATATTAAATATATATAAACAATAAAACGCTCATTGTCGGGATAGATAAAAGCAAGCGCGACAGAGCCGGGCCGCTAAATTTTCCGCCAAATAATCATCAAGCCATTATAATCAAGTTCAAGTCTGTTTCAGACTCGTTTAATCTATCAAACTCACCAGTAAGTTTCTTTTCCGTCAAAAACGTAACACGACCACGTCAAGCTGTACGCTGTCCAGCAGCACTTTTGACGTCAAGCGGCGATCCCAACGTAGCATTACATCACTAGATTATTGATGACGTTGGCAAATGATGATGGTTCGGTCAAAGTTCATCATGTCAGCCAATCAGAATGCGTACATAGTTTATACCACGTGTGATATCAACATATTGTTTATCAACAGCTGCATTGTTACACCTCCTATTGTGTGTAATCATACCGACGGCAATGAATTCATCCGCAAATATTGAACTGTCAGTCATTTTCTATGAACGATAATTCAACAGTAGTAGTCCCACAACAATCGTTACCATGGAAATAAAAACGTTCAAAGTGGCCAATAGGTCAAAACTGCATCTGACGTCATAATAATGTTATTAAACATGTGCCTTATTTTATCTATAGCATTGCCGTTTTACATGGCTGGACTGGCCAGTTATGTGATATGTTTTCTTCCATATCAGCCAGTCTTTGCTTGGACGTAATTGCTAAAGATTTACAGTTTCGCATTCTTGCATAGATTGTGGGATAGATATAATTTAAAAAACATAACCATCAGAGTGAACTTAACAATCAAAGGCAATGTATCATTACTAAAACAACCAAATCAGCTTACTATGTTTGTGAAACAAAATGAAAAAAGAACATACATGTATTTATGTGCATGCTTTCGCCAAATTTTCTGTATTTGTCGCAATTTCATGTTCATTCTCCCTAGTGTTTCTAACCGGCAGAAGAAACATAGATCTAATTGGAATAAAATTATATTGTTCTGAATTCAAACATTGCATGCCCTTACCCAATTAAAATGGTACAAGTCCGTCACATAATCGAGTCATAATGAACGAACACCGATATTCCAGGTTATCGGAGATATTTAAAATAACAAATCAAATGGATAAATTCACCTTTAAAAGACAATCCTTTCTTTCTACGGGTATCATCAAGGGACACAACACGAATATACTGTAGCCTTCCAAAACTTTAGATAGTCAGAGACCACACAACGTTTCATACAATAATGACTGTCCTTCACTGAAGTCTAACCGGAGGCGTTTGGCTCTATAGACATTTTATCTCTCTTTTTATATAGAGAAAAAATGTGCCTAGAGCCAAACGCCTGTAGTTTAACATAATCAGTCACACCAAACATTTCAAGACGAAACAAAAATTATTCAACTGGGTGATTCAAAACTGAAGTATTGTCCAGATAATCGACAATATAGGCTCTACATACTCGGTTACTTCAAACATGTGCATCGTGTAATGAAACCTAGCAAATATGTCTTTAGATGTTTGTGGAAAAAGACAGAGTTCCTGTATGTTACTATTAAGAAGTATTCCAAGCACAGGTCCAAACATATCGAACATTCGACACACTATCAATGGCATGTGAAACGTTTATGTTTGGCTAGCGATAGGTTTTTCGTTCGTCCAACGGGACGCGCTCTTCAAACCTAAGGAAATATAAGCATGCTATTGAGGAAGTCATATGAGGAACCTGATGTGCCACATCTTCCTTTTTTGTTGATAATTTAAATAATGCTATTTTGATTATTTTGATATTTTTAATATTTTATTTGTTCTGTGGTATTCCTTTTATTTTGGTATTGGTTTTCCAGTGACTGTCATTGTCCGTAAAATTTTACATCTTATTTGTATATAATATATGATTATCGTCTGTTATGAATAAGTTTCATTACTAAGTCAACTTAATATCGACCTGAAGAAATTATATGTTTTCAGTAATGGTCTATAATCGAAAAAGAAACCTTGTTAATAATGTATGTGGAAGGAATATTTTATGAAGCATACTAGGAATCCGTTATGTGTTATGCGACGGAGGCGAACTATTCATTACGACGGAGGTCCACCACACCGGTAGTCGCTGTTTGACGGATACGGATGGATACATCCATTATCTTAACCCATGTGTGACGTATCTGCCACTCAGGTATAATGTTATTGATACCAAGGTACTGTGAGAAAATTTCTTATCTATGGATGGATGAATTCTTTATTTACATCCAAAAGTAAAATACGTACTGATACAATCTTCATGTCAGGTACACTACTTGTGATCCGTAAGTACTTCAAGGAAAATCAGTTGCGTACGTATGGAGGTTCAGCTTAGAAAAAGAATATTCATAAAAAAGAACATACACAACTGTGCCCTATTGCAGAACATGCATTATTTTACTGTTTTGTCTTAATTTTGATTGCTTTAACTGTTATATAGTAATTCAGTTTTGCTTCTGACGGCCTTTCTAATCGGCTTAAAAATACTTCATCCTCCCATAAAAAAACAAAATGTCTCGTTGTTTATAACGTCGATTCTGATTGGCAGATAACGGCACATTGATTTCATACAAAGAGTCCCAAAATCAATATGTAATTTTTAAGAAGTAATCTTACAAAAAGATACAACACTAAAATATGAGTGAACTCTCATCATAAACCATTACATGGTTTATTTAAAGTACGCTCATATCAAAAAAATGTGTTATATCTCTATAATATAGGAGATCTATTCATGGCAAGTTAATCCTTATATAACGATAAATTCTTTTATCAAGAACATTTAAAACCGTTTAAATGCAATTTTGCCTTTTTTACCTCAAATTGCGATTTTGCCTGCTTAAATAAACGAGAAAATACCAGTGTACGTCACAACCGTGTCTTTAGTAGTACAGTATGCTGTCATTGGTAGGAGTGGTTGATTTAAATATCAATGAATATTTTACCCGGTATAAATAAGATCACAGAGTCATTTTTTTATATTGATTGAAGCGACTCGACTGTGAACATACCAATAGACAGATAATGATGAATGATCCAACGTTGTGATGCTTTTTCGCATTTTTAGTGGGTTTTTACAATAAATCTGATAAAACTTTGAAACATTACCAGGTTTGTTTTTACAAACGCCAGTCAAATGAAATGGAAGCAGTAAAGCTTCTACTTTTATCGTCTTTCCTGTGTATCGCTGCAGGTAAGTATATGGGATTAAATTGCATTTTAATTTTACAAGTAGCTTTAAACTATATGACTAGGATATCTCCGCGTTGGGATATGAGTACAAGTTCTAGAGTAAGTATAGCTAAAGGTACATGTCTCAAGTTTATGGATTTTCAAGACGTGCCTATTTCCAAAGTCGAGGACATAGCGGAATGAAATCATAATCTTGGGATATTCCTCAAGTACTAGTTGTCACAATTTTAGTATAACGATTCACTATATTTCGAAGTTTATTATATATATTTTTATTTCATGTGTATTATCCACATCTTGGTATTGCCCTTAGAAAATATCTGTATTTGTGTTATTATTCAAATAGATTAAAGATAACCTACTTTATTTTTTTCTAGTGATGAGCGGATTTTTGTGACAATTAAATTTATCATAAACTTGTGTTCATATACAACTCAAAATTTGATAAGGATCACCTTTACTTTGTAGTATATCAAATGCATTTCATTGTACAAAATTCATAAACAACTACTTATATGGTTCTTGAAGATGTCTAAACACAGGTTCCAACAGAAAACAATGAAAATTTTTACGAGTGTTCGATACATTTCTTGCAAAACAGAGCTACCCCCCAAAATGGTAAAAACACGACAATGGGAGCGAAAATAAAATTACGCGTTAAACACATTTTTGTGTGTAAATTTCTTTTCAGTATCTTGTGTGACATCCCCTAGCTTCAGTAAAACTTAATAATTATGTTATTTACAGTAGGTTACCTATGTATTTTCTACGTTTATCACATACTGCAAACCAACTTATTTTCATGGGTACTAAATTTTGCGTTTTTATTTGTAACGATTTTTCATAGCGATTTTATTTAACGATTGAGGAATATACTGGTATGGTTTTACTTTCAGAATATTGTTTTCAAGAAACACGTCATCATGATAATTTCTCTTTAAAAGTCGTGTATTTTCACTATTGCTCTAGCAGTCACGGAAATCGCATACCCAAATGGGAGGCTGAAGTTGGTTCCGAGTTCTGAGTTCCGAGTTCCGTTTAAGCTAAACGGAACTCGGAACCAGTTCCGAGTTCCGTTTAAGAATTTTGTTTTTTAAAATAAAATTTAAAAAATAAAATTTGAACATATTACAAATGTTCTCTCTTGTGTTTTGTAATTTTTTTCATTTTTTTTGTAATTCCAAAGAACATCTATTTCCGTTTATGTAAAAAGGAACTCGGAACCAGTTCCGAGTTCCGTTTAAGGAAATTATCTATCATTTTAGATAAAAGTTGTCAATGTGCTTTGTACACATTAGAAATGTTGCCTGCTGACTTTTCTATTGGATTGGTATTGGTAAATCTACTTTAATTTGGTTTTCGATCAACTCCCAGTTCCGAGTTCCGTTTAAGGAAATTATCTATCATTTTAAATAAAAGTTGTCAATGTGCTTTGCACATATTAGAAATGTTGCCTGCTGACTTTTCTATTGGATTAATATTGGTAAATCTACTTTAATTTAGTTTTCGATCAACTCCCAGTTCCCAGTTCCGTTTAAGGAAATTTTCTATCATTTGAGATAAAATCATTCTATATGCCAAAGACATATGAGAAATGTTGCCTGTTGGCTTTTTTAATGGATAAATATTGGTAAATCCACTTTAATTTGGTTTTCGATCAACTCCCAGTTCCGAGTTCCGTTTAAGGAAATT
>SAYR01005056.1:553360-686656 GCA_004382745.1 Argopecten irradians irradians
ATTCAAAAATTACATTTTTGTGGGGATTTAAGTAAGTTGGAACACAGTTTAATATTTACATATTATGTTCGCGTGTTGTCACTGTAAATCACGTTTTATGTATAGCCTATTTTACGTATCACTGAGTGGCCGATAAACGACCAATACCAAATAGAATTGAAAAAAAAAATAATGTAACCCATATCTTATCTGTTTTTTATAATGACGCGCGTTAAACAATTTTTCTACAATTCTGGAAAAATTAAAACAATAAATCCCCCAGAAGACAGTTAAATGCTTTATTATAGAAGTGCATATATAAATATTTCAGCACAATAATATAACTATTTATGAAAGCTTACCTTTTGAAATAATGTTTTCTTGTTTCCGTATGTTCCTAGATTGCAGTTACACTCGAACGTTTAAATGATGTATGCGAACTTTTTCATTGTCAGCTGTATTTATTTAAAGGATGGATTGTTACATTGAAGTTAGAATCTATACCACATATATTTTTTTTCGTCAGTGTCATTTCACAGTAGCTTGTTGGTGCCATGATGACTGAGAGCTACGTCTTGGTTTCGTGTTCAAATGCTAATGATATATTTTTAGAAATCAAATGTTGTAATATTGTTTCAATAAGACCGAAATCCATGATGTTGCCCAACAATTGTATATTGATTTATATAGTAACGCATGTATACCCGCAATACATGCGCTTATCATGCTAATACAACATATAACGTTTTTTTTTTAAGATAACGAATATATGGTACTTCAAACCTAAATGCTTTTTGATTTAACCCATAGATTTGGATTTTGGATTGAATAAAATTATAATTGCATGTTTAACTTTGATATATTTTTATGAATTTAAATTAAAATGTTATTTTCCTTATTCCATTACAAAACCTAGCATTACCCGTTCTAAGCAGTAATCAACAGGATATTCATTTCCGTCATTCCCAATGTCAATCTTCATCGGTCTTTGTATGTTAGGGATATTGACTTTGGTCGTATTGGACATGTTTATCTCCATGTTAACATTTGATGCGGGACTACTACTTCCGTCGTCTTCTAGCTCGTAGAACGTAACTGACAAGTAAGTGTATGTGGTCGAACTAGTTACCGGTGCCATGTCCAACTTGTATTTCCCAGTCATCAGCTAAAGATACTACTTATCAAATAATACATATGTAAATAGCGACAACGACAATAAACGGCATCCTTATTATTTCTTGTTACCTTGAGGTAAGTATTGATCTACTTCATACGAAAAATTCAATTAATGCAAATATTGATAATTACGGAACTGCTGTTAAAAAGCTCAATTATAAACGATGTTATCTCTCTACGGTATAGCATACATTTTGTACATGCGCTTATTATGTATTTGAATGTTACAGAATTATATGCCCATGTGGGTGGAATGGCGTAACAATCGATACCTACCTGCAAGGGAGCTAACTCTGTAAAATGTATTTGCCCTGCAGGTAGGACGTTATAATTGTACCTGCTGCCCCTATTGCATGATCGTAAAAGGCGACTTAATTTAGGATCTCATCTTTTCTCTTCTTCCTAACTGACTTTATGTTTCCTGATGCCTCCCTTGGCACAGCCTCACTTTTGGTCTTGAGTTGAACGTTCGACCTTGTGAGGAAGGCTCTGGGTTCTGTCCCCTGGCCGAGACAACACCAAAGTCTATAATAGTGGTGGGTTCTGCTCCTGCTTAGCGCTCAGTAAACAGGGAGTAGGACGACGGGTTCACCCGTTGTCAGAATAATGTGACCGGGTGGGGCGTGTTGCTTGGTGTCTTCGGAGGCATGCTTCATTGATATAGCACTATAAAAAGTTCCACTATACAAGAAGACACAACACGAACATACCACAGTCTCCCGAAACACGCACCTTGCACTTCACACATGCTACACACTGCATACATGGGTGGCCGTCCTTACATGACCCTGGCTGTTAATAGGACGTTAAAATAATCAAACAAAAAACTGTAATATGCAAATACGGAATATCAAAGGTTAATTGGTAGATTGTTTTGGGTTGTTTTGGGGAGACTGTGGAATAATATGATTTTTACCTTGTGAGATCTAAATGCATTTCCCACTGGAAGCTTGTCATCAAAGACGCCGTACTGCACACTACGCACAGATTCACTCAGTCTGCAAACACAATTTATTTCATCCCCCGCATGAAACTTAAAAAAAATGAAACCAATGCTGAAATAAATCATTTTACACTATGTATCCTGTTTAGATTTTGGTACCGATGGTTATATCAAATATCATTTATAATATTCAAAGTATAAAAAATAAATTCAATCAGTTTATTCCAGGATTCAATGAATATTTTTAAATCAACATATAAAGGCCTTCATTTACATATTACTAATGGCAACATAACGTTCTTGATTTAGGATACTAATTTAAAGCTTGAAGTAGATTAAGCATATTCCATAAAATGTTGGCTTTGTAACCACAATTTAAAATATTTATTCATTAAAAATGTACGTTTAATGACATTTATATTGACATACGCAAAACAATCGGTATAAGTTATGCCCATATTTTGAAACTCATTACAGATTCGAATTCTTAGCTGTTGCATGTCTAATGTACACATCATCATACAGCTAAATGCTATGGAATCCAGAAATTCCCATATGCCATTGTGGTAAGACCTTCAACTTTTAACGTTTCCAGTTGCGAATACGATGACATATTAAGCGTGGTGGCAATTTGTATAGGGAGGCTGAAGTTGGTTCCGAGTTCCGAGTTCCGAATTCCGTTTAAGCTAAACGGAACTCGGAACCAGTTCCAACTCGGGAACCATTCCGAGTCGCCTTCTAAGAATTTTGTTTTTTAAAATTAAAATTTTTAAAATTAAAATTTGAACATCATTACAAATGTTCTCTCTTGTGTTTTTGTAATTTTTTTTCATTTTTTTTTGTAATTCCAAAGAACATCTATTTCCGTTTTATGTATAAAGGAAACTCGGAACCAGGTCCGAGTTCCGCGTTTTACTTAAATGGAACTGGGAAATTGGAGTCGGATCGGAAAACTAAATTAAAGGGATTTACCACTAGTAACCGCGATTACAATGAAACAGGCAACATTATAATTCATATATCCTTAGGCATAGTAGCAATGCAATTTTATCATAAAATGATGGATACACATTTCCTTAAACGAACTCGGAACGTGGTTCCGAGTTCCGCTTTACTTAACGGAACTTGGGAAATGGTGAAGACCTCGATCGGAAAACTAAATTTAAGTGGATTTACACTAGAGAACCGAGTGAAAAAAAGAAGCACAAGCAACATTATTCATATGTTTTAGGGCAATACTTGAATGATTTCTTATCTCAAATGATACGAAAATCTCAAGTTTATGGATTTTCAAGACGTGCCTATTTCCAAAGTCGAGGACATAGCGGAATGAAATCATAATCTTGGGATATTCCTCAAGTACTAGTTGTCACAATTTTAGTATAACGATTCACTATATTTCGAAGTTTATTTTATATATTTTTATTTCATGTGTATTATCCACATCTTGGTATTGCCCTTAGAAAATATCTGTATTTGTGTTATTATTCAAATAGATTAAAGATAACCTACTTTATTTTTTTCTAGTGATTAGCGGATTTTTGTGACAATTAAATGTATCATAAACTTGTGTTAATATACAACTCAAAATTTGATAAGGATCACTTTTACTTTGTAGTATATAAAATGCATTTCATTGTACAATATTCATAAACAACTACTTAGATAGTTTCTTTAACCTGTGTAAACACAGGTTCCAACAGAAAAAAAAACTATGGAATTTTCACGAGTGTTCGATACATTTCTTGCGAAACAGAGCTACCTCCCCCCAACAAAAATGACAAAAATACGACAATTGAAGCGAAAATAAAATTACGCGTTAAACACATTTTTTGTGTGTAAATTTCATTTCAGTATCTTGTATGATGTCCCCTAGTTTCAATAAATCTGCGACATCACCAACGCATGCTCACAATTAAGTCCCGTTTCCGGTTTTGCATGATGGATGCCCATTACTCTTGCAGGACCATTTCATTTTTTGAGGTGACCATTGCTAGAAAACGAGGGACGAAATGGATTCCCTAAACACACTATTAAACCATTTTTATGAATATTGTACAATAAAATGAATCTGATATACTGCAAAATAAAAATGGCCCTTAGCAGATTTTGAGTTGCATGTGTAAAATTATAAAGTTATGGATTCAAAGACTTATAAAGCTCACCGGTGCAAAATTTAAGAATTGATTGTACATTGAAATATAGAGGTTCTAAGGTGGCTATGTAATTTCATATTTATCGAACTAGTTCCATCATTTTATCAAAATGTTTTAACGAGTTTGATAAATTATATAGTCCCGACTGTAAGATTCTATTCATTACATAACTTATATTAATAGAAATATAAGTGAAACTTTTAATTTCGTCTCTGTATAAAACAGTAGGAATCCTACTCTGATGTGATGTTTCGTCTACGGAGACATATCATGCGACGTCATATATATATTATGACGTCAGGTATGTATGTGACGTCATAATAGTGTTATTACAAATGTGTTCCACGATATAAAACATGGACCAGTTATACTATGAAAAAACATTGAACACTTTCCTTTCGATCAGTAAAACATCAACTGTTAACTGTGTATTTTCAGCGCAATTTGAAATATTTCACAAAGTAAAAATAACTTTGGTTTTCCCCAATTTTATTAGAATTTCAGAGCTCCGTATCGGCATTCTTGCCAATATTATGAAAAAAGTAAAATTGAATGAAACTAATTCATGACTGTGAACTCCACATGGATTTCGTAATATGCATCTAAACAAAAATCATAAAAATTTACAGAGCTCCGTATCGGCCATTTCCCAACATATGGAAAAAAAAGTCTAATTGAATATAGCGATTCTTCTGTCACATTCTCTTTTTTCACCTAAATGAAAGGCCGTTGCTTATTTAAGCATTGATGTTACTATTTTTTTAACTTCATAGGGTTATGAAAGAAATTTTGTTTGCAAACTGTGTGAATCCGCGCGTAGCGGATTCTCACAAAAATTGCAAACACATTTATTTTAATAGTTACATCAATGCTTATAATTTATTTTTCAGACTACAATGTCGACGTCTCTATTGTGACGTCATAATTAAGTATGATTTTCGAGCCATTTTAGGATTTGTTCTTCATAGTAGTATGAAGAAAAAGAATCTGCCAATCAGTAAGTTGGATTTACTATGAAAAACGAATAAAGATTAATTATTTAAAAATGATGAAACAAATCCAGAGCTCCAAATTGGTATATATTGATTTCCTGATATGCATATCCATATCAATTCTTTATATTTTCCTTTATTTTACATTCATTTGAACAAAGGCAAGATTTTAAATAAATTAAAGATATCGTTAAATTTCCAAACCAAAAAATAATGCCTTAATGTCGTAACGTCTTCATTGCGATATGAAAATTAAAATACGCTAAGATTTCTATCTCCATGGAAATATATTGTTTAGGTACGGGAAATCACACGAAATTTACTTGAATCAATTTTGGCTGTAAAAATTATATGTAGTGACATCATCTCATGATTCCCTATCTGCTTTATTTGTTGAATATAACGTACTTTGTTAATAACAATATAATTACATTATTAAGAGTAGGCTACCTATGTATTTTCTACGTATATGACATACTACCAACCAACTTCTTTTCACGGTTTTTTTAATTATTTGTAACGATTTCTCAGGGCGATTTTATTTATCGATTGAGGAGTATGCCGGTATGGTTTTACTTTCAGAATATTGTTTTAAAAAATACTTGATCATGATAAACTCTCTTTAAAAGTCATGTAATTTCATTATTGTTCTAGAAGTCATGGAAATCTCATAAACAAATTGCCACCACACCGTATTCGCAACTGGAAACGTTGAAAGTTGAAGGTCTAACCACAATGGCATATGGAAATTTCTGGATTCCATTTAGCTGTACACAGGATGTGTACATTAGACATGCAACAGCTAAGAATTCGAATCTGTAATGAGTTTCAAAATATGGGCATAACTTATACCGATTGTTTTGCGTATGTCAATATAAATGTCATTAAACGTACATTTTTAATGAATAAATATTTTAAAATTGTGGTTACAAAGCCAACATTTTATGGAATATGCTTATCTATTCAAGCTTTAAATTAGTATCCTAAATCAAGAACGTTATGTTGCCATTAGTAATATGTAAATGAAGGCCTTTATATGTTGATTTAAAAAGTATTCATTGAATCCTGGAATAAACTGATTGATTTTTTTTTTATACCTTTGAATATTTAAATGATATTTGATATAACATCGGATACCAAAATCTAAACAGGATACATAGTGTAAAATGATTTATTTCAGCATTGGTTTCATTTTTTTTAAGTTTCATCGGGGGATGAAATAAATTGTGTTTGCAGACTGAGTGAATCTGTGCGTAGGTGCAGTACGGCGTCTTTGATGACAAGCTTCAGTGGGAATGCATTAGATCTCACAAGGTGAAAAATCATAATATTCCACAGTCTCCCAAAACAACCCAAAACAATCTACCAATTAACCTTTGATATTCCGTATTTGCATATTACAGTTTGTTTGTTTGATTATGTTAACGTCCTATTAACAGCCAGGGTCATGTAAGGACGGCCACCCATGTATGCAGTGTGTAGCATGTGTGAAGTGCGAGGTGCTCGTTTCGGGAGACTGCGGTATGTTCGTGTTGTGTCTTCTTGTATAGTGGCACTGTTGCCCTTTTCATAGTGCTATATCAATGAAGCATGCCTCCGAAGACACCAAGCAACACACCCCACCCGGTCACATTATACTGACAACGGGTGAACCCGTCGTCCTACTCCCTGTTTACTGAGCGCTAAGCAGGAGCAGAACCCACCACTATTATAGACTTTGGTGTGTCTCGGCCAGGGGACAGAACCCAGAGCCTTCCTCACAAGGGCGAACGTTCAACTCAAGACCAAAAGTGAGGCGGTGCCAAGGGAGGCATTAGGAAACATAAAGTCAGTTAGGAAGAAGAGAAAAGATGAAATCCTAAATTAAGTCGCCTTTTACGCTCATGCAATAGGGGCAGCAGGTACAATTCTAAAGTCCTGCCTGCAGGGCAAATACATTTTACAGAGTTAGCTCCCTTGCAGGTAGGTATCGATTGTTACGCCATTCCACCCACATAGGCATATAATTCTGTAACATTCAAATACATAATAAGCGCATGTACAAAATGTATGCTATACCGTAGAGAGATAACATCGTTTATCATTGAGCTTTTTACCAGCAGTTCCGTAATGATCAACACTTGCCTAAATTGTATTTTTCGTATGAAGTAGATCAACACTTGCCTTAAGGTAACAAGAAAAAATAAGGATGCCGTTTATTGTCGTTGTCGCTATTTACATATGTATTTTGATAAGTAGTATCTTTTCAGCTGATGAGTGGGAAATCACCGTGGACATGGCACCGGTAACTAGTTCGACCACATACACTTACTTGTCAGTTACGTTCTACGAGCGAGAAGACGCCGGAAGTAGTAGTTCCGCACTAAATGTTACCATGAAGATAAGCATGTCCAATTCGACCACGGTCAATATCCCTAACCTAGAAAGACCGATGAAGATTGACATTGGGAATGTCGGAAATGAATATCCTGTCGATTACTGCTTAGAACGGGCAATGCTAGGTTTTGTAGTGGATTAAGGAAAATAACATTTTAATTTAATTCATACAAAATATATCTAAAGTTAAACATGCAATTATATTTTATTCAAATCAAAACCAAATCTTATGGGTTTATCAAAAACGGATTTATTTGATTAAAATCACAAAAGCTTTATTCATAGTTTTATTTCTGATCTTCCTTCATTTGGATAAATTTATTTCGAAATGGGCAGTAAAATGCAAAAAAGGACTCACTTTGCATTAATGCTTTACATGAATAAGCATTTAGGTTTGAGGTACCATATATCCGTTATCTTAAGTACAAACAGGAACGTTATATATTGTATTAGCATGATAAGCGCATGTATTGCGGGTATACATGCGTTACTATATAAATCAATATACAATTGTGCAACATCATGGGATTTCGGTTCTTATTGAACAATATTACAACATTTGATTTCTAAAATATATCATTAGCATTTGAACACGAAACCAAGACGTAAGCATTCAGTCATCATAGCACCAACAAGCTACTGGGAAATGACGCTGACGAAAAAAAATACATGTGTATAGATTCTAACTTCAATGTAACAATCCCATCCTTTATAAATTACAGCTGACAATGAAAAGTTCCATACATCATTTAACGTTCGAGTGTAACTGCAATCTAGGAACATACGGAAACAAGAAAACATTATTTCCAAAAGGTAAGCTTTCATAAATAGTTATATTATTGTGCTGAAATGTTAATAATGCATTCTATAATAAAGCATTTAACTGTCTTCTTGGGGATTTATTGTTTTATATTTTCCCAGAATTGTAGAAAAATTGTTTAACGCGCGTCATTATAAAAACAGATAAGATATGGGTTACATTATTTTTTACATCAAATTCATAAACGAAAGAAAAACATCAAAAAATAGACAAATGATTAGTTTGTGGATATTTGAAGAGGAACATCAACTTGTTCACTCCGTGGTATTATTACTCTCTATTTAAAATTATTACAGTAAAAAGAATATCTTGGATATTAAATAACCTTATAATTATAATGTTTTATTGAATATCCGTGATTTGTGGTCACAGAGGACGAATGGAAGATGCAGATAAAGTCGTTTGCTACATGGTATGTTGGTTCTATGGATGATTTGGCCATCATCATTCGAGACAAAGACGGCGTTAGCCAAAAAACAAATTCTAGTTTTAAAAGAGGAAACACAACAACAACTACCATAGTATTACACCTTGATAATCCTGATAGTTACACGGCGGTGCGCCTTGTTGGGCCCGGTCACTGGCGCTGTATTAAGGTAAGAATTCTACGACATCAATTCTAAGATATTTTTACATATATTATTTTATATATATTTATTTTAAAATAGAGTGATATTTAAGCAATATAACTGTTTTAAAATGAAATTATCTTTTCTCTTGAAGTTTAGCCACCTCTCACTATGGGAGGACAGAAGCCATAGGTTAGGTGAGGCACATCTCATCAGCCATTTATTTTGTCAGGAATCCTCCTGTAGTTGAGAGGTACTATGTATCTACAGATGTGTACAGGGATTTTATAACAATGATAAAAATGTAAGGTAAAAATAGAAAATAGATAAGATTGAGTGAAAAATTATATGATTGGGTGGTGAATGAATCTCCTCCTGTGTGAGGTCACTTAATGTTATGTAATGTTATGATTTTTTAAAGATAAATTTTGATTTGAACCAAAAAAGGAGAGAGATTTGTATCGTTAATGCAAGGCCAGACTCATAACATTTCGCTAAATAAAGGTACTCCTTAATCACAATACTACAGAATCCTACATATGAAAAACCTCAAGGGAGATAACTCCTAGTAAATTTAACATTTATACACATTTGCATTATAATAGTTGTAACTCTACAAATATTTTGTGATATTGATTCTTGATTCCCATGAGTGTTATACACATATGAACTTCATACATGTAGCATATACGGTATCTGTTATGCCGATTAAGACCAATATCACCAAAAATACATAGCAAGTTTATTTAGAATCATGTCACTATAAGTTTCGTTGATACATTAAAAGTTGAACTAAAAATGTTGATTTACACATTTATAATAGAAACTATTAATCAGAGGTTTTGTGAAGTTGGCTCGACATACAAAAATGTACGATATTCTACATTTAACATATAAATGGTATGCTGGCAAACGAAAACCGACTTTTGAAATTGTACAACTCGACCTTCGACATTCAACATTCAGAAATTGAATTTTTGTAGCTCGACATACGACATTCAACAATAACAAACTGTAACTGGCCAACGGAGAACTGTACAACATTCAGATACGGAATATTGAATGTCCCATGTCGAGCAGTACAAAATTTCAATTATAAATGTGAAAGTTTATGTCGAACTGCATATCATTCAAAACTTGGCCAGCAGATTATAAGTTTAAATATTGAATGTCTAATGTCGTGTGTCGAGCCAACTTCACACAACCGATTAATCATGATATATTTTCTTCATCATGTAGTAACCTCTCCTTATCTTCATAAACCGTATCATATATATATGTATCATATTTGTATTATCTGTCTATTCTACTAATATCATGAGAAGATTGGTTTTGTCCATTAAATATTTGACAATTGAAATTAACCACAATATGTTTATATCAGTTAGCGATAATGGACACACATGCATCATATCTTTGACTTGATGTTGTATCATTTAAAGCTATAAATACTTAAAAGTGCTTTAATGTACGTTTTACTTCCTACATAAATCATTTGTAATTCAGTGAAATGTACATCTCTTTAGGTGGATATCGTGATATCTTGACATCTTTGGCTTCAAAGAGACAAAAATGAGACTTGATATCGTCAAAGGTTTTGAGATGATTATGATGTTCAGTGTGTGGTTTGGATCCTATCCGTTAAAATGAAAACTATTTTATATTGGTATAGCTAAGCGAAGGTTTATCGAATGATTTAATTCTTTTATTTATTTTTTTTTTCTTATTTCTTTTTTCTTTCTTTTTTTGCAGATTATCTTTACACATATAGATACATGTAGGGCATTCGACTTTGCCTGTTTGACAGACAGACTGATCTCCAAGGAAATAGCATTGCTAAGTAAAGGTAATGTGATTACATAAAATATCCTCAAACTTATTCTTGTTAAGTCAATTGCACGTTTTCCCAAGATGAAATACATATGGCTAACCATTACAACACCACCTCACCTAATTATATACATATTATGAATTGTTATTATAGTATAGTTCGTTCACTTAACTAACAACATTCTGGATACAGCGAGGCCGGGTGTTGGGGTAGAGGAGTATGGATGTCCCAAGATATAAATGCTTGCAAGCCCTTCAATTCGTGGTCTTGTGAGATACAGATAACAAATACTGCCGGCTTTTCGGTGAACAGGCACTTAGACTTTCATTCAACATCTACATCTGGCAGATTGAAAATAACCAAGGATATAACAGGACGCTAATTGATCAAGTTAATCACGTGGAATATATATTTCAGTAATTATAATAAATTGATAAAAAATATTCTTCATTGTGTGAGATTACATCAAGTGCATCAGCTGAACATCTTAACCCCTATTTACAAATATATTGATTGGTTGTTCTTATGTCATAATTTAACCAATCACGCTCCATTTTGTAGGTATTGATGATAATTGTCTCTCGACAACTTCCACAACTGCCACAATCTCAACATGTACACTTAACAATCCTTCTACTACTACAACCTCTACCATGACTGCTATATCTACTAGTCCCTCTACCATCACTGTTGCTCTACTGTCAACTACAACTATTGAATCGACAACAATTTCTGGAAATCAAACCTCAAACAATACAACAGCTGTCCCAGAGTCAGAGGGAAATACCACTGGAATAAGTAAGGTTTTCTTCTCTTGAATTTATATTATATATAACAAACACCACAACATAATAATATTATCCTTGTAAAAGTTAACATAATACATAGGTCTCAGTTCATGTACAAATAACAAATTATAGATAATAATACAGCTTGTACACTTCTTCCTAATAATTGTAAAATTTCGGCGATGTAACACTTGGCGATTTATTGTAAATAGCTGATTTACAAATTGTTTTCTTTCTTCTTTTTTGGTTTTTGAAAGCATCATTAATGAGATAGATATTGACTTGTAAAACTATGCCTTTGGAAAACATTTAGATATTTAGTTATGGGAATATGGGTGAATCCACAAATTCAGGGAAATTAAAGCACGCGTAAATATTTACAACTGCAGTAAATACTCGACACACTATATTTAGCCATATAATAAACTGGACAATACCCGAGAACTAGTCACATATTACATGATAAACAAGTTATTTTCTACATTAAATTAAATTTTATTTTTCATTTGAAGTGCAGTCCAATCTGTCTTGTTGCCACTGCGTTCCAATGAAATCTGTCTTCAATTTGACAAGCTCTCAAATCCAGACAGTCATGACGGAGATAAAATCTGAACTCTCAGTGAACAAATCTGCTCTCTCATGTACGTGTGTATTGTTTATCTTTAAATGTCTTGCCAATTTTGTCGTGAGTGTTTATTAACTGATAAATTTCAGAAAACTAAGTATCCTTTTTTTTGCTATGAAGGCTTTAGATAATGTATTTTTTCTAATGTATGAAACTGGACTACCGCAGGAAGGACATAATATGTTTTGTGTTTCTTTTATGTTGTTCATAAAGGATCTGACATGAGTGTCAATGTAATATAAAAAAAATAAACAAGTTCAATAATTTGATATGGCACAACCCTTTAGGCGAGTGGCATATCGAAATAGTTAACGAGTTTGACATATTTCATGTAACGTAGCCACGAGTGTAAGATTTAATTTATTACATAACTAGTGTTAATCTAAATATATTTAACAAGTTTGATATATTTCAGGTAATGTAGCCACGAGTGTAAGATTTTCTTTATTACATAACTAGTGTTAATCTAAATATATTTCGTTTCTATATAATAGTGATTAAATCCGGCTCAGATTTGACGTTCCATTCTATTGATACAATCGCTTGACGTCATATTTTCGTTATAATGTCATTTTTAACTATGACGTCATAATTTACACATGTAGTTTAGGGTATTTATGACATGTCCGTATGACATTGCTAATAGGCCAGTTATGTTAAAAAAAAAATATTATTTTTTCTTTGGAAGTAAATGCATAATAGGAAAGAGAACCAAAGCAGAAACTTGTTCTATAAACGCATATATTACTGTACACGGACTTTCGTTCGCAATTACCTATTTTTTCTATTTTCTTTTCAGGCCAAGTTCACGGTTATTATCTTTCGCGGATAAAATTATTAAAAACTGACATATAAATACACATTATTTTTCTTTTTTTTCAATTCCAGCATCCATTCGTAAGAAGACATGCGCAACAGACAATCGTCCTTCCTCGGTTGTAATCGGAATGACTGGAGCTATGTTCTTAGCTATACCGTTTATTTTGCTGATTTCCTGTGATATCACAAGGCTATTTGTCTGTCGTCGCCAGATAGTGATAGTTGTTTAGAGGCCATATCTAGCATTATTTTGTAACTGTTTAGAGGCCATGTCTAGCCATATTTTGTAATTGTTTAGAGGCCATGTCCAGCAATATTTTGTAATTGTTTAGAGGCCATGTCTAACCATATTTTGTAACTGTTTAGAGGCCATGTCTAGCCATATTTTGTAACTGGTTAGAGGCCATGTCTAGCCATATTTTGTAACTGTTTAGATGCCATGTCAAGCAATATTTTGTAACTGTTTAGATGCCATGTCTAGCCATATTTTGTAACTGTTTAGATGCCATGTCCAGCAATATTTTGTAACTGTTTAGAGGCCATATCTAGCATTATTTTGTAACTGTTTAGAGGCCATGTCTAGCCATATTTTGTAATTGTTTAGAGGCCATGTCCAGCAATATTTTGTAACTGTTTAGAGGCCATGTCCAGCAATATTTTGTAACTATTTAGAGGTCATGTCTAGCAATATTTTGTAACTGTTTAGAGGCCATGTCTAGCCATATTTTGTAACTATTTAGAGGTCATGTCTAGCGATATTTTGTAACTGTTTAGATGCCATGCATGTCTAGCCATATTTTGTAACTGTTTAGAGGCCATGTCCAGCAATATTTTGTAACTATTTAGAGGTCATGTCTAGCAATATTTTGTAACTGTTTAGATGCCATGCATGTCTAGCCATATTTTGTAACTGTTCAGAGGCCATGTCTAGCTATATTTTGTAACTGTTTAGATGCCATGTCTAGCCATATTTTGTAACTGTTTAGATGCCATGTTTAGCCATATTTTGTAACTATTTAGAGGTCATGTCTAGCCATATTTTGTAACTATTTAGAGGTCATGTCTAGCCATATTTTGTAACTGTTTAGAGGCCATGTCTAACCATATTTTGTAACTGTTTAGGGGCCATGTCTAACCATATAGGACAGTCAATGTTTACAAATAAACATATTCACAATAAGGGGAATTTTGATAAATCAAGAATTACGTATATCTTTGAAGCTAGACTGGAAATGGGCAATATAGGTTTTCCTTGTTATAACGATGCTAATTTTTAACCTAAAAACATATTTGTTAAATCAACCTAAATTGACTGTATGACCGTGGGAGTTGCCTCCCTTATTTTATATCAAACTAAACCGAATGTCTTATATAAAAATATTCTTTCTTTTAAGATGTCACTTAAAAAATTGTTATAAGCCAATCGTAATCAAGAGATGTTGGAGTTGACCTGTTGGAGGGGGTGTACACGTAACGATACCAACTGCTATGGAAACCACCACATTATTTTTCCGTTTCTGTAAGATAAATGCATTGTTATGGGATAAACATGTTTACTGGCTAAACCACACGCATGTTTATAATAAACGGAACCTGTAAGATACTCCACCGCCGATAGATCATAAATGATAATTATTTGAACAATAATCGTATATATAGGATATACTGTCATGGATTTTCAAGGAATGCAATTAATTCTTTTTAATATTTTTACCTTGAAGTAAAGTGTGAAGTTTAAACTTTTCAGTGGTGTAAATGGTGTAAAGTATGACCTTTTGTATCAGGAGTAAAGTAGTTTACTAAGTGTGTAAAAACAAGATGGTGACTTGAGGAGTGTTTCTTATACAAACGCTATTTAGCCGTAAAAAAGATACCTTATATTACCCGCATTGTAAAATATGTACACTTTAGAACAATGTATACACGTTAAACGTTCCAATATTTTCAGCGTCTAGATGTAGTGGTCAGAAGTAACGTGCAACATATCATCGTTCTTCGTCTAAAGTTATCGGAATTACCAAAGCTGTGTTCCTAGCTATACCGAGGAGGGAAATTTTCGCTAATTATACGAAAGTCGTTTCTTCGCGAAAATCCCCCGCGCGTTATATTTTGTACATGCGTAAACTTTGTTGTTAAAAGTATGACAGTGTATCTATCGCAAAAGGGAAGGTTTTTGCATGCAAAGCGCGAAATTGAGCACTTGCAAAAATATCCAGTACTAATGTTCCTTTGATCCAACAATTTTGAATTAAATACGAAAAATTTAAAGAAATAAAATGATTTTCGTATTTGGTCACAGTAATTTTAACGCAAATTTCAATTTTCAATGAAATCGTTGGTGTTTCTAATTAAGCAATTTTGTCTGTTACGTAATTAAGACGCATAACATAGCGACATCTAGACCAACAGGTAGGCGTGAGGAAGTACCTTGCTCCTTGAATTATCTTCGGTAGTGGTGTATTCCTCATCACCCAGTCAGTCACACAATATGAATATCTTAAGATTTAAAGGCTTAAAATCTTGTTTGGTACATTTTTGCTTACGGTTTAGTCAAGAGCAGATATCCTGTATCCTTGTAGATTAATAAACTGTTGGTAAAATGTGACAAATGTTAAATGTGTTATTTTTATTTTTTTTTAAATTAACTAGTTTTTCGCTTGTATTACAATCGGAATTCGAATGTAAAACATAACCTCCGATCAATCCCCACATTTCCCCTCGGTGTTGGGACTATCCCTATAAACTGTTTCCCTGCGGCAAAAATTAATATAGAAAAAAAAAACAATGAGGTATACATCCTCATCCATAGATGAGTTGCTTTAGTTCAAAAGACATTAGATAAGCAATGTTTTTTTACCATTGACGTCAGTGTACAAATTATGTAAGCTTATGTATAAACTCGCTTGGTCTTGGACTGTTACTGTAATTGGTGACAGTTTCGCTTCAGTTGATTATTTTAGATATCGTCGTTAGCCGAATTAATTTGTGCAAAGATATTTTTTCTTCAGATTAGCGTTTAGACTCAATGTCAAACCCGTTAAATTAAAAACAATCACCCCGTAAAATACAGCATCTTACATGAAGAACAGTGGGTGAAGTCTTTGTACACAATTATCCGCAAATGTGTCACATCAAAATTCACAAAAAAAAACAAAAAAAAACATATGAACTGCTGTCGAATGATTTTTGAAGCATGATTTAAAAAAAAAGGTCAAATATAAACCATCTGAGCAGTGGATGAAATGGAGGTAGGGTTGTGAGTTACAAATTTCATGCTTAAAAAGATGTGCAATTGTGACCCCAAGTCTATATGATATTTGAAAGATATATTACCTTGGGCATATCATATACAAATATTGTGAAATTGACATGGTCTTTCATTTAGTGTTTTTTGCTTATTCGTTGATTTTAGGGTGAAATATGGCAAAACACGATAGTTACGTATTTAAAACAGTCATGGGAAATAACGAAAATTAGTTAGCATTATTTTTTTTATAAAAATACAATACATTCCTGAAGAGGAAACGTGAGATAATGGAAGAGTATGAGTCGAACACGCCTGGAGAGCAGAAACGGAAGGTACGGAAGACGAAGAATGAAGACATCAACGACTTAGTATGGCAGTGGTTTAAGGGCAATTATGGTGACTGGTCCAATGATGAAGGAGAAAGCCCCGTCCTTTGCCAAAAACCTTGATGTTGGAGACTTCAAAGCTTCGAATGGATGGTTGCAGTCCTTTCTCAGGCGTCACAACATTTCCTTTGGATTGATGAGCGGTGAAAGCGGAGACGTTAAACAACATGTCGTCGATGAGTGGAACGAGAAACTGCTTGATATGTGTAAAGTCTATGACCCAAAGGACATCTTCAACATGGATGAATCTGGTCTTTTTTTACCGATCAACTGTCAGCAATAGTTTCCATGTGAAGGGTGAAACATGTAGTGGTGGAAAGCTATCCAAGGAAAGACTGACTGTATCATTCTGTGCCAGCATTACCGGAGAAAAGGAGCCCGTAGGGAAGAGCGCCAACCCGAGATGCTTTAAGAAGGTCCCCTCAAGTTCCCCCCTTGTCCATTATTACCACAACAAGAAGGCCTGGATGACCGGCAGCATTTTTGAGGACAGGTTGAAGAAGTTCGAAAGAAAGATGAGAAGACAAGGACGCAGAGTTCTCCTGTTCCTTGATAATGCACCTTCACACCCCAAGCTGATTTGAAGAATGTCACACTACAGTTCCTCCCACCCAACACATCCAAGAGTCAGCCAATGGACCAAGGTATTATACAGGCTGTCAAGCTGAAGTACAGAAGAAGACAGCTTTAACACAGCTTTGCCAACATGACGCGCCACATGGCCGAGATTGACACGAAGGTAACCACATGCGATACAGAGACTAGAGATTGGGACACCAACGCCAGGGATATTTTGAAAGACCTTCATGCTAGTGATGACGATGAGGAGGAGAACGTGCAGGAGGAGGACATACGGGAGTCTATGCCAACAACCACACTCTCTGATGTCCATGCAATGGCAAATAGACTGATAGACTATGCTCTCCAGACCGGAAATGTGGGTGCTTTGACGGCAATTGTTAACTTCCAAGAGTGTGTGTAGACGGATGCCATCTCCAAACCGAAGCAAGCAACACTAGACGACTTTGTCACCATCCAAGGCAGGCCAAGAGACTGAATGTTTGATATGATAAGAGACTTTTTGATAGGATAAAAAAGTTTGATTTAATAAGAGACTGTTTTGATAGGGTATTCTAATACGTTTATAGAATAACAATACATGTAAGATAAAGAGAATGAACTTTGCAGAGTTAGGAATGACAAGAATGAATGATGATAGTGAGAAAAAAGATAATGAAAGTGATTAGTGAATGAACATGAATAAAATTCTAATTATTTACCTGGTAATTAGGGATGATTTTTAACTGGTTAGTGATTAAATAATTAATTTATTGGGAAAAATAAGTTTTTGTTATCTATTTTGAAAAATAAAAAAACAAGTGATATTTACAAATACACTTAAATTCATTTTACAGCTGTAATTGAATATCATTTCAACAGCTAACAAAGGACATTTAAGGAATATAGCCTTGAAATTGAACATGTAATAAGTATAAACAATTGTAAAGATCAAATTATTCATCAATTTCCTTATAATTAAAATATTTAAAATCAATGATAATCATAAGATAGGTCATATCAATGGTTTTTGCTAAATTACCTGCCGAATGACAGGTTAATAGTAGCATTTTGCTGTCGACTGGTTGCCGCGAAAATCTCCATAAAGGCACTCTGTCTGTAGTGACCGTTTTTCTCTCTCTCCTTGAGCGGTCTTTATAGACAGGTTTGACTGTACTTTGTGTATTGTTCTATCGTTAGAAATGATATCATAAGACAAAACGTCAACAAGATTGCGACAACATTCACCCTAACATTACAAAAACATAAGTTTATCATTTTTGTTCTATTTTCCGTCAGCAAATTTGTACGAATGGTATATTTCAAGCTCAAATATCTCAATAAAGTAGTTCAAGAACACCCATTTTTCTTTACAGATTTGAAATCTGTATGAAAAATGCAAGAAAATAAGACCTCTTAGAAACAATGACATGGATTTTCCAAATAGTATGATGCTACCTTAAATATTCAAAAAGCTAATTAATGAACAAGATGCGAAATGTTTCCTTTACAAAAGCGATGTAGCCGACTTTTAGTAATTGAGACTTTATACTATACGAATTGCAACATGGGTTCCCTTTAGATCAATTATTGCAAATTATATATATTCCAATATTTTCAGCACTTACATGTATTCGCAAGAATGCATGCGCATAAGACCAACTCCCTCTGCTGTCATCAAGCTGTATCTGTATTTTGGAATCATCGCTGTTTTCTTTGAGAATTTTAGAATTATTCAGATAAAACGAATGTGTAAAAAAGTCGTGTATGGTTAGGGGCGTTAGACAAGACTCTCCTACATATCAAATACCTTTTGTGTTGGTAACCACACTACCATGAATTATTTTCAAATTAATCCAGGATACCACTTGCCGTACCAATATTACTATTGATGTTTTTATTATATTTCTTGCATTTCTGTTATACGTACTCCAACAAGAAAAGTTGTAACCAATTGCAAGTCATACATTTTAAGTTAAGATTAATTGTATGAACCATTTGAGATATTATTTGAAATGGATGTTGAGCAAGACGTCTGGAGATCTACATGATCGAAATATTATCTCACTAAAATTATTTTTGACATAGAGTAAGATTTCATTAATTTTAACGCAAACGACACATGAGTCTAAACTGTTGTGAGTAAAAAAAACCTAGAGTACATATTTTCTGTCGTTATTCATTATAGAGTGAGTGAAATCAAGTTGTATAAGGCGCAATTTTGCGCTACTTGTGCATAGTATTGAATAGGTATATGTCAATGGACGAAAGGAAGAAGTTTTGATTAGTTCAGTAGGTAGAACCATTCATTTTCACGCCGGGGAGACAGATTCGATTCCTAGTCGTGGCACTATTATTGGAATCGTACATTTCTCCGTTGTTCTACTTGACAAGGTGAAATAACAAAACAACAATTGCATAACAACAATTTTGCTTTCAATGGATTTCATTGGTAGGGTATTATTTGACTATCGATTAATAGGCATACATCTAACACACAGATATACATATTCATAATTCGTAGCTACCTACACGAGGATGATTGTAGATATCACTACAAATAGTGCCTGAATAACAACGACGTCGGCCCAGATTATTTACAATTTAAGTGTTTAAAGCATATCTCCAGTGTATCAAAAGTGTTACAAATGAATTTACTGTATGAGATGAAGACAGTTAACGTTATACTACTGGCGATTATCTCTCTTTCGTATGGTAAGTACAGATGCAATATATTGAAAAGAAATCGTAATGTTACAGAAATATGAAATTTTTATATTGTTATCATACATATACCATATATTATTTTGATATTCTTTCATAGGTAAAACATGTGTTTATGTTTTAAGTAATTTTATGTCTATCATACACACCATGATTCTTTATATGATACACTGTAACATCCCGGACACTGCTTGGTTAATGAAAACTGTAAGAAAGTATCGTGATCGGCATCTTATTCCAATTCATTGATTCCCGTTTGGATATAGAGACAAAATTATTTAAATAATTTGTTTTTATTAAAATGTACATCTCTGATCCAATGTAAAATGTCGCTTAAATAGTATGAGTGACTAGTTTTTTAACTATGTATAAGGAAAATCCGCTTTTATGTAATTATATACTTACGATGGGGTTGATGCATGTTTTAAATCACCAAATTCATGATATCAAACGAGGAGTTCATATTCCATCATACCTATGTATGTAATACTGAATTACTCGATGCAACAAGCTGATGTCGGCAGAGGCTTATTACATGACTATCCATGCAACATAATATCATGACATCATTGCTTCAACAAAATCTCTGTTTTCTTGGTACAATTCAAGCGGGTTTTTTTTCAGAAACTAGGCTGAACACAAACAATTTTCATGTATGGGAAATTATTTGCAGTTTTTCAAAATGGATGGGTGTCATATTTACAAAGCTGTATGAAGTATGAGAGAAAAATATTCCCTGCTATATATTATGACTTGTATAACGTATGCTTAGTATGTAATATCTTACTTGAACATTACAGGAACTGCAACGTTTGATGAAAATGCAATATCGTCCATGACGTCATATTTGTACCACGTGATACCCGATAACGTTTGTAGGTCGACAGATTCTCTGTGTAGACTTTTGTTTTGCTAATGTTTCGAAGTCCTGGAGTTCGGGCGTATTAAATGTCACTACTGAGTTTTGGTATGATTGTAAGAGGCTAATATTTTGATATTGTATCTTTCTCCTTCATCCAAGCTAACATTCGTCTTCCTGATGTTTCCCTTAAAAATAGCTCACTTTGGCTTCCATGTGAGCACTCGTACCTTTTAAGATAGATCTGGGATTTGTCCTATGGTCGCCATACCTTTGAAATATTAGTTTCTTTTCCTGACAAGTACTCAACATAAATAAACTACTCGATGTCAGTATTGTGGACCACGTATATGTGATTGTTCTGAGTCTTCGGCGACATGTTTCAATGTAATATCACTAAAAAAAGGTCGATATTCACACTATCACTTATACACACAACACAAACGGGCAACAATTTCATTCTACAGTTACACACGCAACTTAATTAGCTGTTGACAGGACGTCAAGTCTGGTAAACCATAAACTATAAACCATAAGTTGACTTTCGCTTTAAATTAGATCAATAATGTGTAAAACAGAAAACAAAAATCAACTGATCAGTCATACATGGCTTCTGCATAATTTACGTTTATATCCCTCGAATGCACCCATGGTAGCAGTATCATTTCTACGATGGTAGCAAGTAAGCATTTCAAATGCATAAAATTTATTAAAATGCATACATCTATATATTGATCGAGGAATGTAACAGTACAATGGCAATTATTTCTAGGCTTATTAATTTTTCATACTACATACACGCATATTACACTATATAGAACTGTATTTTATTACTTGTTTTGTTTGTTCTTTTTTTCTAACCTGACGTTTTAGAATGAATCCCACCACTATGACGATGAACTTTATAGGCAGTTGAGTAGGAGGGTCCAACATGTACACCCAACTGCACCCCCCACCCCCACCCCACCCCCACCCGCCCCGCCTTAAACACTTATAGATAACAATTATAAGCCAAGTATACGCATCCGGTCAAATAAAAGAGAACATTAACAATTTTGCTTATTTTTTTTTAGTTCGAAGTCTTTTCATTTACTGCATCAAACTATCTACATATATTGGATTATTTGGCCCAAACGTGTTTGCAATTTTATTGCGTCCAATTGATACTTCTTTTGTCCAATTCGGTTGATAAATTTCAATGTTATGATGTTTTGTTTTTTTTTTTAATTGAAATTTAAGATGGCCTCCATTTTTGTGACGTCGTAACCGGATGTTCATCACAGCATTGTTAACATTTTGATTTGTGATCGGGGTGTCATAAAGAAAATATCGGTTCGGATGTTTTGGCGAGGGTGCATGTGGGACTTGCCTAGCCCTTTTCTTAATCGCATAGCCGTTAATTTTGCTGGCCGAACAATTTTATCTAAAAACAAAAACAAAAATCAAATTTTAACAGGTTTTTTTAATTCTGGTATTTGGCCATAAGGATATACACATGCATGATTTAACCATTAGTTAACCATAATGGTTTGTGGGTCAATTTTTCGCGACTGTAACACTGCCCCATGAAACGGCGAAAATATCATCCCTTGAAATTCACCGGCTATATGTTGACGACGCGTCATAAATATTGCAGGACCTGCTATTGCTCCCTTCGAATTTTGCCCACGAACCAATGAAACAAAACACAGATATTTTTTTGTACTTCTATGACATCTCTTATGAGCTTTACTAACAATTGTGTAATCAATATTAATAATAACTTCGTTATGTCAACTCAAGCGATATATAGGCATGCAAATTACCTCTAATTTAAACATGGTGTGATACATAAAATAACAGTTCCACTATACAAGAAGACACAACATGAATATACCGCAGTCTCCCAAAACACGCACCTCGCACAACATACACGCAACACACCGCATACATGGGAGTCCGTCCTTACATGACCCTAGTTGTTAATAGGACGTTAAAATAATCAAACAAACAAAAACATTAAATGACTAAGTAACATATAATGATTATATAGAACATTAATTTAACAAACAAGTTAAGGTTGCCATTGTAATTGTTTCAGCTGGTAATTGGGAAATCGCTGTAAGGATAGTCCCGGAAATGAATTCAACCTCAAACAATGAACTGCCAGTCACGTTCTACGAGCGAGAGTACAACAGTGGTAGTCCCGCACCAAATGTTACCATGGAGATAAACATGTCCAATACGACCAAAGTCAATATCCCTGGCATAGAAAGACCGATGAAGATTGACATCTGGAATGATGGAAATGGACATGATGTCGATTTCTGGTTAGAACAGGTAATGCTAGATGTGTAATTGATTATGCAGATATATCTTAATATTTTATTTCAATTCAAAACAAACTATTTCTAGAAGTAAACTTGCAACCATAATTATAGTTTTTCTATCCAAAACCACAGCTCTTCCAAATCATAATGTACTAGAGACAAAACATCAAATCATATCAACAGTTTTGATCAATTTATTCAAAAATGCGCGGTGGAAATGTCAGTATGAGACTATGTTTTTGTATCAAAGCGTAATGATAATAAACACTTATATTTGAAGTCACATTATTCAGTTCTGCAGAGCCCAAACAGGAGCTTTATATATTATATTGGCACTTACGTCTGACTGGCGACTGCATATCAGGTATGCAACTATTTACAATTACAATGTAAAACCATGACATTTCTAATTTATACGAGGAAAGTGAAAAATCATTTCTAAAACAGTAGGATTCGAACACGGAACGATAACGTTGATGATGGTCTAGTGATGATATTTACCCAGACGGCCAGCACGACCCAAACAAGTCACATATAAATAGCAATGACGCTGACGAAAATATACGTGTCTATATTCTAACTTATATGTATAAATCACATCCTTTATTAATTACAGCTGACGATGAAAAGTCCCTTACGTCATTTTACGTTCGAATGTAACTGCAATCTAGGAATAGACGGAAACAAGAAAACATTATTTCCAAAAGGTAAAATAATTCTGTGATTTTACTGAATTATTAATGATGTATCTTATACATATTGATATTAGTCGTTATCACATAAAATATAATTGAATTGCAAGTTTAAGATTCCAAATAAAACAAGCACGATTACAGAGATCCAGTGATAGGTGAAAGGTCAATGATGCATGACGATAGGGGTCAGCTGCTTTGAGTTATTGTTTCTACTTCATTCCAAAACATCAATATGTTCTGGGCCAATTTGCTATTTTTATATGTCAATTATCATGGTGTAAAAATGATAATTCTTATTTTAACTCATTATTCGAGGGTATCTTATGTATTTATTTCGCAGCCTCTGCTTTGAATAATATTTATGTTTAATGTTTTGGAAAAAATGTAAAAACATTATTTTAGTTAGAGTGACCTAATTTAGTACTTATCAATAAACATTTTTCCCGCCAAAATTTCTGATCCTGTCAACCACATAGTGTTTGGATTAATACTAAATGATGAGCAGATATTCTGACATTAACGACCTGATTCACCACATGGACATATCTTGACCATGTGGTCAAATACATTGGTGGTATAGCGTATTTACACTGTGCAATTATATTTCATAAGGGTTACTTTTTATGCTCTTTATGTTTTTATCTCAAACAGTGAATATACGTCCCCTCGAAGCAATCTGATATGTTAAAGGGACATATATGTACATAAATGTTCACTGCGAAACTCTACTTACAGTATTAGGTTAGTTTAAAAATAGGAATAACATTTAGTTTTTTCTACGGAAGTTGATTTGCTTCTTGCATTGCCATATGATGAGTTGTAAACTAGACAAAGTATCCAAAGAGAGCTATATTGTCAGAAAAGATTTAGATCATGCATAACAGAGTAATTGAATGATGAGTAAATGAATTGTAAAACCGTCACATATGTGTAATGAATTAGTACGAACCTAATGTATCAGACACCATTGCTACATTACATTATCATGCTAACTGCTAGCATATCCGGTAAGTTGCTTTTAAAACCTTACCTTTTCAACGTAACCTGTTAAAATATGGTATCATTTGTAGATTAATAAGAAACCATATCGCAAAAGGCTAACAGTCCTGCTTATCTTGTAAATACCAACGTTACGAAATATTTACACCTTCGAGAACATTGAAATATTCTAGAATACATTATGATTATTTGACAATTCTTTTACTGGTTGTCAGTTGTAGTACTCTATTGTATATAAAATTCGTGGCAATAAAACTGCCTTTGAGCAAGATATAGGACCTAACAGGAAGACTGCATATTAGAAAAGAGAAACGAAACAAAAATCTTCTACAGATTAGTTTTTTTAAGAACTTGAAGAATAAATACATATTGTATCATCCCGCGATATAATTGGGTAAGCTATCGTACTTTTGATATTTTGTGAAAACAAAACATCACAAAACTGTGAATTAAAAAGAACAACAACAAAAAATAATCCTAAAATGAATAGTCTTTTGGAATCATGAAGACACGATATTTGATCACTACAATCACCACGAGCCCAGTAAAAAGGGAACTTTTTGAGAAAAAAAAACTCTAAATATGCAATTGAAGGTCTCTTTTCGTAAAATGGTTTGCTTATGGGTGTTAGTAAAACGTCCCTGATTTATACCCATCGGTTGAAAATTTCTTTAAGATTAATCATTAGCCTTTAGTTTTTTTCAAACCAAGTAAGTAATATGTTTACATTCGTGTATAGGCCTATACTGAATATCTGTGATATTTTTTGTCTCAGAGGACGAATGGGAGATAACCATTACATCATTTGCTATCTGGCATCTTAGTTCTAAGAATAATTTCACCATCGTCATTCGTGATAAAAACGGAGCAAGCCAACAAATAGATTCAAGTTTTAAAAGGGGTAACACAACAACAAAAACCGTGACATTACACCTTGAAGATCCTGTGAGCTACACGGCATTAAGTTTTGAAGGGAACAGTCACGGGCTTTGTATTGAGGTAAGAATGCTAAGAATTGTTATATGTAATTAAAATAAAATATTATCATTATTTTAGCCTTGACGAACCAACTTCACATTTTTTAAAGATGCTCCACCGCCGACAGAGCAAGACTGATATTCATCATTTGAACAATAATTGGTGTTAAATCGTGTATATATATGCCAACTTAACACAAAAAAATAACATAAAATAATTTATTTCACGTTTGGTGCATGCGCAATCATTACTTCATTCCATATAAGATATAGTGTCAGGGAATGTTTTCGGGATGCAATTAATTATTTTTCATATTTTGAACTTGAAGTAAAATTAGAAGCTCAAACTTTTCAATGGTAGTAATGGTGTAAAGTAAGTCACTATTGTAACTGAAGAAAAATACTAAATCGTCTGCTCCTGTTTTTGATAGTGAAAAATACCATTTGTCAGCGGTGGAGCATCTTTAAAGTTTTTTAAAATTCCAAAGGATATTTATTACTGATACAATAACGACAAATAAATCTCCTCTTGTGAGAGGACATATTTGTATATTGTGGTTATGATAACCATGAATAAACTTTTATTTTTAACAAAATATACTTTAAACTAAAGATACTTCAATTTTCACTGATGCTGGACTTAACGAAAATACTTAATAGATGCTGTTTTTGGCTGTCATGAACATGAGTAGATTAACATCGGTATTCGTGCAAGAAAATATTTTAGACCTACGAATACCTCCTTACTAGGCATACATCTAAAAATAAAAAATGTGGTTATTTTAGAAATGCAAATAAATTTAAAACATTCTGTTAAAGTGTTGTAGACCTAATCACTAAGCCTATTCTATACTTCATAATGTTTAGATATGCTCTGATGAATAATAGGATAAATTTTGCTTGTACCGTTTACTAACCTATCTTTATGTCGAACAACATTACGATACCGAAAAGAAATAAGATGTGCCATGTCCCTGTGCGACGTATGTCGCCGAACGTTGGAACATTTCCGTTAAAAGTAAAAGCCGAACATTCAATGAATGTTGATTTACCTTAATTAATCAGATGATTAATTTGTATCATGGCTAAAGGCTACATAAACCACAAGAACAATGTGGTCCTTTCACGAAACGATGATACTCCATTTTGAATCCAAGCGGGAGACAGCCGTATCAGACAATCAAGAAATCATTCTTCCGCAGCTTTGACGAACGATTTTTTTTTAAATTTTAATTAGTTGCATTCTAATGGATAACTATTCTCTTACATCCCTCGTTGTATACATGCATAAGCTTAGTTAATCTGGTCCTGATCCCAGACTTGGACATTACGGCAAATAGATATTTGGTGTAGGATCAGAGCGCACTGATATATGAAAACATAGAATTTGCCAACGCCGTCTTGTATCGGGCCAGGTCATCTCTTACAAAAAATGCCACCGAGAAGTGCCTTACCTTAGTCTTTTCAATAAACTGATCAATAATTTATCCACCCATATATAGCAATCCGTCAAGATTCGTGCCGATTTCCATATTATGAGAAAATGGCGACGGCGAGGAGGGATATTAGAGTTGCGTAAAATAAACGCCTGTATTGTCATAATAGAACGTACATGTTTGATAAAATGCATCGCTAATGGTAGATGGATTATATTTTAACCGAGTTCCCCATCAATACTGAATAAATATAAACAGTCAGGAAACAATTAAGTCAGCGAGAGAAATTAAGACTGCTATTTTCTTCGTTACAGCTTACTTTCACTCACATCATTACATGTAGGGTATTCACATTTCATTGCTGGCTCTGGAATACGATCTCCAAAACAATAGAACTAAACAGTACAGGTAAGTTACCGCTTTCATTGGAAAGAATATTTGTTTGCAAAAATATTACCACGCTCGGCAGATGACGATACCTTCATTTAACAATGTGTCTGTGTTCCGTTGTACTTAGTCCGCAAAATGCATCTAGTGGTCTTATTTAAGATGGATTATTGGGGATATATTGCAAATTTAGAATTAAATACGATGTACGGTTTGTGGCGAAGGGTTCAATTCTAAATGCGCTAAATACAACAATGTAATTGTAAAGGACCACATACCAAATAACTGTTTATTAGTGTGTAATTTATAATTGAATATATCAAGGCTGAGCTGATTCACAGTTATAAGTGGTTCAGAAAGGTTTCTTATATTTTTCTCTGAAGATATTATGGAAAACTGTCTTCCGAGTAACACTTCAACCACTGTCGCTCAAACTACCGGCTCACCTGCCACTAAAACTGCTGTCGCCCAAACTACCGGCTCACCTGCCACTACAACTGCTGTCGCTCAAACTACCGGCTCACCTACCACTACAACTAATGTCGCTCCAACTTCCGGCTCAACTACCACTTCAACTGCTGTCGTTTCAACTACCGGCTCACCTACCACTACAACTAATGTCGCTCCAACTACCGGCTCACCTACCACTACATCTAATGTCGCTCCAACTACCGGCTCACCTACCACTACAACTAATGTCGCTCCAACTACCGGCTCACCTACCACTACAACTAATGTCGCACCAACTACCGGCTCACCTACCACTACAACTCATGTCGCTCCAACTACTGGTTCACCTAACACTCTCCATATTACAACTAAGCCTACAAATACTACCAGGCAAACCACTACATCAGGTACATTTATGTCAAGTACAACTTGTTCACTCTTGAAATTCCATAATGAACTATTCCAGCTTTCTAAAGAGTAGACTTTAAATGTGTCTCGAAGCAAATCAAAAGGACAATATGATTACATTATAGATATACAAATACTATTGACCAGTCAATAGTTTGACTTTTGACCGGCGAGTAACTTCTGTATACGCTCAATTATTGACCTCATCATTAATTGCTGACGTCATAAACACCAGCACGCCGATCCTAATATTATTTCGACAATACTATTTCTCTCCAAAAACTGTGAAACGTTTTAGATTACGGTCTAGATAACAAACCAATTGTTTCATGCCTTATCAGTCAACAGTCAAAACGCTTTTCAAATATATCGTATTTTAAAAGTGGCTCAAATATTTACTTCAAAATTATAACTCCTTGATTATCCTACAAAATATCATGTTTTCATAAATCAAAGAAGTGATAATTTATTTGAAGATGCTCCATCGACGTCAAAGCATAAACGATACTCCTCATTTAAACAATTATTTGTTTAATCGTGTATATCACGAATATGTCTAATGAACACATATTAAATAATTTGTTTTGCTATTGGTGTATTCACAATCAGTATTTCATCACATACAGGACATAGTGCCACGGATTTTTCTCGGGATGCAATTAATTGTTTTAAATAGTTTTATCTTTTTTTGTAAATGAAGAAAAATACTTATCGTCTGCTACTGTTTTTGATATGGAATGAAATGAAGTAGAAAATGATAACTCTTGTTATCATTTCAAGCAAGGGCAGATAACTATGTAATATACAAATACAGAATGACTAACCACATACAGTACATACGTAAATTCATACAAAAAATAAGTACAAAGGATATAAATCTTATACTTATTATTTAAAGATTGTAATTTTTTTGAGTAATTTGTAGGTTAGTGAACTTGCTTCCACAAAAGGGGCGAAAGACGTTTATACCATGGTGTCATATTCGGAAAAGAGGTATCGTTTCTTCTTCATTTCATTCCAATTGTGACATCCGTTGGGTGTCATCCCACTAGTAGAGCAATATAAAGATAAATGTTAAAGGGGTTAAAGATGAAGTATGCATTTTCAACACAAGATGGATATAAATTTTATTCGTGAACTTGGTCTAGTTATATGTTTCATGCCAATATACCTTTTTTGTTTGAAGTTCAATCAAATGTGACGTGTTGCCTACACTGCCGAAGGAAACCGAATGTAAATTTAACAAGTACCCAACTACAGATGATTGTGATGGAGCTTCAATCTCGACTATCAGTGAACAAATCTGCCCTTTCGTGTATGTAATAATTATTTTTATGTTGTCGAATATCATGAGTGATTACTTTCGCTATTTTTCGATAGTTTCGCAAATATTCGAACATACATTTGGATTTGCAAAAACAGATCTAATCATTGTAAGTGATAACACTGTCAAAGGAATTGCTTTAAGTATAAAAAATCAAATAATAAAAATTATACTGAAGTAAATGCATACTATTAAAATGAAATGTTAGGCAATGGAGTTTTGGCTAGTGGAATTTTACACAGTAGTTATGCTCAAGAGGTGCAAAAGATCTAAATATTGTGCATTTTTGCTAGGAATACATATTTTTGTTTTTACCTACAGCTACCGTTCGTAAGAAGACATGCGCAACAGACAATCGCCCTTCCTCCAAAGCGATAGGAATGGTTGGAGCTGTGTTCCTAGCTATACCGTTCATTTTACTGGTAGCCTGTGATCTATCGAGGCTTTTTATCTGTCGACGCCCGATATTAATAATAGTTTAGACATATACAAGTATTATCTACAAGGCTTTTAAGAAATACATAGTCTACTTGGTGGAATGAATTATTTGTATCTAGACATATGGTTATTTGTTATAAAAAAGTAAGCAAATGATAAGATTATTAATCATTTAATTATTTCATAAACCCTTTTGAGAAACTAGGAACGAAATATCCTCCCATGTTTGATTTTCCGCGAAGTTGTTATGAATAAGATAAATATGTTTTGATGGAAAGAAAAACGACACAATTGAAATATCTATTCATCATTTTTCTATCGCTGGTAAAACATAGACAGTGTCTATCAGTGGGTCAATAATTGATTTTTAATCATGTTTGTATATATAGATGTATGACAAATTAACAAAAAACAACAGTCTCATATACACACGTATTGTCATGTAAAACAATTGTTTTGATATTGTTATCTCCACATTCAGTACATTATTACATATTGGACATAAAGTGTCACGGATACTTTTGTTGCCAGTGTAAGTTGGTAAGTTTCACCATTGCTCTGTGGATATCTAACATAAAACATTAAATGTGTACTTACTTCGCCTCTCAAGGTTTAGGAAAATACTTATATGTTTCTCATCTCGAGGTATTGATGGTAGCCACCACCTACATCACTTTGCAGAGGAAGGTCACTGTCTTCTTTGACCGTCCCCGTCCCGGATTTAAGTTTGCCACCTTTGCATTTTCAATACCCGTCATTACAACTTTTTATCCAATAACTACGTATTTTCAAAACAGAAAAGTTATGTGATCAATTTGATAAATTCCATACCAGTTGATTACCTTTAATATGTGCACACCTATAGCGACTCTCATTGGTCAGTTTTAAACTGTCTTTCAACTTTTGACTACTTTTTATAACGTATTGGCAAGAAGTTGCTTGTCTAAAGTATAAGCTATATAATGTTGACTGTATTTGGATACCATATGTTATGATGCAGATATATATCATAATGCGATATGTGGCGCACGTTTAGCTTCTCTGAAACTAACTTGAAGCATGGTAGTTAATGTTATGGGATAAAGAAGTCCCTAACGCATGACTTATTTATCATCTTATCTTCAGTTTCATTTATTTAGTTAATTTTCGTTAAAGCTTGTGTTCTTTTCTTTTTTCAAAATTTGAAAATCAACTAACTCGAGGTTTATAAAGATGATGAACATTAGTTAGTTATTGGGGACTCTCTATTTCCTAACTCAATTGTATTGCCATCCAGTCTAGTTACTCGTATAAGGCGGAAATAGTCCTGGTCAAAGTGTATGAGTTTAATCTCTTAATAGAACATGCTAAGATCAACAGGCCAGGTACAAATGTAGAAGGCACCTGGTAGGTCTTTTGCGTTAGTCTGCCCCCTTCATACTGTAACCCAAGCCACTCAACTCCATCCTCAGGCTCCCATCCCCCATTCCCCACTATGTAAAATAAAGTTATTATTTAGATTGTTGAATGAGAAAGTTGTTTGTAATTACATTGCGTTAATATTATTACCTATACTGATCTCTGTACTCTTATAAATGATTCAACTGTATGTCCACAATTTACTTTAATTATGTTATTTTCGGATCTTTCTAATACAAGTCTGGCAATGCATTCAATGAATTATAAGCAATTTATCGCATGAAACCTAATATATTTTATATCCTTCATATATCATGTTTTTTTTCTGATGATTTAACCTTTATTATGAGGACGTTTGTGAGAAAATGTGAGCGTAATGAGCGCGGGATGAGGGCGTAGTGTTTTATGATGTGTTCTCCGCGTACACTATATATATATATTGATCTACTGAATGTTCATTTTTAGCATAAGATATAGTATTAAACATTATTTTAATATTACTGAGTTAATAGTCATAGACAATAAAAAATCTTCATAAACGTGAAAATGATGTTGAAAATATTGTTTAAAATTTAATTTAAATAATACAGTAATAGTTAATATCCAGGCTTTTAGTTAATTTCAACGAAAAACAAATTAAGTTGTGTCACATTGATATCTTATCCAATGGTTCAGTTAGGCCAATCACTGTGCAGCTTTTCAAATTTCCCGCGCAAATGTTCAGTTTGTTCATTGTATAACGTTATACTACCCACCGTTCAATTCTTTCGGACTATGGAAAATGTGTAAAATATAAAATGAAATTGTATACATTTATTTACTGAATGTATGGTTTTGATTTTAAGAGTTGATGTTTGAGGTGATTAGTGGGGTAAATATAGGATGGAAGTGAGTGTGCGTAAGACAAGATGACAGCTGCTGTCAGTTTCACTGATATACCGTATTTAGATATTGCAGTGTTAGCTACCTTGCGGGTAAGTATCAATTGTGACGTCATTATTTTATGGGCGCAATTTCCGTTGTTTTCCGCGAAAAGAATGACGATATGCTCCCAAACATATGATGCAAAAATTTATACCTACCCGCAACGTCAGATAACTATGTAATATGCAAATACAGAATAGCTCTTCATGAAATAGTAATAAGTATAACATATAGCTTTTATTTTGTATCTTATAAATTTCTTTGTTGTAATCAAATATTTTGAATGAAATTTTCGGCAATATTTTTTATCAATTCTCATTACTAGTATTTCATTTCTGCGTACTCTAGGCATACACGTGTTTCAAAGCTAACAGGTGTTGAACATCCGTATTAAGCTTTGGCGGAACCTGAAAATGTGTGAAACCATGCTCAATAAGCATTGGTATCCGTGTAGGCCAAACCGTAGTGCATCTTTAACTTCCGGCACGACCTGTCAAGTAATCAATAAACGATTGTAGCAAAACATGGAGTATTGAACTTCATAAATACACAGGAATATCCCAAAAATGTCACGACGTACTACATACAATGTAGCTGCCTTGAATATTGAGTTAACTTAGAATAATTGAAGCATTGATTGAGCACAGATGAGAGTAAGATACGATTAAAATGAAGGAAATCACACAACCTGAATTCCTCGATCTTACTGTAGTATATTGACCTCGGATTTGACACAAGACCACGCATTTTGAAACTAAGGGACTATTTTCATAATAAAAATTGGTTGCCACCGAGGACACAATACCTCAAAAAGTGTTACATTATCGATATTCTGTGTTTTCCGTCTCGAAAGAGAAATGGTTACATTCAATTTGAATTCTTGAAATACGAATTTCAGCATTTCATGATCAATAACTATTAATTTTCATAAGCGCAGTTGAGGCGTAATTAGAAAATGTTTGAATTTCTTTCTATCACATCCGAGGAAATGTTGTACATCCGAGGAGTTCCGATTGAAAATCACAGACACTGACATACCATGTTTTAAATTTCAAAATAGAAAACTTAACTCATAAAAATAGAATTTTATCTGAGAATGACCAATACCTAGATAAAAAAAATTCCAGGAAGGACTGTTTATCCAGTCAACTTACTGAAAGAAATGTATAATGAAGTGTTCGATGGGATAGGATAAAGGGAGTTAATTTGCTTGTTTGTTCTTTTTCGTGATATATACCATAATAATTAGGTCGGTAAAGCTTATTGCAATTTTATAATAACAGATAGTGTTATACACGTACAATAATGTATAAAAAGTAAGGATATTTTGATCTGAAAGTAAAAGTTTTGGCTATATCATACAAGAGGTGAGTGGTAATATAGGTTTTAAAGTAGGAGAGCTACAGTTTTATTCCACCTGCAATAACATCTTCAGTTCAATCTGCCATCGATGAGCTGAGATCTGAGTTCTTCCTGAACAAAGCCACACTGACATGTACGTATCCCGGTTATTTCATTCGTTTAATTCCTGTTTTAGTTATTCCTCTCGCCCACTTGTTCATGGATGTATCTTAATTATGTAGTTTATGCGAAAAATCCGGATACAAATTGAAAAAAAAAAGTTTTTTAATCGAAATATCATTTACATTTATTCTGCATGAGTAATATTTCTGTTATTCGTTTAAATAATACATGTTAGTGAATTTCTTTTTGTACGATTGCAGCCGCCATTCGTAAGAAAACGAGCGCAACAGACAATCGTCCTTCCTCTAGAGTGATCGGAATTGCCGGAGCTATACCGTTTGTTTTGCTGATTTTCTGTGATATCACAAGGCTATTTGTCTGTCGTCGCCAGATAGTGATAGTTGTGTAGAGGTCACATCCATGTGCGCATGTTTCATGGTGACCAAAGTACAAAACATTGAAAACATTTATTTTGCTAGATTATCATTTATGTATTCTTATTCCGTATTTTGCTATGTTAGCATGTATGCTTTCTTATTCTCTATTTTGTTAACTTAGCATATATATTTTCTTATTCCTTATTTTACTATATAGGCATATATATTTTCTTATTCCTTATTTTACTATATAGGCATGTGTATTTTCTTATTCCTTATTTTACTATATAGGCATGTGTATTTTCTTATTCCTTATTTTGTTATATTAGCATGCATGTATTATTATTCTTGATTTTGTTATATGAGCATGTGTTTTCTTATTCCTTCTTCTGTTGTATTAGCATGTATATTTTCTTATTCCTTATTTTGCTATATTAGCATGCATATTTTCTTATTCCTTATTTTGCTATATTAGCATGCATATTTTCTTATTCCTTATTTTATTATAATTTCATGTATGTATTATTAATCTTCATTTTGTGATATAAGCATGTACTGTATGTATTCTTATTCTTTATTTTGTTATATTAACATGCATGTTTTCGTATTCCTTATTTTGTTTTGTTAGCAGGTATGATTCATCATTTTGCTATATTAACATGTATATTTTCTTATTCCTTATTTTGCTATATTAGCATGTATGTATTCTCATTCCATATTGTGCTATATTGCAATATAAAACTAAGTATTTTCATTTCTTATTTTGTTATATTAGCATGTATATTTTCTAAATTCTTTATTTTGATAAATTAGCATGTATGTATTTTTATTCCTTATTGTGCTATATTGCAATATAAAACTAAGTATTTTCATTTGTTATTTTGCTATATTAGCATGTATATTTTCTAAATTCTTTATTTTGCTAAATTAGCATGTATGTATTTTTATTACTTATTTTGCTATATTACCATGCATGCATTCTTATTCCTCATTTTGCTATATTAGATTGTATGTGTATATAAGGAAAAACAACTCAAGCATAGATATAGTAATTGATTTCGATGGTCGATGATTAGTTATATTCCGTCTATCCTGCAACTTCCCTACATACTGACAGATAACTACTGCCGAATAATCTTGGGCTTTATTGATATTTTTTTCATTTTGATTAATGGGAAGACATGTTTGCAAAATGTCAATGTCTTACAAAAATGGGTCTTTTGTAATAAGTCTCCTTTTTATTAACGGTTACTTTACAGGAAATAACTTGACCACGAATTTAGCGAAAACATGCTCCACTACCGTATTCACCGTATACAATACATTTTCCTGTCATTACCATTGTACAATGTCAATTAAAATCGGAAGTTCAGAGAGTGAGATTCTAAACGGATCACTTCGCGTGAAAAATGAAAAGGAAAGAAAAAAGTCACATTAAAATTGTTTTATTATTACATAATTATGACATAGATTATATACAATGCCGGGCCCAGATGTGACTGATATGGTAAAATGCAGGTTTTATGTGATTAAAGAGGACACGATATGCCATGGAACTGTGATATGATACATGTATATGATTAGAGTTGGTGAAAATGGGTGGTATGAAAATTATCTTGTTCAAGCACATAATAAACAATCATAAAATATCAGTATATAGCACAAGATAAATTATGTTATAGTCTGAATGCAAACATTCTATCTGTCAACGTTTTGATCAGCAAATTGCAGTAATTGTGTCTCTTAACATATTTTAAGTTCATGATTTAAACTACATTTGTAAACATATCACCAATTAATATGAAATGACGCCCATAAGTATATTTTGATTTTGTTAAAAGAATTCGACAGAAAGAGTTTTTCTTTAATTTTGATAGATATACATAGCTCATAAAAATCATTATTTTATGATACATAATTTCCCGATATCATTTTTAACCTTAGAATTGTAGTTAAGAGCATATATCACTAAAAATGTGCCTGATCTTATTTCAAGAAAGAACCGTTCTTACATTGTAATACATTTCAAATGGGCAAATGCAGGGGAAAGCATAACTTATCCATTGTTGCATAGATGTAGCCAAGGCCTCATATAGATACATGTTCTGTACACCCTTATATAACTAGCACCTACAAGATGTGTACCTTATAAGTAAATTTGCATACTGGAAATGTTCTGGTATTTGGTGATGCTTATATTCTAAATGTTCTAAAAGAGAAAAAGAAACAACACCAGGAAATATTCAGATATATATCTTCTCCTGTAGTTCAGATATATGGCATTTACTGAACGCCATTTTGTTTTATTGCGATAAATGATTATTTCAAAAAAAATAACACAGAAATAAAAAATAATAATAAAAAAAATATATAAAAATAATAATAATAATCAAAAGAATATTTCTAAAGAGATATTCACGAAACGTGTTTGATTATGTAATGGGATCTACTTTTTAATTTATCTGATATTTGTTTATTGTACAATGTAATTAAAATGAGCAAGTTGTCATTCTATTTAACCCTGTAATATATTCCAAATGCACTTATAATTATTACAGAATAGTATCAATTGATTTTAATCAAATCTTCTAAATATACAACCTTATGGCTGATAATTATGAAACCTAAACGACCAAAATGGCTACATTGGGCGAATATTCATAAATAGGATGAGTGGCTAGTATTGAGACATCTATCTCAGAAAATGAGACATTTTTATAGGTTCCGTTTTGCTGTTATATAAATTATATAAAACAGAATATCATATCATACAATGAACGTAACCTAAGTACATGTAAAAACAAATAAACGGCAGTATATTTGAATTATTTTTGTTTTGTTTTGTACAATAAGCTAAATTCTATGAAGTTTATTTCCGACATGTCAACATTAGTCCACCTTGGGAGTCAAAAAGACTTGAAGACTACAGGTCGGAAGCAAAATTGCGGTGAATATCGATTAACACTTTGTCACTAAAATAATATCTGGGTATAAAAATATGAGTTGAAAGACAAATGTGTGTTCACCTTCTTCTGCTCTTAGTCACGTGATCAACAGAACAATTACGTCACAACAGTATTCTCCTTTCTGTATAATTAATTAATTTTCCAGAACAGAAGTACATGACGTTTTAACAAAGAGCCATATGGCAGTTCCATGTTTACGTTTTCCACTGTTTTGAGAAATCGTAGAATAGCGCGATAGTTTGGAGACGCTGCATCGACTCTTAAGCGTAATTAATTGATTATAAATGCCATAGGGTAATATTTGTTTTTCTGTAATTGTATTCTGTAATAAATCATATATACAGTATATAACACTATCAACAATAATGTCAGAGTCCTCACTCTTACTCATTAAAATTCATAAACATCCACAGTGATTTATATGGAACTTCTAGCTGTCATACCCCACATTTACACACAATTCCCCGGAAGTCCTTTTGCGCATTTTCACACAATCTATATCCGTTCACGCATGCGTATTTCCCCGATATCTCAAACAATCACCGAACATTCTTTGGTGTAGAGGGCAGTCTCCTGTTACCACTACTAGGTCCATTAGACATTGTTGGGGTAGTGCGACCTGAGGGCGTGGAACGTCCAGTAAATGTTGGCGTGGTACGTCCAGTGCGTGGAGTTGATGTTTTAGGAGTCGGTGTAGTTGAAGTTCTACTAGGAGTACCCGGGGTCCGGGACGAGGACGTCGACCGAGGTGTCGGCGTTTTTGAACGCGAAACATAAGTCGGTGTCGGCTGAGGAGTTGTCGACCTTGATATAGTGTTGTTTAGTCTAGATGGTGTCGATGGGTTTCGCGTGCGCGTGCTTGTAGGGGAGTTAACGTTGGTTGATGAGTTGCTCAGTCGTTTCGTTCTCGTGAGACTGCCTGTTGACCCTATATCAGGAAACAAAACAAAAATATTTATTAATTACATATAAGTATGCTGTTTTCGTACATATTGAAGAGCTATATTTTTACCGAATACCACATTTTCTAAGTGCTTTTCTGAATTTACTTTCGAAAACTTTTTAGATCATTTTAAATCAAGATTGCATGACAACTACGAATAAATAGTGTGGTTATGACGGTTTTTTTTTTTAATTTCAATCATACTTGCTGAAATTCGGAATAACACTGAGGTCGAAAGATGTCATTTTAAAAGATGGAAAATGATTTTTACATATGACACAACACTAAATATCATGATAGATACCGAGAAAATAGCCGATAAGACGCAAAACGACAATAAACGAATAAACTGTTAATAGGATAATGGAGGAAATGAAAGGTGAATAAATCCAAAGTGCAAAGTGTCGTTAAATCTAACATAACATGTGCAATGACAACTTATGTGATTATGAACGTTTTGACGATGATACAATTTAATAGTTTCCGTATTATATCTATACCATAATGAAGAAAATGTCGTTATTTATTTTATATATATATCAAAATTACCTACCCTCAACAGTAACAAATAAATGAACAATAGAAACAAAATGACATCCAAACATGACATGAAATAAATTGACAGACCATGCACGCTTATAATTGACACCACCCCAACATGAACATAATGAACATACTTAATTATCATGCTAAATATAACCTTAACCGCTTCATGCAAAACTACTACAATATGATATTTTCGTAGACAATCACATCACAAAGAAAAACAATTTCAATATATTATTAACAATGACATATCACATGAAAGTCGTATTCTTAAAAAAATCCTAAAGAGGAAACTATCAATTAAAATAGTAGATAAAGTTGTATCTATTAGAATATACTTTGGGTAAGCTGATTGGAAGGAATTAAGAAAGCCTTAGTTGATATTATAAAATGTAATATATATACACCAATTTTAAGTTTAGAAGTGTGGTTGCTTGCTAACTAGCCATATATCCATACCACCAAAGTTATGATAATACTACTTAATATGTGAAATTATATCACTCTCGTCTAGCACTGCCTGGTGGTGACGAGGAAGAGAATAACCCAATTCGAATGAATATTGATAATAATAATAAAAACATTTGAACTTTCATGTGTATTTAAAAGCTTTGTCCCGTCCAAAAGCTTGTTGACCAGCATGGAATGATAATGAAACATCTGACCCTAAAGTAAATTCTACGTTTCTCAGTGATATATTCATTATTAAGGCTGTGTTCCTATATCTGTCCAAGTAATTAATTTGCGTGTAATCCGAATGTGCGCTTAATTACTGATACTTTTAATTCAGGTTGTACATTTATTGTATGAGATCTGAAAATTACTTGACATATACTGTATCACAATTATTTATAGATATTAAATATTTTTGGTTCATGATTACAGAACTGTGATTTCGCAGTTTATTTGCAGTATTATTATAATATATAATGAATTCCACACCGAAAGCATATATGCAGTTTGTTGCAAATACGGACAAATATCTAACTTAAAAAGTGTATGTCGGGTCAGACGTTCATCTCATCATTCCAAGTGCGAAGATATTTTACGTAAATATGCTCGCCCCTCCACATACCAAAGTCTGCATTTTTGTGAATCGTCCGGTTGACTGAGGGAGAACCACCTGCCCCAGAAAGATTCACCATTGAGGAAGTCACCCTACTTCGGCGCAACGAACGGTCCCCTGAACTTCCGGCTAGAAGAGAGCAATGTCATATTGTACCGTAGTAATACACCTACGATACTTTTGCTACATGATGTGTATTTCTCTCTAAACAGAAGCGTCTTTGTTTCCACTGAACGTAGATTTAACTAAGTGAATCTGATTTAGTAGTGTACGTGAGGTAGCCAATCACCATTAAACATGATGCCTGCTGAAGACGAGCTCATGAGACTAGATAACATAAAAAGGCTTTAAGTCGCTGTTTGATGGGTTAATATCAAACCTGCAGTGATCTTGGTTATCAGCCAAATTATTCGATTTCTTCTCGGCTGATCATTCGTTATCGTTGTCTTTAATATTGTTCAATTAATTCTTAATTCAAAGGTATTTAATTATAAAAGGAAACTCGATTCGATTCATTTTTTGCAAGAAGCTGAAGTTTGATTTTTTATTTAAAACCTTTTTTTGTTATCATGGAAACGAACATCGTCTCCTCAAATTTGATAGACGATCGTTAGTCACATGGGGTTGGTTTGTACACAGTTAGTCTAACAATGATTGTGCTGCTGATGCGCTGTGTGTGGTAACACATTGTAATCTGCATTAGAGGGTTTTGACATGTTAGGCATGATATGTACACAAAACGAACAGTTAATGATAATAGAATTGACAACGGAAAAAAATCGACTTTTTCTGTAATGTCGATATTTATCGAACACACCAGTAAATACTAATATAGCCCCGAATCATAATATGTAACTATTAAAAGATATATAACTAAATTAATTAAAAAGAATCTGGTTTGAAGAAAAGAAAATCACATACCTAGTAAGTAAATAAGTTTGATATGTAATAAATAAAGGCGTTATATGTTAAACGCCATTATTTACAACACAAATATATGTCGATATATACAACAAAAAAGTTAACATTAGACTGATATGGGCATATCATGTAGGAGCTTTTGAACTGAATATAGCAACATGAACTAGTAGCATATCACAATTAGCGAAAATGTAGTTCAAAGCTACTGATTGTTACGTATTAGCTATGTAGCGTTTATAGACGAAACTACATGATGTTTCAAATATTACTGTAGCAATTAGGAATCAAGTTCACATAAGTAATGAATACGGTCGCCATTCAACGATATAACAGATATAAAATTCCTGTATATATTATTCACTTCGATTTTGTGAACAGATATAAGAAATGCTCTTCTTTTTAAATGAAAAGTAACAATAATAAGTATCATATGGCATTTGCTTGAATTTGGAACATTCAATCAATTAGAATTCGACACCTACGACCTTTTTGTCCTAATACCATAATTGACACTCTTGAGCCCCATTCTACCTGTTATTGCCTGAAAGAATGAAGTATCTATGGAGTATGACTTGATAAGCAGTATCCTTTGTGCTCGTGCAGACATTAAAAGAATTCTTTATAAACTAGATTACATATATATGAATAAAATAATACTTATGTGAACTGATATTCGACTTAAGTATTTATTAGATATATCAAAATAAAGAAAAAACTTTACTGGTACGAGGGCGGCGTACGGTCCAGCGTACATCTACGAGAACAAAGAAAATCAGCTGTGACTACCTAGTACTACGTATAATACCTGAGGAGACAGAAGAGGCATATCCAGTATCGTTAAGTTTCGATTTATAGCCAAAGGTTCCACTACCCTTACGGGTCCGGAAGGTGGTCTGTCCATCCGGTGAAAGGGTATCCCTGAGGTCAAAATTAGTTCGTCCTTTCGCTGTGGATACAGAAGTTAGTACATCCATCACCATGGTTACAATCGACCGTTTCCGGTCGTTTAGCAATCACCATATTGACAACGCTTTGAGAGCAATGCAGTAATTATATATAAAATATTGAACACCAAAACCATCGCTTCATAATTGTAAGTCTTATGTTCATGTTTTGTGGAAATTATGTTATATTTTAAAATTTTCTAAATTTGATAAAGTTGCCATTCTGATTTTGATGTTCAATATTCTAGTCTCAAAAAGCTGAAGTCGACCTGAAATAAAGATATTGATATCTAGCATTCACCATTCCCTGAAACAAGATCAGAATTTAAACAAGATGCATTTCAATTAGTCCTTTCCACCACAAAGTCATAAAACATTCTACGTAACAAATGCAAAATTCATCATTCTCATTCGGTCAAACATTCAACTGACACCGATCGTTTTGAGAAATGGAACTCTCCTGGAATTGGAGGTACTTACAAGTCGTAGTTGAGGGGTATATAACTCTTTCTCCTGTTGGTCAACACATTGTATTAGTTTGAATAACCGATATTATGGTCACAGTTTTAAATACTTTATATATTCACCACTTTCAAAGAAATTGATTCTTAGTAATTAAATAGTAACGGATAGACGCATTTTGATTTAGTATCGCGAAGAAAAACAGTAATACATTGTAAGCATATTGATAATAATGTAGTCAAGCAATTTAGCTTTTTAAACTGTCAATCGAAACCTAACAAATAAAATACCATAATACATATGCTAGCAGTAGCATATAATATATAATAGGTTAGAAATACATATAAAGCCCGAAGTGCCGTTTGTTAGACTGGTGTGACCTGTTATAGTATAAAGCAAAGCTCGTGACTAGAGACAGTTTGGTAGATATTTGTATATCAATGCAAACCTAATTTATGTTATTTTTTCCTATATCTACAAAGTTATAATTTTAATATCATTTTGACTGGCTATTACTTTTTTAATTCGAAATCAGTACCAATATATACATTTTGAGATATATCAACGACACGGGTTAAGTATGATTCATCGTCGATTAGTTCCAACATCCGGTGAGTGTGTCGTCAAAATCATTTTATAGATCGTACGAAAGGCGACATATTCATTGGAATACAATATTGATAAATTCAATAGAATCATAAAGAAAATAGATTGTAAATTATTTAAAACGTCTGATTATATACTTATCAAGCCTACCTCTGCACGGGTCATTTGTTTCTAAGAACTCGTCCAGTGTAACCCAGCCTCCGCCTACGCGTACCATCACTGTACTGTTTAGGAAGCGCACAAGTCGAATGTTCTGTTTCTCACCAAACTATTTAAATGAAAAGATAGTTTATTTTGATAATATATTCAATAATTAGTATTCATATAATATTGTTCTGCTTATCTTATACTAAATAGTTATTTAGATTGGTTAGTTTACAATGTAAAACGATATTTCTTTTCATTAATCGTTTTGTTTTGAAACCTGGCGGTATGCTGTAATTTATAATATTCTTCATCTCCGCTAATCGGGCTTATTCTTTTTATTTTCAAATACAAACATGGTATATTGTCAATGGCCCCCTTGACGAATCGAAGCATTCATTATCCTCAAGTTTATCATTTCAATTTTCAATCAGAACTGCCCATTGTCATCATAATGATAAACCATGGTTTATTTGGTAGTTCATGGATACATATGAAAAATAAACTTGATTTAAACTTCATTTAAAGCAGCATACCCCTGTATTTTTCCTCTTTAAAAACGTGTATTATCATCAATGATATAATTATGCAAAATTTAATTATAATTATAAATTTTATCTAGTATATTGACACGTATGCCGTATGACTGTGCCTTATTTCTAAAATAATGAATACGCAAAAGTAGATATTAAAATCATAATTGTGATAACTCTTATCACGTGGTTTCCCTCCTGTAAAACTTTTCTCATTACTAAAGTCATGAATATGCAAAACAAGATTATGAAACAACATTTCGTAGCAGCACGTACCCTGTATTTTCCCTCGTCCAGTCTCTCTGCTCTGAACGGGTTTCTACACTGACAACCAGATATTTCCTTCTCAATGTTATCGTGGATCAGCTCGGCGTCCGTCATCTGTCGATTGCTGCTATTCAGTCGTGTCTTTTGCTATAATTATCAAAGCGAAGTCGTTAAGACTGTGTTTTGGAACATCGGTTACTGTAAACCATTGTATTTTCGCTGAATATTTTTTACGAGAGGTCGAATGTGAATAAAACTGTTAAATTATAAATTAAAATAATTATAAACGTTTATATAAATGCACAATTCTTAATAAGAATATTTGATCATGATTGTTTTCTGTTCGTGAATATGTGTAAAATAACGATGGTGCGAAATAATGTACACGCAAAAAAAAAAGGTTTGTAATTTTGAAACACTTTCCTGTGTGACAGAATACGTGCAAAATAACCGATCAGCCCCTTAGAATATTTTTATTTACTGTGACAGATATTTAGTATAAGCCGACAAATGCTATATTACTTACATGTCTTGTCGGTTTTAATGCTTCAATAAAGTCCTTATATTCAATCACATCTCTTCCGTCACGATCAAAGATATCAAACACAGCATGGAGTTCGGTACGGTTAGTTGGGAAACCTGAAGCAAACATACATGTATATTATCATTTACATCATTTTCGTGCATTCATAGAAATAAATACAAGTGTTCATACAGAAATGTTCATGATTAACATCAGTAAATGCCCTTATAAGTACTGAAAACAGAGTAAATATTAATACAGTATCACTTTGATATAGGAATTAATATGCAATCAATATCAAAAATATTTTTTTATATCAAAATAATTTTTCTCGTTAATCATTTAAAGGATTTGTTCTTTAAGCTACGATTCCATAGAAAAAGAATACAAACATATATGACCTAATGATGAAAAGCCATTTCCCATAGCATTGACCTATATAATCTAGATACTGACGGGTTACAAAATCCCATTGACCTATCTAATTTAAATACTTACGCGTTATAAGCATCCCATTGACAAAGTCATCCCTGAGTAATAGTCCGTCTCCTCGCTTATCTTGTCTCCTGAAGAAATCTGTGATTCGCATCTTTTTGGCCTTTATCCAATTAAGATATTTAGTTTTCCAAACACCGAAGTCAAACGTCTTAAAGCTTTCCAACTGAAATAAATAAATATGATAGATAATTCAAACCTGCGAATCAATGTTTAAAAATACTTTAACGTTTAATTAAAGACAAATATCAATTTATTTATTTTTTCCTCTTTTTTTGTTCGTTTGTTTGTTTAATTCATTAACGCCCTATTAACAGCTATGGTCATGTAAGGACGGCCTCCCATGCATGCGGTGTGTTGCATGTATGTTGTGCGAGGTGCGTGTTTTGGGAGACTGCGGTATATTCATGTTGTGTCCTCTTGTATAGTGGAACTGATGCCCTTTTTATAACAATCACCTATATGACATTTGTATTTGTTATTCTTCATTTACTTCAATTCAGAGATGAATCTATAATGCATGTGAATTCCATGAAACTTACCTCAAGCAGCGTGTCAAGCGCATCTTGTAAATTCTTCTTCCGGTCCACAGACATGCGCCAAACGATTCTCCATTTGTTTTGTAGCGTTATTACTCGTGGGTTGTAAATATCACTTTCATTTAATTTCATATTGCTAAAAAAGAAAAGTGTGGATATTAGCCCAAATACGTACACTTTCTGTATACGAAAATTTAATGTCATTATAAATAACGGATTCCACGAAAAACCCAGTTTTGATTAAAATGCTCTTTAAATCGTTTATCATAATTTCATTATTAATTTATCATATTTTTGTACCTAATTAAACTACAAAAAAGCTTTATTTATTTATTTCTAACACATAAACGGTAAAGCTCTAGTTCATTCGCACGCTTTAAATTCATCGAACCTTTAAGTCTTTGATAATTTCATATAACGAACCGTGCGTGTATCTTACCTGCCATGAATGCGTCCCGGAGATTTTGGCTCCGAGTTTATAATTTTCGTCAATCTCTCTACGTCATTATTTTTACTGGTAATTTCATCGTGGAACTCCTGCAAAAGAAGCAAAACATACAAGTTAATCATTCAAATGGGCAAATATCGAGACATGTGCTTTTCAAAATACTGCATATCAATTCGAATTGAGATTGACAGAGTGGACGACTAATATCTCCGCTGCACAAATTTAATAATTACTCTATTAATAGTTGACTTTGCAGAACTCTATATAGTTAACGCAACTCCCTGATATGTCGGTAATCTGTTTACAAAATTTAATCAAAATCGCCGGACAAAGTTGTGTCTACAGACAGACTGACAGACGGACAACCCGATTCGAGTATACGCTCCCTTATATTCGTTGCGGGGAGTATAATAAAGCTTCATACCACGTGATCTTTATAGAGATCCTCCACGACCTTAAGGTCATCTGGAATGGGGTCACGTTCTTTAGTTGAGAGTAGAACTTGTGCATCTGTTAACCATGCCAACAGATCCTCCACGAGGGCTGCGTTGCCTTGGATACTGCGCAGAGCTTCCTGTAACCTTTGACCCCTATTCTTTGCCCGTTGTAATAACTGCAAGTAATTAAAAATTGTATTTCAGGAAAAAAAAGCATGTTTTCAGAAAACAAAATGATGAGAAAAATCGTATTTTCTTTCATGAATCAAAAGCATTGTAGAGTATTTTGTAAGTTTGTGTGATCAACATAACGAACTTTAATTCTGAATCACACATACTGTTTTGATTATCCATATCACTGTAAAGCTGATACAATTACCGTGTGTTATAAAGTTATATTAATATTTCATTATCACGATACATTTGATATTTCTATGAAAACATACCAATACAATATACATACCTGGTCCCATCGCGTTTGTGTGATAGTAAGATAATATTTCACAAATCGTATGGCGTTCGGATGACAATTTTGTAAAATTTCCTCGGCTAAAAGTTTTATTTTATCTACACATTCTTGGTGATTCCGGAGATCTTCCTGGAACTTCTGCAAACCGAAACATAAATTGTGTTAGACACACTAAATACTACTTCTTTCAATATCTTCCAAATTCTTTTAATCCATTACATTACAAAAGCTTGTTTTTATTAATCATATTTCCTTTCATTAATAATCAAGAAAAAGAAAATCGTGACTACGAATACTATATCAATATATGACCTTTATTACCATGGTATGCATTACATTGATAATATCAGCGTTTCAGAAAATTAGTAGAATGTTGTTGGGTTTTTTTCAAATATTTTTATATTATTTTTTGTTTTTCATCTTTTGCATATGACAGAATGTAATAATACAATAAAATGATTTCAAGATACTTTGTATTTTCATTAAATAAAGATCGAACCTCATGTTTCTCGATTAGCTGAATGATTGCTACTTCGTCGTCAGGGAGGGCCTTGTACTTAAGTTCGGCTTCTGCCTGAGGTAGAAACTCACGCATCACTTGGACGACATCTTGGAATTCCTCAGCCTGTTGAGAAAAATGTGGCGAATTGTTACTCAATGCTAACATGATTTTAATTAACAATTAAAAATATTACTCAACACTCACCGTTTTTTAACTTCTGTTATGAAATTGTCTTATTCAAAAAGTTTGGTAAAAGTAAAATATATGTTCTTCATGATCTTTTTTTAAATCGACATGGATAATTTCAATAACGCAGAATATATCCAATGTTTTATTTCCAATATTGCAAATGAGTTTTCGTTCCCTGGGACTTTAGATATTGCCGACAGATGATAAGGGTTATAATTAATATTGTTCCCATGCTTATGAATAGTGAATGAGACTAGAGGATACATATTAAATTAACATACCAGTTGAAGGGAATCCCGTAATTTGTTTTCCCGGTGGTCACTGAGTCTGTTGACCCGATCCCATGTCGTCTCTAACTCCTCTAGGTGTGCCGCTGATACGTTCCCAGCAGCCTTCATGGCTGCCACGGTCTGTTCTCGAGCTCCAAGCTCCTGTTGCATACCCTAAGAAGCAAAATCAATTCTAATCAATCGAGACACCAATACAGTATATGCAGACACCAATGCGTAATAAAGAATTTATCTACCAGACCAAGGTTTTCAAGGCTGTGAGTAAATGTGACACTTTTATTGATTCTACTCAGCAATTCTTTATAAATCTTGTCGTGATAGTGTAAAACTACGGTCTTTGCATATTTTATAGACATTGAAATTATTCCATATCATTGCAAAAGGCATTTTGACAGTCTTGATTAATTTCCTTTTTATGCTAATACATGTATGCTATTCTGTGTCCATGTGTAAACATCTGTGAATTGAGGCGAAATGCTATGTCTGTATGTGTGTACCATTGCTAATACACACATATGGGACTAGTTTTACCTGTGTGTGGTGAGTCAGAAAGGGTCAACATCATTGACTGGCCAGTCAGTGAGTAACTGTCAAATTAATTTACCGGACAAATGCGACAATACTATATCTACCAAATGACAATTACACGGCCAATTGTCCATGCTTGAGGCAGTGACCATTGATATCAATCCCGGCCTAAGTCAAGTAACACTTCGCCCAGACATTTGTAGTTGTTTAACCAGTGTAACTGACATCAGTTGTGAATCACACAATAAGTTCAAAAACTCTGACTAACGTGAATGAAATCAACTTCCGGTTCCGGTACATACCTTGTGCTGCTCAATGAGCATGTGTATGGTATCTAGGTCTCCAAGGACGGGCTGGTCCTCTGCCAGGGTGGCTTCCGCTTTCCCCAGCCATTCCAGCAGTGACGTCAGAGCGTCCGTCACACGCCCTGACGTAAGTAACGCCTCGTCCAGCTTGTTCTGGCTGTAATGAAACAAACATAAGTCCACATGAATAACAAATGGAATAGAACCACTCAATTGTAATTATGATATACTTTCATAGTAATCATTTGACTAATATTTGCATTCACAGGAATGTATTGGTTTATCACGATTTTGTTTTCAATAAGTAAATAGTCATTGGTATCGGTATTTTTATTGTGTATTGGAGGAATGTTTAAATAAAGATACAAGGCATTTTGTATAGGCCTCTTCGTTCTAATCCTTATAATAACATAAACTATGGGACAATGTGACCACTAGATAACTAGGCCGTGGAAATCAATCAACCGTAGCGACCTGGTACTTCCCATTAGCCGTCTTTGATGTATTGTTAACTAAATGTAGCCTACTACTTAATAGATGTATTGCAGTCCAATGCTCGTTATGCTTTCTGTTCGCATTATGATTTCAAAACGGAAACCTATCTTTTAATTTATTGAAATATCCATTATTATGCTTTTATTTAAATAATCGCATGTTTTCAGATGTGCTTTTGTTTTACAATAATAAGCCATTGGTCTATAAACTTCCTATTGATGTGAAGATATTTTTCAAAGTTGTTAAAAAATAGGTATTTTGGTTATTATACGTGTATATATTATCATTTGCATGGGAATCTGGACATCTCGTTTTCTTTAGCTTTTTCCGCAATCAAACTCAAATATTAGAAAATTGCAATTTCCAAAATACAAAAGGGTTAAAGCAGATTTGAGTTTTGTGGATTTGACCTAGGTAGAGTACGGGTCGTGTCATCAATAATACTGGGGTCATTTACACTATTATACAGACACCCTATAATCAGGAATATCGTGGTGGTATAACAATAGGTTGTCAGTTCTGTAGGCAATTTATCTGTCAATCACTAAAGTAAATAGCACACTGTCTCCACCTACCGTCTAGTGAAAGTTATTTAAAAGAGGATACACGATATTCAAGGAAGAAGGGCTATAATTCAAGGTTTGAAATGAAATTCAGAATTTTTCGATTTGATGTGGGTCAGTTACAATATTAAAATCCATGTATCAAGCATATCTTATATAGATATCTTAAATGGTTTCGTTATATTTTATAATTATTTATGCTCATTGGTTTTGAATATGGCATTTTAACGTATGCAAACTGATTATCACTGGTTGATTTTTTATATATCTTATCATATTCTTTGAAAAATACGAATGAATGTTTGCGTCTCCATTTCAAATAATCAATTGGCATTTATAAGTCTGAAGCTAACGTTATTTTAGGGGCATTCATGCGAGTCGAAGTATTTGTTTGTAAAATCAAAAGTTAACAATGAGCGAAGATTTATCTTTGTATCGTTGTTTTTAGTTATAATTATCTGTTATTGTGCGACTTTCATTGAATAAAACGAACTATTCTTGATCCCATGTTCTCGTCGTTAAAATAATTGGGTTCGGGTTTCACTTGGAGACAGCGCAACGAAGGAGAAATGGGAAACAATGTTTAATTTTCCCGTGCTTGGAAAACTGCAGTCGGCGTACAGGCTTTATCGGCAGTTTAAGGAATCATGATCATGTCCCCTACTATACCGAAGTAATTAAGTCGGCTAAACCAACACCATCTTTATAAACACTGGCGAGATGATCTTATCAGTAAGGAAATCTTAAGTACCCATAAACCTGTGATCAGCGAAGATTACAACCCGTGGAGAGTTTTAGATTTAAATAAGGCGTTCATTGATACCAAACCTGTACTTACGATAGCAGGAGACAATGGTTTATCTATGACGCGTTTTGTTTTTATTTTGGGGTATTTTAGAAGGTGTTCTTTCGCTTGTGAATCATCATGTTGTTTCATCTCAAAATAGTTATTATATATATTCAATGCTCAATATAAGTATGCTATTGTCTCTTTAATCTTTTGCATTTTCTGTCGGCTAGTATATAATAATCATTTTAGAATATCCAAGTAATTATACTCATTGTACTTTCTGGAGGTGAATGAAATACGGACTGTGAAATGCTTTTAAGCTTTTTTCTCAACAATATCAACAAAATGACACAGTATCAATATAGTGTCCAGGAGTAAAGGTTTTTTTCAATCCGGAGAATGTATTTTTAATTGTAAGGGGCGATATTTGTGGCTTGTACATTTTGTATGTGTCGTGAGTCATTTAAATCGATTATATTAAAACAAATATTCGCAATTGCTGACACATGTGATGTTACTTGTTGTTTTGTTTTTTTGTTGATCATTTTGATGTATCCCGTTGTCTAAATATAACGTACCTTATTGTTTCAATCTTGATTCAGTTAACTTACCTAAATTAGCTATGATAGAGCGTTGCATAGTAGTGATATACTAAAATTGAATTAAGTTAAACAATGGGTTATCTGTTTATATCGCTAGACTGACACACTGGTATCGGTATAGGATGTACAAATGTACACAATGTCACGGACTCATCCACATATATATACACTGATTCACCTGTCGAGTCTCAGCTGTGACTCTAAACAGGTGTTTAATCGAACACCTTTGATCTATAACGTTAGCAGTGTGGAGTCTAACCTATTGTACATTCCACAATTGACTAGCACACTACAATTACCCTTTTTGTACACTCTGGCTAAGAAGAAGCGAACATGTTCAGCACGCAATCACATCCGATTCTATTATATTTACATTAAACCTGTCAATTCAAATGCAACCAACACGACATCAAGGCAAGTAAATTCAAAAATCATTTCTATGGAATATATATTCAGCCACTATATGGCCTCCTTCAGTCCAAAACACTAACACCTTCTTCAATTGTATATAACATGTATATGTATTTCTTAAAACTTCAGGTGATATTTTACTTTAAATTTTGAAAATGGCGGAACATGTCATTGTATAATAAAATATGTAAAGTACATGAAACATACAAGAAATTATAAACAGAGACATGAATGAGCCTTTTTGACAGTTTGACCTATACTTGAATTCATTCCACATCGATTGATCGTATAAATAGGTCTGGTTATGTGACAAAATAAACATGGCCATGCGTATGGTTTCATTTTTTGTAAATTTCCATTTGGTAGAATTCTAGTGCTAAATTGAATTCATATCAGGTAAGCACTTGGCTTTGTTAAAGCTACCTGTAGGCGTGTTTTAATATCATTCATATGGACCATACATCAGGATTATGTGTGAACTGTCAACATTCCTGTTACCTGTCTACCCACTTGGGGAAGCTTGACAGAGAAGGGAGCAGAAACCAACCAATATTATTTACAACTAAAATGTTCCTTACATCATCGCAAAATGTTACACTGAGCATATCCATGATAAATATGTAAATAGCAAACAGGTCCAGTGTATTGAAAACATGTAAAAGTCTGCAGTCACTACTCCTTAAACACATGTTTCACGAGTCATACAGAACACTTACTACTGGCTACATTCATTTGTTAACATATACTTAAACAACTTTTCCTCGTGTATTTTGATACCTGTGACGGTCCCAGGTATGAACATCTTAAGCTGCACAAACTTTGTTTGGATAAATGTATTAGAAATCAATAATTCCCAGCTGCTACTTGACGCTATCGTCTGCTCACACATTAATCTCCCGCCATTATTCCCCGCGCATATGAATTATGCACGACCACAACTGATACAGGTCTACCTTCGTGATCTTAAAGGTGTTGTGTCGTAATATTACACGAACAACATCAGGCTTCTGATTTTATTATATGTTATGTATTTATATACTTATATGTAATATTGAATATACAAATATCAATAAGGAAATACTTGGAGGGGATATGGTGGGTTGACCGGTGTAAATGACTTTGACAACAGAAAACCCACGTGGTACATATGCTCTCATTTGAACTCTATTCAAAGCTTTATAATGCTTCAAACATTTGAAAGGTATTTAATTGTACGGCATACACTAACGGAACACTGACGAAAAGAGACAATTTTAACTATCAAATTACAGATTAAAAATAGACTCTAACAATGAAGAAAATACATCTACGATGTCCCTCCTTCACATCTTTAAACCGTAAATTTCGATATCTCGTCGTCATACACAGTGAATATACGCCAGATGAATAAATCAACTACATACATATATAATATTGCATGTAGACAGTCATGTAACTACACTACATACACATGTATATAAGTACAGCATGCAAACGCCTGGGGGATTAGACAGGTAAAGCTCTCTTCATAATTGGATTAATAAACTCTATTCATATATTTCAATATGCCGTCTGATCTCCAGGTAATGGTACTTATTACAGTGTGATGTTTATAGCAAACACATTGAGTTTTAATGGCATTAGCTAGATATAATCACCCCGTATATACTGGTACGTGTCAATGAAGCAGAAAATCATGTATAACTTGAAAAGAGATCACCATAGTAACCGAATTTTATAAATGCATTACTCGTACACGCCGGGTGCACCTTTGCGGTTTTTGCTTTAAATGAACAGCCCTTTATGCAGTATTTGGTATTCTAACATAAAAATAACCTTACGCTGGGTATAGTTTGCAGACTATATTCATACATACTGGAGATATAAACGATATCTATATACATCAAACACATCTCGCATACATACAGGTGTGAAAATGATGGAAACCAGCAATATATATAGTGACCAACTTGTCAATGTTTTCAAAAAATACTAGTCATGAATGATACAAAAAGCGTCCAGTATCGAATTGCCAGCGATGCAAAACATTTGTTTTCAATTCGGAAACATATGTAGACGAATGCATAAATATGCCTAAGGTCCAATAAGATGTAAAATGACCTGTTCACGACAAAGCGGAAAGATATCCGCCATAGCACATATGTGTATCGCAGGCCAGAAAGTTGTGACCAACTCACCTTGGAGCTACAAATGTCAGCCGGGGAATCTGGGTCTGGTCCCACTCCCCATTATTTATGTCGTCTCCATCAGGTAAATCCATGACCCCTATTAGGGGCTTTGCACTAGTTAGTAGCCCCTTATAGGATATCCATCACTTATGAACTGAGCAATCCATTGCGAATCTTTAAAGGTAAAATGGCCTCGACGTTTTCACACACATACATAAGCGTGGTGGATTTGTATCGTCTGCTCGATGAGGCGTGACTTCAGCCGCAAACAAACTCAGGTGTTCTCAGGTAAGTATTGACAATACTTTAGTCTAATACGTTATCCAGTTCTGTAAACAAAACACCTTCAAGGGTCACATTTCCCTCGCACTTTTTCGCCTAAGCTTTAAATAGACACGAATTCCGAACGTATTCATATCGTCTTGAGCAAAGCTATTTAAAGGTAGGTTTTGTTTTTATCCTTATATGGATTTTAAATGGCGGGAAATGTACACACTCGAGGTACGTGACATCAACTTACGTTCTGTCTATCTCTAAGTCGTACGTTATATATAGATCCACGTGACGCATTTAATTGTACATAAATCCGTGTATATTTGTATATATGTACACAGGATATATTCCAGGTATTCAAAGAACATACTCCATACAATAAATGTCAATCCTCATTAATCCGAATGTACACACATCCATGCCCTTTAAAATATATATACTGATAGATATCCACTGTCCCTTTACACCAACGCACACAATCACAGGTATTTAGTCACCGTATATAAATTGCTCACTGGTCAGCCCATCATACGTCTAACTACGCGTAAGCACATTCATTTGTAGTCATCCCATGTTTAGCATACATATGCGTAAGTCTATTGAACTTCAGGTACAACACTGCTACCCATACAAGTCAATCCAACCATCACCATGATTTCCTTCCATCCTTTAAAAGCTGTGTGGTATCAATAGAGGACGTGGCAACAGGTGAAACCAATATCCGACGACTGGTTATAGGTCAGACGGCAGGTAGATACAGGTAACGACGGTATGTATGGCCTCGCGTACCCCTACTCATAACTTAAGGCTACAGGGAGATATCAGTATTATCGTATCTCGCGTACTGTTTATGTTGTAGTGATTGGTATACAAATTATAAGATTAATCACATTTCATTGCAGTTTACATCATTTGGAATATTTTTAATTTAATTTTTATTTCTTGCTGCCTTTTTTGTGGATATCAGCCTTATTGAAAGAAAAGTGGTATATTATTGAATTGTTTATGTTGTAGTGAAATCGCATACAAATCATTTATTTAGAAGATTCATACAATTCCATTGTAATTTACATCATTTTGAATTTGTTTTAATTATTATTTAATTGATACAGTTTAATGTTTTCAGGTGGATGGATAGCCTTGTTGGGAGAAAAATAATGATACTTAGCCTGATCCAACGTCTATATAGGTAATGTGACAATACTACATATCATGGTAATGATTTTTATTTGTTTATAACAATGATTTATTTATTGCAATCGTGAACCAGCTAATAAGGCATTCTGTAATATCAAAACGCTGGGGGATCGTTTTATTGGGAAACTTACAGCTTCCGTCCCAATTGGAATCTGTTTTAATTATTTAAATAAACCACCAGTAAAGAAAACTTCCTTTTCTGCATGTTCTACTCTCAATTGTGAGATAAATGTCCATGCATAATAAAAACATTGTTAAGAATGAAAGAGAGTCTACAGACAGAAGCAGACACTTTTTATTAGCGCTGTCTCGACTCTGTCATATCTGCGATTCACTTCTACAACTGTTTGTACAAAAGCACACAACGGCCATATAATTCACTTTTACTTTTTTTCCTAGTGACTTACTCAGGGAAAACTAGACATGAAAGGCAGTCTTATTTGCGGCAGTATCACAAATATATTTGCTTTGTTTTGGTTTATTTTATTTCAATCATATCAATAGCTGTAGTTCAGGGCATACATGGTTTACAGGATGGAGAAGGAGAATAGCAAAAAAAACACTGACCTATGATTCGTACCCGACAACTGCCCAATATACAGTAATAATATTGGATAATTACTTGTAAAGAAGGAATCATTGCAACATGGAAAGACGTTTTGAGTGTTTTCCATGGATGCCATTTTCTTGTTTCAAATACATAATTTTTTTAACTATAAGTGTTTACCAGTAATCAGATGTATTGATACAAATGCAGAATATGAATTCAATTCAATCAGGTTTAGCTTCGGGTGCCATTTTCTTGTTTCAAATACATAGTGGGGTTTTTAACTATAAGTGTTTACCAGTAATTAGATCTATTGATACAAATGCAGAATATGAATTCAATTCAATCAGGTTTAGCTTCATTTGTTTAATCTTCAAACAATCTAGATGTCTATATACTTTTTTGAAAACAATTGACACTTCGATCGCTTTTCAGATACGTAGAATATGTAGATAACATGCGACAAGATTTCATTTACATATCTCAATCATTTCTGTTGGAAAAAAAATTTGCCGACTACATTGGAAAAGCGTAGTATTGGTCCTTCTAGCTTTATTTCGTTTATAGTTCTTTCTATTTCTACGCTATCGGCTCATATCTCACACGAAAAAAAAACTAGAAAATAGAATATCATGTTTAGTCTGTTCACATAAACGTTGAATGAATAATCCGAAAGCATGGTATTTGAGATAATAAAAAGAGTAATAACGCAGGTGTACAAATGTAGATCATGATAATGTTTGACACCCTGTATAACCAGTTAAGGCAATTCAGCTGCACACATAACAAAACATATCTCCATTCATTCCAAAAACATATACAATATTTTTATATTTGACATGTTTTCACTTACATAATTTACGATGAGATAAAAAAAATCAAAAAGAACAGGCGAGTGTATCATATAAAATAATGACTTGCAATTACGCAATGCATTTCAACATTTTTTTTTATGGATTCAATTAAACTGAAAGCATGGTACATACCATAGAAAACATTTCCAGAAGAATATAATGCTGATCATTATCTATGAACGTAAGATATATATCAAAGAAACACAATTTAACAAAGCATGAACTCACGATCTACGGGACCCAATCGCCTAGTAGCCAATAATCTTGATTTATTTATGTGTTCTTTATAACTTACAATATCATATCTATGTATTTTTCCTGATTTCCTTTTTATGGGATACTACTTTTATTTTTATATTATCATTATATTTCATTTGAATTCAGTTGTTAAATAGTACCTACGTGTGCTAAATGAAGTGGTTCTTCTCTGATTGTCTTATTACTCATTATACGTTTTGCGGTTGCACCATTATGTAATCTAGAGGTTAGCAAACGTACATCTGCCAGTACAACGACCTCCATAGACGTTCATTAACAGAAAGTCTTGCATTATGAAGCTATATATGGAAAGATACATGAATAATCATAAATATGACAGATATTATGCATCCATCAAATGATTTAAAAACCACTAAAAACATAATTAAGAAGCTACATTAAAATGCTGAAATTCCACAAGACATAACGGGAATTTATCAATGAGCCTACAGAAATGATGAAAAAATAATTTTGAAAGGGACTGACCTGTTTATTATACAATGTATATTGCGAGTATTTAAACTTAGCATATAAAACTTTACCACAGGTGTTAACTCTCGCATCAGAGTTTTTGAATCCACATCTCCATTTTTATATTACAGTTGTGGTTCCGAATAACCAGTAAATGCGGTTTTAATGACATTGTCAACTCCGACCTGCGTTTGAAATATAGATGTTACGACTCAACATCGAAATACAGCTACACTGCATTTGATTTAAGAAAAACATGTTTTAGTGTGTTTTATTCTTCGTTTTATTGAAAATGTTAACGCACGCTTTTTGTAAGTATTCTTACTATCGATTTAATCACAGGGTAAGGTATATTCACAACAATAGATGACTGTTAAATGAAACACAATAAGGGATTGTTCTTAGGGTCACTGACCTTTTTCAAACAGAATAAAACTAAAATATATATCAGTATATGAATGAGCATTTCAAAAGCTTACGTTAATTTGACAAAAAAAATGTATTACATTCAATATATTGATTGGAAATCAATTGGTTTTTTTTATTGAATTAACAGACATATTGCATAATAAAACTGCTTTATATACCTTTTAAAAGAATCAGATTTTAAAAATATATATTTTACTTAGCAGCTTGTAAAAAGGAGCAGAATTAACTTTTCTGCAAATAATGCTACTTTCACGTGACTTGATTTTAATGACATCGTTATTTCTTAATAATGTTAATATTTTAAAATTTGAGTGACTGACGAAAATTTCTTAGATTGTCTGATGCTGTCTTCGTGCGCAGTCAATTAAAGTACAAAGTTGTATCTTGTTACTATAGTATAAAGTTCAGTGACCTTTTGTAAGGTCAACAGGCGCCGGAAGGACATCAGATGTTATTGGCACTTTGAGGACGTTCTTTAAATATCACAAGGAAGCTATCAAGTGTTATAGATTATCACTTTCAATAGATAGATTTTCAAAAGTGAAACAACAAAATAATCGGTAATTTAAATGACCTGTTAGTCACCAAGCGAAGTTTTAGTAATAGCTTTCGGCATTTCATTCCAGCATGTTCTGTTTGTGAACAATTCAAAATTTGTGTCAATTAGTTTAATTGTAATAGCACATACTCTCGGCATATCATAAGTGAAATAGGAACATTCAACAGCTTTCAGAATGCGGAAACACAGAAAGAATTATTAGCACATGCCAATGCACAACGACAGAAAGTAAGACAATTGATGTCAAATATTAGACTATATACAAATATTTTAGAGAGAGTCCGAGACAAAAAAATTCCCAACCTCCTTATGAAATCTTACCAGGAAGTCCATAAGAAACGGTATATGCACCCATCTCCATGTTTTAACTAGGACATCAGAAAATGCACTGAATCTGTGATGACTATAACTGGTATTGAGGGCTTTGTAGACGATGCATTTCTTGTGTAAATAGAACATTAATACATGTCTTGTAAATGCAATTTATGGATCGTGTTTCCTGTTGCTACTCGATATCTGGCTAAAGTAACGTTAAAACTTTTAATCGTAGTACGTCTGCGTCGTCCTAATTTCCCTCTAGTCACCAATGTGTACCTACTGATACCTTAGACTGTCACAGTGACTCACCTTAATAGAGGCCGTACCCAGCCGCTATACACCAACCCTGTATCTACCCAAAGCACTAGAACCTACACTTATCTTAGCCTACCCGCAGATACAGTATATACATAAACTGTTTACTTAGAATTTGTCAACACTAGGAGAACACGGACCGAGAATACTTCACGACGTTGGCAACATATTTCTATACAACCAACCTTTACTTATCATTTCGTCATTCTACGTTACGGGTACTTGTATCACTCCTACACGGATTTAATCGCCTCTCTGAAGCCACATTAGGGCGGTATTTAAGGACATATACTCCTATGATGTATTAGAGTATTATTATTTGACGCTTAAATATGTTTTTCTATTGTAGCGTATCAGGAACACTTCAATTGCAAATAAGACCATATACTTAACAATTTCTTCAACGGGCACCATGTTTTACAGAGGCATTATCCATGCCACCATTTATCATAGATTGGGATTGATTAAGATTTATTTAATATGATAAAAGTTTTATTGCTTCCCATATCAGATTCAATAATTTCCAAAGAAGCTATACTACACAAAGAACAGAAAACATATAAATAGCTCCCATTCGATCCTATTAGATTCCGTTAAAATAGGAGGAAACAGGAAACATACGCTTACAAGAGGAACACAAAATAAATTACCTGTTTACTTTTGAGGTTCGAACAGTTTTATTACTATATGATAACACCCAAATAATTGGTGTATGGGCCCTTATCTAGGGACCATATAGCGGACCCTATCAGCAGGACACACATCCGGTCGGTATGCTGACCGTTCGTTGTAAGGAGATATGTAAACACTTATACAGCCCAGTAATTGAGAGAGTTTTACACATGGCATATTGCTGGGTCGTAGATCACATAAAGCTATGACAGAAGTTTTGATAAAGTGTTGACAGTTACGTACTTCAAAGTGGCTTATCGATGTATGTGACCAGTAAACAAAACAATGCGCCAATAAGGTAGCGCCATGCACACTGACGAAATAAAATCATATAAGCATACAGACTTGTCCGAGGTCTGGTTAGATACAGTGTAAAACCTTTGGAAGCCCCAAAAAGATTGAACAGTGCTTGTTAATTGCCAAAGACAGAAACCTATAGATAACTACTTAAACAAATATTACACAAAAGATTATACTGACACATCCAGATGATCCAGGTTTTTGGACAACCTCACGTCAAATAACAACACTTAAGAAAACGTTTATATTGTTAAATTAAGATATAGGAGAAGTCTAACAAAAAGTGATCCAAAAAGTAACCATTCACATGTGTCTAAAGACATAACATCCTGACCACTAACTAAAGTACAAACTATATAATGATTCCAAAAACACACTGCATGCAATTTTGCAAACGTTCATAGCGTATTCACAGGTAAAACTCGATATTCAGCTATTAAGCGATTTAGGTGAAATTTACATTTCACAACGGAAATGGATGTGATGTGGTGTAGGTTTCACACGAGTACGTGGTTACCCCGTACAGGATGTCATTCCGCCCGATTACGCTCTTACTGGATTGGGTATTGGGTTCCTGTGTTACTAGGTAACCCAAATTTATGTCACGTCTATCTGTCGTTAGGACGGTTATTTCATTCAATTTGCACCGGTACGCCTGGTTTATTGGAGACAGAAATTATCTCGTAAATGACTATTTACGCGCCAAACATGATAGTGATATCCTGTAAAGCTTCCCTTTATAATTATGTTTCACCATACAAATCGAAAACTTTAAAGAAACAGAGATTAAAATGGGGAAAAAAGAAAAAAAAACAGTTTTCTAATTTAAAACCAAAATTCTTATGCAATGGTAAATACGTTGCTTATTTGTGGAATAAGATGAGTCAGCCATTTTATGTCAAATATTCAAAAGATTCTTTGGAGTATTCCTAGACGTTTCTAGTTTTATCTTTAGAGTTCCCTCCAACGCAGAAAAAATCTTAAGTATGTTAACATCATAAATGAAACTGAGAGCCTTTTGACTTTGTATTGATAGTCAGGAGACATGCTAACCATCAAATGTATGGTTCTTTGTGTATAAACAGTAGGGTTTTTTTAACAGCGGTTTTTGCCTTCACATAAACAGTGGGTAGTAAACTTATGTTTATGGACAAAAAAAATGAGATATTTCACAGAGAGTTGATATTGTGTTTAGATATAAACGATAACCACCCTATTTTCTTCGAATGGACTACTCCTCTTTCAAAGGAAACATCAAATGATGATTATGAATAGGGGTTGAAGGTTGTCGGATAACAAAACTGCTCTGTCACAGTCTGCTCTATATAAACACTTCTCTGATTTTAATGATAGGTGTATAGCGTTGTATCTGACACAGGGATAAACTATACCACAATAAGACACCAATACAATACAAACATATTCCAAATAGAGGGGTACACACCAGAAATGCTGACCGTTGAATTCCATTTTCCGGACTATCGGCGTTCTGGAGTCGACTGTAATCCTAACTACTTTATTTGGATGCTTAAATTCATTCTTTTTATAATGGTTACGGCTTTTTTTTAATAAAATTTTGTTTTCTTTATATTGTTGGTTTCATGTGAACCATCATAATGTCTGCATAGCGAACATTTCATTTTACATATTTTTTGTAATTGTGTTCTCATAGCAACCAGACAAATTTCTGCGCAACAAATAACCCATGATTTAATGTAATACACTTATTCTTACCTTCTTGATATCACAGATCTAACTGAATTCCATCTATCCTTGAGATCATCTAACATCTGTTGCAGGACCTCCCGCTCTGGGTCGGACTTGGTGCACCTGTCCTTAAGGTTCCGACCAAGACGAGTGGCGGAGTAAAACGTCGTATGTTTCCCGGCGAGTTCGTGTTGGAAACGCTGTTAGTAAGGGATGGATAACAACATATAAGTACATGTACAAGTATATATAGATAGTTATCGTTATCAGTCAAATAAAAAACTTATTGTTGTAGATGAAGTAGAACAGAAGATAATGTAGGTTTAGTAGTATTGATATACGAGTTATGTAATCGGAAACATGATCCATCATGAACCGAAACATAGATATAGAAATATGTTGTAATATATGCAGTGATGTAAGCTTGAACAATTGCAATCGGATGTATACAGTATGAAATGATGTCATCAAAAAGGAATGCAATGATGAATTTTTAGGATAATGATATTAAACAATACAAATGAATTTACATTTACATAAATTCGAAGATGTGTGTTTCTCTTGTTAAGTGTGAGATATGCAGATAAACACGGTTATAAGGAACTTCGTTATATGAACATAGTACAGGAACATTAACGGGGAATGCAACGACAAAATTACTTGGTGTAAGCTAGTTTGTTGTAAACGTGTATCATTGCAGTACATATAAACCACTGAAACACAATACTTCAGGATGTAGGTTTGTAATGAACAGCGTAGGACTATGATTCAATAAATACAATGGCAACGAACATGTTATAATTTTGAAAGAATTGAATCAAGAATGAGCTATCCTATTCATAGAAAGTAAGCATATCATTTGTCCTGATTGATCTGGAATCTACTTAACACGAGTAAGCCTTAAGCACGCAGCTGTGAAAGTCTAGCGAATTTATAGATTAAATTGACAAATGGACATAAACGCCGTAAATCCTTTTGGCAAACCATACACTATGATCGATATCTTACATCTGTGACAAAACAACTCCTACATCAACACAATCACAAACTAGCAGATGACCTAGATATAAATGTTATTGTCAATTTAGATAAAAAATATATAAAAAATGATATCAAGTGACCGATAATTGAAAAAGATGTGTCCTGCATTTAATGACATACAACACGTAATATAACATTTCCACCCATTGTTTTCAAATCTTTGTATAAACAAACATTGCCTCAAAAAAGATGGATGAAATTTACATATCACATTATGTAGTTTATTGCTTTTAAAGATAAGAATAACGAAAGTTATTATATATGTACATGTACATGTGTTATAGCTAACGTCATAGTTTATACAACCGTATCAACATGTTATATAAATCACAGCAGATGTTGTATATGTTGTTCGTTCCACGTGACAGGCAAACTTACTTTCTAAGTACTTCTTTCTTTAATTGATGACATTCATTTACAACATAAACTTCGCATAATTTAGCATACGTTCATTGTGTGTAAAGTTGACAAATACATGAGCATTCGCATTAGAGCGTGACGAATAGAAATAAACGTAGGTAAATGATGTGTCAGTTTTTTAAACATGCATATGAAAGTTATTTGACAAGTGAAACTTGTTTGATTGATTTCAGACACATGGAAAAGGCGTGCTACTGAAAATTCCTTAGATTGTCAGTTCATTAACTTATGCTAATTAGTTTGTCATCAAATTATATCTTAAAGTATGGTTATGTAACGAAGCCTGAGTATCAGGAGAAAATCTTTGAAACTATTGACAATCATATTGCAACTGTACATGTCTCCCAAATGCTCCTAAGCCAGTCTAATGCTACTAATATGTAGATATATAATTTTCTCAACTCGTGCTTCTTTGTAGTATTACAGGGAATTATATATATACAAGATTTCAAATAAGACGATGGATATTATTATTGGTAGGTAAGAACAACTATCAATTTCTAACCATTAACTTGTGTTTATGACTGGTATTGATACATTGTACATGGTTTTACAATATGATCACTGAATAAGAAAACTTATTTGTAAAATTTTATGTTTCCTTGCCAGGACCGGTATTCATACATGGATCGCTCAATTTTAAAACTTTAATACCTTATTGTCACTTAGGCATACCACTGTTTCAAATTACTTACAAAAAGTATCACATAAAACTGAATAAGTCAAGGTTATACACACTCGTCTGGGAAGCTACCAGTGACAACTATGATTAATAAGGGCAGGTGAACCGTCTGTTCAGGTGACGGTATACTGTTTAGCAAACTCGATGTGAATTAAAAGGTACATGCAGTATCTAATTGATATACTATGTATATTTATGTATTCATGTTTCAGGTTATATGCTACATTATCATATACTTCATAGACTGTATGCGGGGACTAGTCATTGAATTTGTAGAAATAAATATTGTAAATTATGCATAATTATATCGGATAAGACTTATATTGAACTGTTCAACTATATAAATAATTTGATTTTGAAACAGTTCATAGCTAAAATGTAGCTGAATAGTTACATATAGTTTAAAGTCATATGTGACCTTTCAAGGGAGGTAATAAACAAGGTCACTCATATACATGGCAGCTGTTTTCTTAGCCCATCGTTATAATAGAGAGAAGAAAACTTGGGCATAGTAACCAGATTCGGTTTAACTTTACACCAAATCCTTAAGAAATTAAAATATGGAAGACGTAGTTTGTCAGACATTTTATGCATCCTTCCAATCACTTAAAAATGATGAACCAATCAGTCATTATGAAATCATTCATTATCATCATTCATACTAACAATGCATGATATGAAAATTCACGAACGTGGGGATTAAAAGCATATTCTGGAATCGAATAGGCGATCCAAATTCTTAACAGTTAATCGTTTTGACACCGCTTGATGATAATATACAAATTAACTCTGACCAAATTTGGTTATATATGATGGCTATCGAAAGAATAACTGCATGGACATCCTGTGTTGAGTAAATGTGTTGATCGTTTTCCATAATAAATCATCGCCTATCTCACTCTAAACACAGGAAATAAATAGAAACCAAACGATGTACATTGACAATTTAGGTCAACAAGATACAGGGTGAGATTCCACGGTAATTATGCATGAATAAGACTGGGATAACCCCGCCACACCTGTTCAAGAAATACATAACTTACCTGTGTATTTAAAGTCCGATCAATTTGAGCCAAATATCACAAATATTCACACAATGGAATTCTAAAGCGCACACATGTAAATCCGAATTATGAGTAACTTCCGCTTGCACGTTTACAATAATTCATAATAGAGCTATAACCGGTGTCCCCAAGCATTCCATCACAGCCATGAAACATACACCTATGTAAGTCTACCTGAGGAAAGTCTAGTCATCAACCAATCGTATTGCGTGCGCAGTGAACCGTGAACTTTCCTTTCGCACGAGTGAACTTCTGGGGTTTAAACTTATCTGATGCACTGGGATCAACAACTACTACCTAAAAACTACATATAGAAAAGATTATAAAAGGAAAAAAGATTTCCTAACTTAACTCTTTTGTTGGAGGTAAGGAATGCGTGAAAGGAAGTTTGAACTAGCCGCGCGCTTTTGTCCACGTAGTATAAGATAGCACGCCCAAGGAGAAAAGACCAATATTGTTGTGAGAGATGACCGTCTCGTGTCAACACACAGACTAGCCCGGGGCTCTATAATACTGTTAGCTTAACCCAGTCTTGCGACAAACATCTTAATATGTATACACATTATGATGTCTTTAAAACATAGCATCAGCAGTAACAGTAAGTAATCAAATAATAACATTTTTGTTGTAATAAAATAACCCTATTTCTTCATGTAAAGAGTACAAAATCAAGCTCAGTCAGAAGTGTCTTTTCAGTAAGATGACAATGCTCAAGGTAGTTTGGTAAAGATAGAGATTTATTTTAGGGTACTGTGAGTAGTAGAGTTATCCAGGGTTTACATATATTGTCCATTAACAAATCGAGGAATCATTTCATTCAATTGAGAAAATGTGTTGAAAGGCCGACTGATCTCTATAGCAAGGCAACAAATGTCCATTCAAAGTATCTAAACAGTTTCTTGATAAATGTATTTGACCTCAGCTTAGATTTTAATCCCTATACATTTTTACATGAATATTGATGATAAAGCAATATGACATTCATACTTAATTTATGGATATAGCTTAAACTGCCAAATTCTTAAGGTGAAAAGGGTCATCTAAAGTGACCAGCTCAGGAATACTAATATTTATTTAAATGTATGTACATATGTATATAGGAGGTGACCTTTTAATCAAAACATATGTTTTACTCCGTGTTATATTTGAATATATGTATTTGCATGCTGTTAAATGAATATCGTTACAATACCGTAATTTATTGGTTATTGAATTGAATTCAGTAAAATCACTATCAATAAAATTTAAAAGAAATAAATGTTAAACACGTTCTAATTTCAGAATATATTGTTAACCCCTTTATCACACAGGCATCGATACTTTTACATTAACAAAACACCAATAACGATCAAATTATTGATACTAATATAACAACTAAAATAGGAGATAACTGTTCCGTGAAAACTGAACGATAATCATTAAAAAATCTTTCTATATCGAGTTGACATTTTACACATTTTTGTACACATTTTGTCCCTTTTCATCTGCAAATCAAATGACATACAGTTCTATAAATATAGGTAAGGAACTTTGGCGATTTAGATTACACATGGCGATATATATAATTATAAAATATTTACATAAACGAATGGCGTATACAGTTGGATTTACATTAATTATGTGCACCAAAAGGGAGGTTCCCAATATATGCTGTATTTGCAAATTAGAGAGTTACGTCCCTTGCGGATATGTATTCATTGGGACGTCATTGTTTTATGAACGACGTTTTATCAGAAAAAATGTGACGTTATGCTGACAGACACATGACGTCATAATCAATACCAACCCGAAAGAGCAGATAACTCTGTAATATACAAATACAGCTTTGAGTCATGCCATGGCACACAGAACGATTCCTACACCCCACACATAGACAGAAAGCATGACACTCTTGTACACAAAGGAAAATACAGATATAATGTGTATGGATATCTAATGTAAAACCAAAACTGAACTTAATAAATACATAGACATGTGTCACTCATTGCACAATACGTGGACATGATTTTAAATGGTACACAAAGATACAAAAATCATGTTAACTGAAACTGGAAGATACTGGATTGAAACTGGAAATGAATAAACTGAAGGAAATAAAAGACGGATACAACGGAAATGATGAGACAATACCATGGAGGGGAAAGCATGTTCAACCAGTCTGACAAAATGTGTTTAAATACCTTATGAAATGCTTCAGCAAATATTTTCTGGAAAGTGCATGCATACATGTTAGTATATTCAAGGTTTATTTTTTTCTTTTCTGGTTCAGCAACAATTTCATTATGTTCTATCTTGTTTACCATTACAATTCTATTTTCTCATTCGATATCGAGTATCCTAACGTCACACTTAATATTATATGTCTATTGTTCCATATAAGTACACACGTTATATGAAATGCTTGTTGTATCAGATACTAGTGTTGCCTATGAAACACCCCCGGGCTCAACTGTCAAATAATTTGCCCCAACCGGGTAAAATGGTATGTATAAGACTTAAACTAATAAAAAAAAATTCTGGTGTACATATTGACCGTATGTTTTTTTTGCTCTCAATTTATATGACTCTCAGATATGAAATTAATGTAAAGTGATGGTTTTAATAATGATGTTACTTACTTCGTTCAACACATGTTCATGTTTATGCAGAGATATTGCATTTTTTCAGCAAATATTTTTGCGATGAAATTGATTAACTGGTTAAATATGAAAGCCGTTCATCCGCTTTGTGATATTTTGTATTTATTCCCGTATATTATGAGTGACAATTACATGCCACTAATATGACAATTGACTTTGGTTTCAAAACGTTGTTAACATTGCTTTATCAATTCTTCAATGTAGAATTCCATCAAATAACCATATCAGTAGCATATTATCGAAACTTTCATAGTCCGCAATGTGTATGTTACTGTTCCATCTTCACTCATAAAACGACACTTAGCTAATAGTAAGACTTACTTTCAAGTCGTCAATATTCTCCTTAGTAGCTGAACCTTGGGCCACAGGCGACATAAACCTTGACACCGTCTTTGAACTCTCGTCTAGCCAATCACAAAGTCCCTTCCAGGCATCATAGAACTGGCAAAGACAATGATGAGACGTGAGATTAAGTAAAACTGACCACACATGTGCACTGACCAGACCCATAGCCTCAGGCACACATCATTATTAGTATTATAAATCTAAATTATTTCTGTCAAATATTAACTTTAGCGGATGTCTTGATTATATTGTGAGATCAAATTTTGAATGCAGTTTTTGCTGATGTTCATTTTAAACACAGACTCATTTTGATACCCAAATATTTGTGTTACCTAAGTTATAAAATGTTCGAATATGATAAAAAAATAATAATTTTAATTAATAATGAATGTATTTAATTGGCTTTCAATATGCATTTTGTAAACACACCTTGCAAAAATACTGAGACTCGGGGAGCCAAAACATTTGTGTTAAGCATTGATTTTAAGAGGTTTATATTACTTTATTTAAAAATAAATTAGTTTGACAATTTAAGAGTGAACGTTTGACAATTTAAGAGTGAACTGGTACTTTTAGGTATTTCTCGAAATATAGTCTTGCTCTTATTATTTATAAGGGGGAAACAACGCTCACATCCTCGAAAGAAAACATGAACAGCTAACAAAGTAGAATATAGGATTTAAATCTCATTCTCTCCTGAAAATCGCCGTTTATGTTATTGACAAACAGTGAAATTACACAGTCCAAGAAAGTTTGTTTTTATTACAAATTGGTCCTTATGCACAGGACAAATGATGTTACAATTAACCATTGGGAACCTCAGGAAGCTTTTTTAATCAGCAGGATCTTTCTGTATGGACTACCTTTAAGCAAATTTACTTTGATTTAAGTTCTTAAAGATACTTACCCGTTTATCTTCCCTATGCGCATGCTTGAGAAGGCGCCCTCTCTCGTCAGTTCTTCTCAGTAATTTCTTCCACCGTAGCCGTATGCCTACTAGAAGGTTTTTGATGTAAATTGTGTCTTGTTTTCGACAGAAATGTTTAAGGTAACTTCCGGTTCTGTCCAAAGTCTGCATACGTTCAGAGTGTTGGTCTAACTCATGTTTCATTTTCTGTAATTTGATTAAATAGTATGATAGTAAATAATTATGTAACCTTGATTCAGAATTAAAATACCAGATTAGTTATCGTCTTGAAAAAAGAAACATTCTCTTTATCTTTTTTTTAAATCTGTTGAACAACTAAAATAAGGTTTTTTTGGATATCTTGTGTTATCAAATATTCGCGATGTTGTAGACCCGTTTTTGCGTTGGAGTAAACATAAAAAATTACTTGATTCTTCCTTATTGTTCTTAATTGATATTTTTATAATATACTTATTCTTTTCTACCATTCCATTCCTTTAGGGTTTTACTTACATTATGTTCGTCCAGTTGAACTGTGACCTTGTCAACAAGTTTACTAGGGTATTTGAAGTTGCGCATGGCGATCTCGGCGTTGTTTAACCAATCGGTAAAGGTTTTGAGCGTGCCATGGAACTCATCAACGTTTTCAAGATGCTCAGAAAGCTTATCCTAACGAGAGAGAAAACCCATAACTCATTAGGTGTATTTCGATCACATCAGTATGTGAAGGCATTTATCATTGCCCATAACCCGGAATTATCATGATTTATATTTTCATATTTCATTTATATTAAGAAATGATAACATATATGAAATAATATAATTTGATGATTCATTACCAAGAGTTATTACAAAATATATTGATTTTTTTGTAATTATTCCAGAAACATGATCATATTTTGCAACAATATTAATAAAGAAAATGTAGATTTGACTAAATGACAGTATCTTTCATTCAGAGGATTTCCTTAAAGCTGACAATGCAAGTTAAATTTATAAACATGATTTTTTTTTTAAATAAGTATACTCGTTTTTCCAAGAATCGTTTATGAGACATTCCCCGGTTGAGGACAGCCATTTTTGTTTTACATTCCGACGACTCACCGACCCCTATATAAAGCGCGTGAATCGACACACGCGCGCTCATTCATGTACCTATACACCTAGCAGTCCACAGGTAATATCACCTACAAATAGGTAAACAAAACCCTCACCTGTAAAACTATATGGAACTATTTTTAGCAAGAAAACATGTCAACTCCTCTAAGTTGTCATTTAGATGTTTCTCAAAATAAAATTCCAACGCAAGTGAATAGAAATCCAAAAATAATCCGTCCACATATCTCCACGTTTATCATCGTACCCGACGCACTCAACTGACCATATACACGTGACTATGTACCTGACCCGAACAAGCGACAACTATCAAGGACACACACGTGTCGTTGTACATGTACGTGTAAAACTTAGTTTATATTGAAGTGTTTTATTAGTTCGTATTGGACATATGTTGGGATATAGCTGACAACAATTTGACATTGTTATTTGCAATATCGGGGCATGTGTATCTGAGACAAGATATGTTTAGAATGATACACGTGTGTCAAGTGTCCCGTGCTTTATATAGGGGGTTGGCAAGTGAAGGTTACTAAGCAGAGCAAAAGAAAAATGGCTCCCACTTCCTTAGATACCACACTGTCATAACTAGGGGATGTCTCAGAAACAATTTTTGAAAAAAAATATTTCGTTAATATTTTTTTTTAATTTCAACTGCATGCTTTTAACTTGCATTGTCAGCTTTAAGTTTACCTTTCGCTTTTGTGCACGATCTTTGGTATCGCTCCACCTATCCTTTAGTTTCCTGAGACGGTCTGAGATCTGAACGACATCGTCAGGATCACACTTCTCACACATCTGATGACCTTTGGTCATTAACGCCTGACATAACTCATCTTTGTCTTTGAGTGCGTCATATCGAGCCTTAAATAAGATGTAAACAGACACAAATGAATTAAGCGGCAAATCGTTTGTTCCATTTGTATTAAAGTAGCAAGAAACATTACTACAACATAGACTAAGCTAAATGCTAAACTCGTTTACTGCAATGACGTTAAAAACTGGCATATACGATAAATCGATGTGTTCAAATTATATTATATTTGTTCTAAATACCTCGCCAATATGTTCAACAATGAAAGTGTTATAAATCGCATTCTAATAACGCGAATGCCGCGTTCAGAGGTTGTGCAGGAAATTGCTGAAATAAGTTGGAAACAGAAAGTCACGAAATAACAAAATATTTTGCCTGCGAAACTTTAACAGCTATACAGTAGCATTTTTGTCTATCATCTTATAAGGACTATTTTAGATTGATTTATTAGTAAAACTTTCCAGTATGTCATAGTTAACACATTGTATGTATAATAGTATCATAGCCTTACCAAGTAGGCGTCATATTGAGTCTTTGACGTCTCGGGAAGCGCGCCAAATGGAGATGCTGATTTAAGCTCCATGCGAAGGTCGTTAACCCATTGTAGGAGGTCGTCAAGATCACCAAGGTATTTCTTCACCTGATTGAAGATCATATAATAGTTAATGGTCAATTTAGAATACATCTCATAGGCAAATTTATTCGCTAAAATCTTACATTTGAAATATTGTTAAAAAACCTAAACCTAAGTCGCATATTCAATGTAAAAAGTGTCATGTACGAATGATATCTTTTTCTGCGAATATCAGTTTTTTTCCAGAGAAATTTTATTGGGAAGAAAACAGACCAATATTTACCTGTCCCAGAATTCAATGAAGGAAGACCAAAAATTATCAGCATCAAAACTTACCGTTTTAAATATTTAAACATACATTATTATTTTGATATTTGAGTATTGTATATTTTCAATTGTATTTATTACCTGTCTGAGACTTTCTTGAAGTTTTGCCTCTTTGTCTTTTCCGTTTGCCTGAGCCGCTCTCATTAAATCGTTCATGACGTCACGTTTCTCCTTGAGTGCGGGACTGTCCTCTGCGTCTTGTGAGAGTAGTTTAGTGACAGCGTTGCTAAGGTTTTTACAGTTAGTCTCCTGGGCTTTGAGGTCCGTAAGTTGTAACTAAATGAAAATTAAATATTTGTTTACATCCTAGTCCAAGAATAAAAAACATATGTAATGGAAACCACAGATCAATAAATCATGGGAAATGTATATATCCGCTTCTGATAACTTATGGATTAAAAAAAAAATCAATGTAATGGAAGATTCTGTATAACTATTGTATATTTGAAAGAAAATTACAATACATATGTTTATCATAGCGTAAATAACGAACTAAAATTTAGAAAATGAATCAAGATTTTGACAAAACTCTCAAACTATAAATGCAATCTTTATATATAAATCATTCACCTGTAACTTTTTCATGTGTGTTTCAAGACATTTTGGATCCCCGGAAACATCATCAAATTTAGATAGGTCTTGGTGTGCTTGCGTGAGGGCGTCGATGGCTCCATCCATGCCTTCCTCTATCTCACCTATTTTCAACTGCATAGCTTTCAGTTTCGCCTGGAAATTCAAAGCTGCCTCGTTATATACCAATTGATGATTATAGGGAATAAATGTGATCATATAAATTTCCTTGGTATAATGCATGTGTCAGTAATTTGGAATGAAATAAAACTTAACAAATAACCGAAAGATTTCTTATATAATTTATGCTCAACCTGATTACAGAAACAAATACAAACTGTTAATATTATAGTATCATTAATAGATTAATTTATTGGGCTTAACGTTCTTTTTCCTGCTATAACCGGGTCTTGGACATTCCGATGTCCTTGAACTGGCCAGTTTTAAAACATGAAATTAATCGATTAAAAAAAGTGTTTTTAGTAATTTGGCAATTACGATATAATTATGTTTTATTAATATGTTTATTTGATGAATTGTGACATTAACCTCTCTATCAGCCACAGTTTTTAGAACTTTGCTCCATCGTCCATTCACGTCCTCCACTGGTCTATGTAATGACTCGGCCGCTATGGGTGACACGTCCTTCAGGGTAGACAACTCCTGGTTCAACTGCTGCATATCCACAACGTGAGGATGGATTTGAGATTTTGAAAACTGAAATAAAAAACGGACTTTTTATAGATAGGATCAAAAGTATATCAAGTAATATCTACAACATAAAGTTATTTTTATTATATTTAACATACTTTTAAAGCTCAAAGGTATTTTTTAACTTGAAAGCGAAATAATTTGCTTTTTACATAGACAAAGCCTAACAATAGCGAATGTTGACTAGAAGTCCTAAGAACTTCATTTAAAAAGCGAAGCAATGAAATGAGCAGATAATTAAAACAGCATTCGACGCTAGGTTCTACGTATAAATAAATATGAGACAAACATTAAATAATCTAATTATTTTCTAAATTCTGATTTCCGTATAAATCTCTAACTATAACTATACTTCTAATGAACATGATTCCAATGTGTACGCATAATTTCGCAGCTAGCAGCTCAATTATGTACCTATTACTTGAATCTCGCTATAAACGAATCATTTTGATTATTATTTTGTTTTATATTCAAGTATATCAAACAATAAGTGTAGGTGGAAGTGAAGAAGGAAACAAAAGATATCACACATTTTCGATTTGAAATTATCTTTAAAGCAAAATAGAGCGAACTTATTTTTTTGAATATTGCAAGAGTCCAATTCTATTTCATGATATACATAATATACTAGTAAGAAATCTGTCAATATAATAGGACATCTACAATTCTCGTAACTGGTTCTTAGTTCGTCAAAGTGCAGATACAGTGACAAGAATGTGTTTTTCTACCTTAATTAAGGATAATTGATAATTAAAACATAATGACTATTAGGAGACACTATGTCAAACATGCATACTAAAGTATCAGGGAAGGAAATTCATGCAGAATTCATGACGTATATCTACGGATATTCATATTTGTCTACAGGTATAACATCACAAAATTGTACAGGTATAACATCACAAAATTGTACAGGTACTCAAGAAAAAAACATGTCCGATTCCATAATAAATTGTGTCTAATGGAATGATGAAAGTGACAAAGCACGGTAATTGAAAGACACGTGAATGTACAAAGTGTTTAATAAAATGTTATCAATATGCAAGTGTTATTACACATCAAAACAACAAACGTGCAATTTGTTAATATAACAAATTACGCCAGTTAATTGGTATATAACATAACGGCAACATTGATATGATAAGGCTAAATTTTGACTTAAACAACGCTTTTATCAACAACAATCATTTAAATGTAAAATATATTTGAAAGTATATTAATAGTAATAATATCTATTGTGAACGATAACCTGAAAATTAATTAAAATAGCAGGGCGGCCTTAAGCATTAGTTTTGTAGTTTTGTGAAGAAAATGCATTGACAAAATTCGCATAGAATTGTTTGTTAATATTTGTTCAAACCAAAATTACCTTAAACAATAGCAGATGAATTTGAATTGACTTAAAAGGTGGCAAAAGGATGGCGTTGATAAAACTTCTCAACAGAAACAAATAAAGAGATAATCGAAAGCCCCGATGAAATATCGAAAATCAGCCATGGTATATGAAATATTGTCTTACCATTCGTGATTGATGTTTATTATGGTATTTTATTAAATAAAAGCATTGGAAACTAGTTAAAAGCAATTCAAAGGTTGAAAATTCCTGTCTACCGGGTACGATGTCAATACTTACAGAGTCCTATAAGTAGAATTAAAGTAATATATAAGTAAAAATAATTACGTACATCGTTCAATACTAATCTAGCATGCATGCACGACGTCGAACTGTTCTATCGACTCTGTATGAAATGCAGAATGATATAATCTCGAAGGAAGACTTTGAATATGGCAATTTTGTAGCGCCGTTTTTTTTATTATTATTATCTATTTATCTATTGCTGTTTTCGATTTAATTGAATATTACATTTAAGGAAACTGGCTATTCTATTTCAAAAAATATTGCTCTAATAAACAGCTTCCCACAGGAGTAGATAAATCTGCATTTCGAAATTATAGTTCCATAAACATATCTTAAACTAATTCCCGGATTCGAGGAATAGAGTATTACACCAAGAAAATAGGTAATACTCTTTTTTCGACTTTTTATCTCAATTAATTCCATCTAAAACAGTCAAAAAGTGAAGTTGTGACAAAAACTGAACAAACGAGCTACATATACTAACCCCATACGAATCATTAATGTCGGCAATGACCTGTAATTTCAGTAACTTAATAGTTTATATGTAGAATAAAGTAAATTCTAAACTACTGTCACATATCCCTCTTTTCGTAAAATAAACCAATAAAGCCATATCAATTACACACATAGAAAACAATAAACCAATAAAGCATTAACTGAAAAAATATTTTACACCACCATACCATTTTTTGATATCATGGTATAAACTTTTATTTTAAAATATAATCAATTCAAAGCAAACAAGATCAAATGTTTGTCATCTGAAGAAACATATGTTTCTCCGTATAATTGCATTTTTTTCAAATCTTAGCTATGTTCTGACATGCGAAAAAAATAACCGCAAGTAAAACTATTAATCGTGCACATACCATCTTTCATCCACGTGCGTAAACAATAATCATCACATACATACCACGCACGTTGTGATTTCGTTTTTAAAAAATACAACAATTTGCAGACGAAAAGACCAAATCAGAAAAAAGAAGCAACGTACCTTGAGTTCTTCGATCTGTTGTTTGACAACCTCGGGCTGTGATGATACAGGTTCTAAGGAGTCGAGCTGCTGCTCTGTCATGGGGAGCCAGGCCGTGATAGACTATAATAGACAGGTTAGGGGTTGTGACAAAGGGAGACAACTCAACTAATCTACGGAGGTATGTGGTATTAAACGACTAGATGTTATGTTCATTAAATAGAAGCTAGTTTTTTGTCTTTGAGATGGCGTTGTAAAACAAAATCACCAAATCCCGTGTTTGATGTGCTGTGCTGTTCCTTCTGAATAATTGCATGACATCGTTTATGCGAAATAGAAACAAACTAATTTCTTCAAAGGAACCTCAGTAATTATATAAACAAACGAAGTGCCACAACGAACAATAGAATTTTAGATATTAATTGAAAGCGGTATTTTGGCATTATATCATTTTTACTGATTTCAAGGGGAAAATATTCAAGATCAGAGAATATCAATTGAAGAAATCTAAATTAATATTCACAGTATCGTCACTACACATCTGAGTTAGCACTGGTAGTAGGTGGTACGTGCTGCTTCTAAAAAACATGCACAACAACGAACTATAGGGAGATTCATGAAGTAACTACCCATTTCCAGCTACATTATAGTTCATGGTTAAGTACTAAGTCTAAAACATTTTAACTATTAGCTACCAATAATAAGTAACAATTTCGAAAACTCACGTCAAGAAGGTTCTGGAACTTATCCGCGTGAGTGAGCGCGCTCTTTAGGTCCTCCTCACGATCACGTGCTATATCATGAACATCATCGGCGATGTTGTGGATGTCCTCAAGTTGTTTCCGTATTTCAACAAGTCCCGGATCACCACATAGTCCGCTTAACTTCTCTCCGGACTCACGACATTCCTCCAAGGATAATCGCGATTTTCCTAACTCCTTCCGTAGTTCCTAATAGAAGGACATATATGTTATTTTTTATTGTTAATAATTGGTTATATCAAGAAAAAGGTTGCAAATAAGACTGTCATTAAAATGTACTTCTGAGTGATTATGTTCTATTAATATTTACGATTTCAAATTACAAATGATCATTTCAAAAATTTAATGCTGACATTTTGAAAATGGTTTCAATTCAAAATGCATTTTTCTCAAAATATGACAAAAGAAATGCTCATTCACGATCTTACTACACATGTAATTTCATTTTCTCTTCAATTGCATTAAAGAAATTTGTATTGCCACTATTGTATCATTTCACAAAGCCCACCTTCAACTCCTTCTGTTGTTCCCTCACAGTAGCAGGATCAATACCAGGAGGTTCCTGTGACAACAAATTATCCTTAAGGTCCCGTAAGTTTGACATCGTATCGGCACACGAATCAAAGAAGCGGTCTGACACCTGCGAAGCTTCAAGAAGTGCTCTGTCTCGTTTGAGGGTTCCTTCCCTGATCTGGTTGTTCAGAGTGGCGATTTCAGTCACTTTTTGTTTTAGGTCATCACCTGTAATTATCATCAAAAATCCAGTGACTTATCTTCGAAACTTAACAATAAGTGAATATCAAATAATTTAACAGTTAAATAGCACATGCATTTGTCAAAGTCAGGCACAGAATGAATAGCTGGCATATATGTTAGTTGTTTTTCCTCCAACAACACTAAACACCGACAACGATAAAACGAAATCTGACAAAAGTTAAACAATGATAAAAATAGAAAGAGAAGAAATCTAAACCAGAACGAAGAGGAACGAAAATCTCTTTATTAAACTCACCTTCTGTCTGATCTTCCATGCCCTGAGAAAGCATTCTTTTCACAGATTCTTCAACACTGACCAATGAAGGTTTGAGACGCTCCAGATCGGACATCAACACCTGTGGACAAATTTGTATTGAAAAATCGTTAAACTAGTATCACCGACGATGCTTACGGATGTTCGCTTCTTTTCCATATTGTATGTCTGTTTTAGTGTTAAGAAACGGACACAGTATATTTTATTCCTAACTTTGCATTAATGTGACAGAATACAAAATACTTAAAATTGTGTTCAGTTTGAAATTTAAAAAATAAACTTTGATGATATCCAACCCGATGTTCAGCAAATCCATTCTCAATGTTTTTTCTCTCTCAATATTTTCGTACATTATACGTATTCTGTATTGTTGTCTTACCTGATTCTCTTTGAGTTCGTCCTTAAGTTTGTCAGGATTGGCAGGAATTGGGTTAGCTGTGGTTATATTTCTATTAAGATTCGATAGATCATCCAAAAGATTATCTAAGGAATCAGACACATCTTGAGTCATCTGAGTACGTGACTTTGTCAACTCTTGCTCCTTCTCCTTGGATAACCCCTTCAACTTCTCATAGCGTCCGTTGTAGGCGAGGAGTTTGTTTTGAATCTCACCAGCGTCATCATCCCCACATAGTTCCATAAGCTCCAGACCGGTGTCATTCAGGTCGTCAATAAATGGTTTGTGATCATCAACCTTTTGTAGTGAACTCTATGAATAGGAAAAATGAAAATAATACATTGATATTATTTTCAACTTACATAAAAGAATTCTATAATATTTAAGAGTTGGCATTGTATAAATTTAAAAACAAATAACCATTTTTTCAACACGAGAAACGGATATTCGATTTGGTATAACTTACGCAAAAATGCATAAGCATTCCCAGAATGATAAATCATAATTTAGAAATATCCGATATGGCCAGAAGGTCGTATTTTTTGTAAAGATATGAAACTTATGCAACATGGAGAGATATTATGTATAGGAAGCAAATCCCTTATATATTTTGCATTGATTACAAATTAACAAATAACTCTGTACATGAATCAGTTTGGTTCTATGCTTTTCGAAATGCCTCTCAATCAAAAGTAATCTTTAATGAATGCGTAATATATACCTTAAGATTATCAAGTTGTTTTCGGACTTGCTCTAAGTTTTCTCCCGGCGTTCCTTGCGATTTGATATCAGCCTCCATTTCGTCCAACCAACCTTGGATTTCCGTTTGATTTTCACTGAAGTGTGTGGCCAATGGCAAGGCCGCTTCTAACTGATGCAGCCTATCAGCGCTCAGTTGACATACAATATCGGCCTGGGTACGGATACTATCTAACCTTGTTTTTATTTCGTCTGTTTGTGAGTTCGTTGTTTCACGAAGCATTCTATTGCATTTGTTTATAATGTCTTTCACTGCGTTGCGTTTCTGGTTCAAGTCGTCGTTAAAAGACTAAAATATATAACGTGGTTTGCATTGTATTGCCACTGTAATTCGCATTTACGGAATGATAATATGAAAAATGAATACGCAAATGTAATACCAAATCTAAAATTGTTTTCGAGATGTTATGAAATTTAACGAGTTATTTTCAAAATAAAAATATAATATGAGATATGCATCATATTTTATATCATAAATAGTATTATTAGAAACTTAAAAACGTGAATAACACTTAACAAATTTTAACGACAAACGCATAAAAAAAATTTTACAAATAATTTATAACACATGTATAAATGAATATATAGTGTGCCGCCCAACAAATTACAACATGTTATATGATATCGATAGAAGTTTTATATTATTACTCACGAGGTGATCTTTCAGCTGCACTGTAAGAGTCTCAGGCTCTATACTGATGGGTTCCGCTGTGTTGATTTCGTTTTCAGCTTTGTCAAGGTATTTCAACATACCGTCGATTTCTGTCAATGCCTGTAGAAAGAAAGTGAACCATAAATACCTGATTTAGATTTTAATGAACTTCGTTTAAATGCAGCAACAGACAACCGAACCCAGTGAAATAGCAACAGCTTACCCACATTTTACCACATTTTCTTTATAGTTTTCACAATCACTTTTAAGGAAATATGCATACACCAAATTCACTTCATTTTGAAGATGCCAAAAATATGAAAGTCGTTCAGAGTTTTATTACTTCTAAATAAAGACATTGTCACTATGGAAGTACGATCTCCACCCATAACATATTTTAAAGTTTATGACAAGTCAATAAAAAGAAATGAATTGAATGTTTAAGATAATATTTTGTTATACTTTGCCTTAAATAAAAAGCCGAAAAGTCTTGACGCCTATATGAGGATTTCCATTAATTAAGCTATATTGTGTAACAAAACTGCTTCCTTTTCATAATAGAGAATTAAACGGCAAAGGGAATAATTCTCATTTTAAAAATGTTCATTACTATCCATGCCATATCTACTTCTATTACATACCTCTAGGGACACTTGTTGTACGAGGTGCTCCGTAAGCTCGTGCCATTTGCCTTCCACCTCACCGAGTGCTTCCTTCAGAGCGAACTGGTCACAAACTCTTTCATCATCCATAACTTTCTTAGCAGAAACTCTTAAATTTTCCATGTCAATTTCACGTTCCCGTTTTTCCTGGTAAAGTTCATCCACACGCGCTTTTGTTGCTTTTTGGCTAGCGCCTCTGTTCCGGGATTTAAGAGATGCCACTGAATCAGTTAACCATCCGTCCATCTGACCTATGTTTGTCTCAAGGTCATTCACCATGCCAACGACATCCTCTAACTGGCGAGTAAACTGATCTGCCTTGTCTTCGACATCCATAATTCTGTTGTAAAATCATCAGAAAAAAATGAGACAATATTTTATTATTTTCTAAAGAACGAAATCAACCTCATGTGGAAATATTGAAAATGCTTCTGCTTTCAAATGAAAACATAAATGAATAAAACTTTTTATGGTGGGCTTAACATTTTTACCAGTTTAGTATTTGTAATCTTAGTTTTTGTGGTAGCACAAATGGTATAATCTTTATAATGAAATCAGTGTAAGTAACAATAACGAAGACAAAGATGTGTACTGAATAACATGATAATACATAACGAACGGAGTAGGTAATCCATTCTAGTGTATAATTTTCCAAAATCAAAATGATAAAAGCATACCTCTCTGAGAGGTCAAACACAGTTTTCTGAGCATCATCTCCATTAGACATATCACTAGCTTCAGTTGAAAGTCTTTCCAATAACGCTTTATTGCTATCAATTTCCGCATTCATTAGTCTCTGTTCTTTAAGCTGCTGTGCCATGCGGTCTTTTTCAAGACTGACTGGCTTCTTTTCATTAAGAATACTTTCACATTCGGTCATCCAGTCATATAAGCCATCGAGGCGATTAAGCACATTCTGTTGTTGTGAAACTGCTGCATCGAGTTGCTCCTCTTTACCAGCAATGTCTTTTTGTAAAGTTTCATGCATTTGCTTGTGATCCTGTACAGCCTTTCTCACTTCGTCAGATTTTTTCTTCATATTCATGTCATTGAGATTTTTACACAACTTATCACCCATCGTTGTAACATCCTTCAGCCGGCGTTCTTGACCAATAAGCTCGGCTTTAAGGTCTTTTAATGTGTACAAATCTTTTGTATCCTTCTCGGGTACTCTCCCGAATTCCTCTTCATTTATACAACGTAGTTTATTCTCGATTCCGGGATACATTCCATTCAGTTTATCATTGAGATCGTCAAATGTTTTCTTCATTTTCATTATTGCAGATAACTTATCTAACTGTTTGGCGCAATCACGGGAAATATCTTTGTACTTCGCTTCGAGAGCCTCGATTTCGTCATCGATGACATCATTGTCAGCCTCTTCGCTGATTGGTGGGAGAACATTGATTTTCTGTCGGTATGTTTCAGCCTCTCGTTCGAAATCCTACAATATATAAATAAGCACATTTTTTTATGATTGAAGTTAACTTTTAAATAATACATTAGATTGTAGAAAATATTTAATAAAGTTCTAAATATTATTTCAATCTGTTCATATTTGTTATTATTTTGAGCTTAAGTTGATAAACTTCGTTGCAACAATACGTTTTGGTGACTTATACATAGAGATGGAACTGCTCTACTTATATATTAGATCTCGGTGGTTTTAGTATAGTGACTCCACCCTGTAGCCGTCAGTATGACCTCTGGTGACCCTGACTCTAGGGCTGAATATTTCTGCCCAAATGCCGCTAATTAGGTACAGAGTGTCAATGGTGTACTACCGTTACGTGAATCATCTATGCCCGCCGGACAATATTCTACACTACTACACGTTTAGTTGAGACACCAATTAGACATAAACAGTTGACAATTGAGTATTTTTAACGTCTTTTCCACCTTTTATATTCTTTTGAAAAGGTTGAAAACTTAAAGTAAACAAAATGACCTATTGTCTGTTTTACAGTCGATTGTCTTCTTTCCAAATGAAACAACAACGTTAGATATGTTATCAGAATGTTTCAAAGGGAGGGGACGAATCGTCCCAAATTCAAATTAAATGACATGCAATCTCAGGGTGAAGTAAGAAATGTGAAACAATGAATTAACTATATAATATATGATCAAAAAAATGTTTAGTTTTGTATTTGAAATTATGTTTAGCTAGAATTCTCCAAACTGGCTATATCGGTTTATACGCAAAGCAATTACAAACACATTTTTGTGTTTATCGATTTCATATACACCAGTTTGTTTTTATGTCACTCTCTGTGTATTGCCGTCAAAATATAGTATCACTCTATCTGAACTACTGGATGATATCCATAAGGAGACTCAACGAACATCACATATACTATTTGTACAGATATACAACCAAATAACGAGATATCTAACTATAGATATACCTTATTTATTTCCAATTTTACTACAGCATTATGGCGTTAAATATTATAATGACAAGTTAAAACACACAAAAATACCAAAATATTGTGTCAAATTATATTTGTACAAATAAGTTGTTTGTATCATGATTTAGCAATTTGCTTTATTAATATAGTAAGCAGTATGCGGCCATCGGGTACAGTACTAATTCATTCTGTATTTAAACTTATTTTGAACAACATTTCTACAAATCCAATAGAATGATCGTCATGATCAAACAATTGGATAAATCTCCATTTGTATACAATTACGTATATGAAGATACACACGACGTGGATGGCGCCGGAAGTCCTAAATAAAATCGATTTCTTGCTTCGTTTTAGATTTTAAATTAAATCTTTGTCAATAACTAATTACAAATGTCAAAGTATTGACATTGTATTAACTGGTTTTCATCCGTATACAAACACTAGAGATTGCTTTGTTTTCATATACAAATAAGAAACAGGCTACAGGGTCTTGTTTTTGTGTGTGTACCCATTTGTCAATGGGAAAACTAACATTATTTTAATTTTTAGTGTAAAATTCACGAATATGCTTATTTATAAGCACCAGTGGCTAAACCTTACATAAATTTTGGATCTATCCGATACAAGAACGAGTCGCTTTTTTTCAAATATTCGGTCTGTGATTACTTTACTAAATGTGAGATGGAGTAAGATGTATATGACAGCAATGTGGAATTTATATTTGTGGTTGTGATATTATGACATATAGTAACGGTACATAATGTATCATGTGATTCACGATAATTGATTCTCACAGGACGATGGAACTGATTACAATACGTTTCCATTAGCACAGCCACTTGTCTACGTCTACACTTTACATTTACCTAGTCATACTTATATATATATACCACTGACATACCGTGTGAATCTCTTAAATCAAATACATATATATTTGTACTACGTATAGTGCACTAGGGCCTATATACATGCAGGTACCCGCGTAAGTCACTTAAGTTAAAATGCAATCCTTTTTAGTTTAAAACTCAAAGGCAATAATGTCAAGTTGGTATATGTTTTTCAATTCGTTTACCCAATAGTTTTTATCAGTTTGAGATTCCTAAAATGTATGTCCACCATTCAATGAGAGGAGCCTATTAAATGTAGATTTTTTAATAAACGTGTAGTTTAAGGGTACATTATAAAGACAAACCTTTATTAAGGGGTCACGAAAATGAGCGAAAGAAGTCGTCTGTTTAAGATAGTTGACGATATATATGCATTTTAAAATAAATCGATCCTTGCCGTAAAAGATAGAATACGCAAATTTTGTCGTTGAAAAAACAATAAACTGGGTAGTTTTAAGCATGCAATGCAGTGTTTCATGAATATCAAATACCTTTTAAATGCCGAGGTAAACACTATATTCCACAATGGGACCTGACAACTAGTAATAATAAATAATAATAGATTATTTTTAAATGTTCGCGGTTTCTATATATAACATCACAACACTATCTTATCGCACATTGCCTCGGATAACATTTTCTTTCATTCTATAGAAAATTCTGTCCTTTCACGAAAATAGCTTTAGGGAGTACAAAAAGCTTGCTTCTTCTTGAATAATCAGTATATACTGTAGAATGCCTCGTCATGGTATAACAGTGCGATTTTTTTCTTTCAAAAAGCCCATTAATAATACCAATATTTCATTCATGGGTTGCTAATAAAACATCATACAAAATATTCATAAAAACTACAAGCTCCCATACCGCAAATAACACACTCGGTAACAGGAATTAGCGTCAGAAGTTCAAGTATAATCAGAAATACTTCTTAAATACTACAGCTTACCATAACTAAATTACAGAAATTAAGATAACTATGTCTGTGTTCTTATGCTCCCAATCCGTTTCAGTAACCACAAAGCGCTTAACGATCTAAAGGAATATTAAGGGTACTGAATATTGTCATAAAACTTAGCATGCTTAAACATAAAGATACTCTACCATCCCACAAAACAAGCCAATATCGATGACGGAAATCAAACGACATTTTTGAATATATCATAATCTCCTCAGCATGTCATGAAGGTAGATCTTACATCGAGAATGTTATCGAAGGCATCCAGGTGTTTCCGAGTGCACAAAGTGATCGGACGTTTGGACATATCCTTGCCCATCCAACGTCCGTGTTCCAGGCATACATTTTCATCCTTACATGTAACACAATACTCCGACATGGCCGTTCCGGAATACAATAACACTCGCCATAACAGTAAAATATCCCAGATTACATTTGAATTCCAAGCGTGTGTAACGGTTCAATGAATCCCATCAGAGTGTAAACAAACACAATATGGCTGACGCTATGGTGATATTTTATGCAAGATAGTTGAAATGTAGCCGATTAAAATATTAAGAAATATCGATTTCCATGATGTATGCCATATCCGTATGAAGACCCGGAATCCAGGTACGGCCTAAACCAGCCCTCGATCAGGGACGTACCCCGTTATATAGTACTTGGGTATACACAGGATCCACTTTGTTTATAATACACAGTAAATGGTAGGCAATAAAATCGAGAAAACAAAACCAAGAGTTTCCCACCGTGAATATCGAACACCAACTTAATGGCTTCTATACACCGAGTCTGACGTTAAAAACATACTTCGAGTACAGGTCCATAGAGAGAAAGAGCGTTTATCAGTTAATACCCATGTGTGTTTAGGAATGAGGATTGGAAATCGATGCCACAGAAGGGTAGTCTAACCGGGAATAGAACGACGACTATGTATAGTGTCAAAGCACCGATACCGCCGGGCTTGATTGTAAATATCAATATGAAAGCATGGTCGTACATTCCATTGTCGTGGTGTCAATTACCTCCCTTTTTGTCACAAATTATATTGCCATTATTCATGGTGTTCAATGTTGCAGAGCTTACTATATTACAAAGGCTTTATTCAAATTATATTTCAATATACATACGCATGATACATAGACTTTAAATGTAATCCGAGACCTGATGAATTTTGCATGTATAGATAAGTATTTTCCCTCCATATCGTCGCGTTATCAAATCAAGTTTACAGGGGCCAATAGGCATACAACATACAATTAATGAATACAAAAACTAAACTTTATGGGTAAACGAAATATGTTTTTTCATTAAAAGGCTCAAAAATAATGATCGCTTAGATTAGTCATTGAGTTCAACCTCTTCAAATTATCAAACATATCAAATATTCAATTTGAAAGAACAGTACTTAGTTGGGATTAAGGACAGAATTTGAAAACAACTTTAAAGAAATATCAATATATCAATATGGAATAATTGCAATAGGTTTGATGATGAAGGAAATAAAAGAACATTGAATCGATGAGAGAGTAGACCAAAGAGCATTAGGGACGGAAACAGTACAGTAGAAAAAATATTTGGATATTTTGTTTGTTCAAAAATGTGCCCAGGGCAGAAGGGGTGAAACAATTTATCTAGTTCAGGGGCTCACGCATCATATGGATTAAAAAGTTTACATCAAACATGTAACCCGGCAATTATAAACTTACATTATTAGGCCACACAAATGTATCTTGATGTAGATGAGTACAAAAATCAACTTGATCCTCAACCGAACCCCATATATCTGACTTTTTCACTCGTTTGTTGTTCTCGAGATCTATTAAATCATCCGAAAATATTTCATCAAGACCAGATCCTGCCATGTCTTCGGTACATGCAGAGGGGTCCGAAAGTTTATGTAGTGGCCAATGCACTTTGATGAGTCAAGGTTGCATTACTGGAGCAATTAAAATCCATTTGTAATTCATACTATACCACATTTCCCACAGAACCTTTGCCAAATCCTAAGTGTATACTCTATTACATGTTTCATTTGTAGGATTATTCAAAGGTATATTATAGTCCAGGTGAAAATTAGTGACAAAATCAAAGATAATATTTCCAAAAGCCATGTAAACATCAACAAGATTCCACCGTCTCACAGAATAGAACTTTATACGTTAGTACATACACATCACTTAAACTTGCTTGTATCTTGCTGTAGTCTTCATCTGATTCCTAATAGTTATCAAAGGCACGAAAAAAACACAGAACATTTTGGTATCCATTCTTGTGTGCACATGTGATGCTTTTGATAAGCGAACACCTACGCCGCCTGCCGGAGCAGGTCAGTGACAAACTGTGATCGACACACATACCCTTATAATATACATCGCTGGGATGAACTCGTGCAAAACAATTTGATATATCACCTGATCTTAACTATTTTTGTACAATTTCCTTTTCCCTGGACGTGTGTTTCCTTCCAGTGTAAAGTTTAATAAAATTCACAGGTAGGTAGACCTTGAATACATCGTCATGCTTCGTTGCATATAATTGTCCAATTTTGCAGTCACTTAGCTACAATATTTAACAATTTCTTCATCCATTGATAAACAAACTGTCGTCTGTACAGTAGCTATAGAGAGTCCATCAATTTCTATATCAAGTGTAGTAAGTAGTCACCGCGTCTAATTTCTCAACCGAAACATTCCGTAAAAGCGTCTAGACGTTTTCCTAGATTTTTTTCCACATAGTAACATGTATTCTACCTTATCAAAATTAAAAGTAAAACATTATATCCAAATGTTTATAATGTTTTTTGTTTAATTTATGTACATCTTTGAAGGAGACGTCTGTGAAATTCATTAAAAATGGAGCTAGAAATGAAAAGCGCAACTTCTTCTTTGAGATCCCTGAAGAATTTGCATTATATTGTTGACTTTGGCATTGTCGCTGTACGTTCAATAAGGGATACCATCTGTGATTTCTCCAATATTACTTCGACTTGGTTGAGGAAATCAACTTCCGTATACGGTGATATTAGTGCATGTTTTAGCTCCAGAACACAGCTAGTTGGCAAAATAATTCCACGTCATTTTTTAAAATAGGTTATATTGGCGATTTGTTTTTGTCGCATTTTTCTCAAAGGAAAACAAAAAACAAATAATTCTAAATTACAATCGTTTTAAGATGTCTTCGATTCCATTCCATGCAATGTCATCGTGGCGTAAAACTTAGCTATACGAGAGTTTCATTCATACGGCGGATAGTCCAAACAACTTTAAATTAATTCCCTATTGAGTGACGTATACCAAACATATCACCGATACGATAACACAAAGTATGCGTAAAGAGAAAGTAGAATGTGCCTTGATTAGACTGTGCGCCCGTCATAGCTCGACTGATAGCAATTTGTATATATTAGAAAGGTGTATGAGCTAATCACCGATAACAGATAATACATGCCGACAAAGATAAACTTCAACTTGTGATAAAATGTGGTCTTGGAAGTTCTGGGGTTGCGAATAAGTCAGGAAAACACCATGTATAATGGTTAACTTCCTTATCTGAATCACTAGTATGATCACCATAGTTTAACTTCAAATAATATTGAAGATAAAAACATAATTTCAGATTAAATGAAAAATGAAGCAGTAAGGATGCATATACAAGGTCTTCAAAAGATAGTTGAAATAAATATTTGATATATGTTTTGTTGTAACATTAAAATAGAGTGGTCAAAATAAGAAACTATACGAGTTACACGTACAACAGTTTATGTAATACATCCTCAGCTCATTTATCCAAAGGTAAACTACCTGGGGTTATTTTAATCTGTTAATTTGTTTGAAAGTTACAAGACAATATATGCCGTGTAGTAATAGCCGCCCTAATATTTGGCACGGCTTTAATCTTGTTAGCAGTGTACACATTGTATACACGGATTAAGGGGTGTATATAAACTAGATTAGGAACGCCAACTCGACAAACAGCAATAATCAATGGTCTCCTTATAACACAAGCCATTAATATACCTGGTGATTGCAATATGTTTACCTTTACATTGTTCGAGTCTATCACTTTCTTAGATACTGCGATAAATCAAATATTGTCAGGTTAAAGTCATGATAGGGGCACGTTCAGTTATTGAAATGATTCATAGATCAGGCAAATACGATTCCATTCATTAAAATGCTGTCTCACATATTTGACAAATATACAAAACATTTATCTTTTAGATTATAGTATACTATAATGAATACGAAAGTATGTGGTGATCTTCATTAGTATATTGTCTTCAATATTCATCAATTTAGTAATAATTTGTGCGTACGAAAGCAGTTTGTTTTGCCGAAAGACTAATACTGTAATAATAAAATGTATAAGCCACATTTACAACTTTTTGAAAAAAAATACGAAAGTATGTGGTGATCTTCATTAGTATCTTGTCTTCAATATTCATCAATTTAGTAATAATTTGTGCGTACGAAAGCAGTTTGTTTTGTCGAAAGACTAATACTGTAATAATAAAATGTATACGCCATATTGACAACTTTTTGAAGAAAAAAACCATATCAAGTATGAACAAAAAAAGGAAAATTGAAGTATAGTTTGGGAACAGCGCTAATATAATAGCGTCACATTTCATAATCTAGATGAGTATAGATATCTTTATAATTATGGACACCCAGTATGTACACATGCTCCTTGTTCGTTTCAACGACGCGTTATGATGTAATCTAACCACTCCCTTCAATATAACGGAACACATTGTACTTCCGGCGGCGAGGACTGCGATCTAGCTTTATGATACTCTTTACAGGTGAGCGTGTAATTAGGAATACGGAAATAATAGGGTCCGGAACATAAAGAATGTTATGTGTAATCGATATCACATCGGGTCGCTAATTATAGGATACGGACAATCAGGTTGTGTCCAGAAAACTGACCCTTGTCCACAACAATGGGCTCGGTGTAAGTAGGTCCCTGCTGTGTTTGGAGAAAACAAGTAAAAGCCTCCTGACGCGTATGGTTATTGTGTTACTTGCTTACAAGTAATTTCATCAGACAAAATGCATTGTGCTTCCTACACACTGCAATCTGGAAAATAATTCAGTGTTATTTGCTAACCAGCTTTTTTCTAAGACCAACATAGAACATATATGCTGCTTTTCTTATACTTTGAGTCACATCTTCTTCTGACCATACTGGCTTAACTCAAATGTTTCTTTCTAAGTACAATTCACCTCAAAATACATCCCAAAGCGTCATTGTATCCGGAATATATCTAAATTTGGCAATGGCAATGATTCCAATGATAATTTTCATACGAATGTAATTTTGACATCCAAATTATATTGACATGATATTGGTTCTCATCGCTATTTGCGTAATCGGTACCCCTTCCACCGTTTGCCTAGTTAGTTCCTACGTTAATTAGCTATAGCTCCGGTAAAGACTTCACATTTTAGAGCTCACACAACACTGGCAAACACCCGATCTATTTACATATTTCTCACAATATTGTCTTTGATTCGTATCCAATCAGTTAAATGCGCCCCTTGCTTACGTAAACATACATACTGTAACGTGTTATTACTATACACAACAATACACTGCACGCCCCTATGCATATATGATGTATTGAAAATCATGTACATATCAATTTTGAAAGAGATATTGAATATATTTTACTAGTCTAAGATTTAAGATTAATTACTTTAAACTAGCATTCCTTTATTGGTTATACGGATTTAAAAGATTATTTACATACGGGTAAATTGGAAATGTTCAATACATAATGCGTTGTGTTACAGTTCTAAGGAATGATATGAATACAATACCAATCAATTGATGTTTTGGATTAGTCAATTCTTGCTTTGCTTTTCATGATATAAATGAAAGATTCACAATAAAAAAAAACCTACCGCAAAGATATTCTCCAAACTTTCAAAGTCGGACTTACAGGCCGCCATCTTTCCGATGACCTGACCTTCCTTACAATTTACATCCAATGGAATAATCCGTAGCAAAGAATCAATCACAATTTGTAACAATCACTGAAGTTTTAACGCATCCTTGTGTCAGTGCTTCATATACGAAAATACGACAGGTACTAAACCTATACCCACACTCGTACAACACACGCCAATCAATGGATTAAATAGCTATTACTACAATGCTTATCATGGGGAACGGCTCCAAAACATTTTGTCGGACTGAATAAGCGTAAAACGGGCCAACAAAACAACCTGTTTGTAGTCTATAACTCCAGTGTAAATTAAAATGACCGAAACAATCCTTCTGTGTCTATATACTACAAGCCATAATCAAAATTTACTCAGTCCTACTTCATATACCGAAAAATGCACATACATGTATGTAAAGATTATCCAGATTTCAAAGTGTTGGTGGCTGCGATATTGTTTACACATGGGTATGCTAACCATGCTATTGGTCACTATCAGGTGTTATAACAGCAAGGTATGCCCATGTGTACAAAGCATAGTTATACAGGTATACACATAAAGGTAAAGCTTATAAAACGTGGCGAGTATTGTCAGTTTGATAACTATCTAATCCATATCTTTTCCCCTTTTCTATATGAAAACAATTAGATACGTCATAATAACTTTATTGACATTTGTCAGTTTTCAATTATTATATCTCTATTATTACAATCGTAATTTTATTAATAACTACATAATTACTGTCTTTCTAAACTTGTTATTTGACCATTTAACCTAACAAGACAAAGTCTGTATCTCAAAGCATCATAGAAAGGGACATTGTAAGGCGAAATAAAACAGTGTAACATACACTTAGTGTTTGTAACATATACCCTGTATTTATGTAAAACGAGACTAAAACTGGAAAACGTTTACGGGTATACAGGTATTTTACATGCTTTCACAAAATCGCAAGAAACTGTTTTCTTTCATATTATAGCGTCACATTTTAAATGAAATCTAGACACGTAAATCAAAATTCTGAAAAGAATATACAAAAATATAGTAAACATTTTTTTTTCAATAAAATCTTTCAATATGTACGATGACCTTGTACTATTGCATTCGCAATACTGTAGTTCCAAACTAAAGCTAATTCTAGTATGGTATCACGGTAAATATCATTGTAAGCAAAACAATTTCATGTCTAGTCTAGCGTTCAAACATGGCATATTGTGAGTTTTAACGAAAAAAAAGTTTATAAATATAACGTACGACTTTTACCTATTCCCCAGGAATAATTTATAAACAACTTTCCACTATCCATTAATTATGATCTGATATGAACCAAGCAGTTATAGAACGGCTTTGATTAGACACTCAAACTTTGTTATCAGATGTTAGTAAGAAAACTATAAATACATTTTAAATATAAAAGCTGTTAGCCTTTTGATCCTTTTACGACTTTTGAATTATCGAAAATTAACCCCTATTAGTTAAATTCCGTAACTAGTTCATTCAAGTACATATTTAACTTAACAAAGGTTAAATGCCTGCATGGATATAAGATTTTTATCTGAAGCGTCAAACGATAAATAACTCTAACAGACAGACACTGCTAGATAGGGGGAGTCTAACGATTGTCTTTGCTCGCATGTCAACATCACAAATCATTACGTTATCTCCATATCGAAGTGAGGAAAAATGCTCAGTTCAAGATATGAAATACTAAGTAATAATGACAGACATTTAAATGTTTAGAATGTTTATCATCAACGATACGTGTTATCTGATTAACACAACAAATGAAATAAGACCTAAGTTAACATTTTCGACAGAAGCCTCGCAATTCCATCAGAGTGGAATCTGGCTATATTTAGACAGCAATGCAGAAACTGTTATAGGCAATTATAATTTTATTTTGTCAAATAAGCCGGAGTGAATTTATTTGAATATATATTTCAATTTGCCGAGCATGAATTATTTTGGGTAGAGAGATTATCCATTATTATCTCTGTTTATTTATTAACTTAAACATATCTCCATAAAAACAACAATAAAGAGGGGTCCATATCAATTACTTGATGATTTGTGATGTTTTCCTGACATGTTGGTTAAAACTTTCCATTTTTTTAACATTTTTAACATTATTGGTTTAGGATAACAGTGATTTTTTATCATTTGCCTATTGTCGATCAGTTCCTGTGTAGAATACGTCAAGGTCATTCCGTACGAGAAATAAATTGGCAAAATAAAAAACACATATCCGGGTCAATTAGTGCAAGGACATATCGGATGATTCTCTTGTGTCTCCAGGGCTAAGACATACCTTAGTGTTTTGTAAACACTTTACATATACCTTTGGGCATTGATCCAGATCATTGCTATCCAACCATGGTCTACAGTACGTTTCTTAAGCATAATGCCATATAAGATCTATCATTCAAAATAAACCATAATTCAATTATAGAATAAGCATTTTTGACACAGGATTATTTTGGTTAAGACTTTCAAAACAAAAATTAAGAATTAAACGCCAGTTGAATTGTTGTGATGCAATTGACTCCATGAAGGAGGAATTGTAATTTTAAGGCTATCAGGCAAGGACAAAGTGTAATGACTAAAAATTATAATGGACTTACCTGTGAACCATCCCTGAAGCTGTCAGCCATTTTAAAGGTTTGCATCATTTCCACTTCCTTTTCTTGTAATTCTTCCACGAAATCCTAAACAACGAAAACAGTTGTAAATGACAAAAAGGAAACAACAAAATGATTGTTAATACATTTGCAGAAAATTGAAAATATAACTATAAAATATGTATCCTGTGGATCATTCTTCAGATTGCAGATGAGGATAATTCACTCAGCTACAATGATATCAAAATATACCATGATCACTGCTGATTCATGTACACCATCCTTGGAATTCTCTTGCATAATCGCAGCTGCCAATAATACGTTTCAAAACTGCTTTAAACAAAATGGCTATGTGGGATGACTGTCAACATTCGGAACAAGAAGAGGGACTAGAAAAGAGTTATTCATGCGTAAATATTGGAAAAGCTTCTCCGTGGTTTTTCTTATTCTTAAACCTCAATACAAGAACTAGAAGACAACAGGTTATATGGACCGTGACATCACGTGATGGGGATATCGGAACACACAGGTGGGTATACACATGTAACTGTTGACCTCTTTACACGTTGACATAACAATAAATACCTCAGTACAATACCAAACAATGTTCTATTCAAGATTAAAGATGTACTGACACACATCTCTGTCATGACCTTATATAGCATAGCCTAACCCTCAGTAAACGAAACTTTATTCCAACAAAACGAAATTCGCGAATTCAGCCAAGTTAAAACACTCGCGAATATTAGCAACCATACATAATGTAGATTAATGTTTGGACTTAATATTTACTAAATAATTGCCACGGTTTAAAACATCACTGTTCATGAGTATGATTAACAAGTAATACATATAGCTGTAAGTTTACATTTAATTTAAAAACTGAGTTTAATTGTAAGTTGTAGGTGATCTTGTGCGTCTAAGACACCTTTATTACATGTACTTAGGGTTTGAACGTATCCACATAATCTTATGGGCCTAAAGGGCAAAGCAATTTTGATCATACCACAATGAAAGTGAATGAATGCAATTTATTATGCATGTTTTAAAAGACTTGTTTTTCAGAACGTCTTGTTTTCAGTTGAACTTCAAATACGTATCAATATCATCGTCTTACTTTGTATTCTCTGTGCTGTATTTCAGGATCCTCTCGAGAAGATTGGAGATCCTGAGACTTCTCGATGGCTGTATCAAGCCACTGGTCGAGGTCTTGGAGAGAGTTGTAGAACTCTTCCAGATCGTCTGCCATCTTTCCAAGTCGTTTACAACGACTTCTTGTCTCGCCAAATGCCTAGAGGATCAAGTGAATATGTATATTTAAGAACCGGGTTAGGATTGTAAGATCATAGAGTTAAACATCGCAAAGAAAGCAAATAATGGCAATAAGATTCAATGCAAATATGATTTTTTTATTATCTTTGAAAAAGTGTTTTATATTGTGTGTTGCATGCGTGTTATTTTCAATATTCAGTAGTCCAAGATTTAAAAGTTTAAACTATTAGTTAATTCGACATCTAAGAATAGATTTACCACATATTTTATACATTGTGTAATTATTATCCATCAGACATGTTTTCTATTGCACTCTAAAATTCGATCTGTGTCATACAGTACAATGTCTGAATTGTATATGAATTTTACCTACCGCATCGAAGCGCACTCTGAGATCGGAAACATTGAAGCGCAGCTTCTGCAGCTGTTGGGCGCCATCTTCCTTCATCTGAGATTTATTGTTTTCAATCAGCTCCTCAGATTGCTTAATGGATGACGTAACTTCCGGTTCATGTTTTTCAACCTCTACCCTCAGAGCCTGAAATCACACAATAAGTTTTTCGTTCAGTCGTCCATAAAGAAGAGAGAACAACCTCACGGCTAATTAATTCATTCCAAATATTTTCTCCATATTTTTTTTTTAAATAGCACGATCCAATACGTGAAATCAAATCCAATTACAAGAAATGCATACGACATGATGAAGCAGAAAGCATATCAGCTGGTAAGACCTCGGGGCACTGTGTGTAAATGGGGAAGGAGTTTTGTTTCCTATACATGTTATCCTAATCCTATGAATACACCACATTAGAACCTGTGCAGAGTATACCTGTGGACAGTAATTGTACCGGAAGGGGTCTCCAGCTGTGAAAACACAAACCTATCGATAATGGTGGATTGTTAACCATCACAACAATGGAGTAGGTAAAACTCTTCACATAATCACTCCATCGTTGTAGTAAACAACTTGACTGCTATCGTTGGTGACACATACGTTCTCAATGACTCCCAATCACTTACAATGTTCAGATAACGTGATAGAGTAGTAAAAATCCTATTTCACTAAACGAATGAAGGCATTTCCCTCTTAAAAGTTCTATGATTTTCTGCTCCATTTGTGGTTGTTTAAGAAGATCGTTGAAAACTTACTTGATCTTATTTCCTGATAGAAGTAATACGTTAGCAATATATACTGATGACTCCTAACTGGGGTCAATTCACAGGTTAATTACAAAGTTCAGACCTCATTCTAACCGCTGAAAGTCTTAATCACTTATAATTAATTCGCTTATGCTCCTCTGTACACAAATCTGAACATATATTTCAAGATCACAGAGCAAATGTTCACTTCAATAAACATTAACGACTTTATATTATATAAATAATCCTCAATGTGTATGCATTGTCCTATCTTCGGAATCTCTAAACAGGGATTGTACTGTTTTCATAGCACATTTTTTTGCATCCTCAAACGTTTAAACCCTTTCATCCTTATCAGTAAATGAATAATCGTTAAATTCTAGAGAGAACGTCCAAACTGAATAGAATCACAAGTATAGCATCACGCAAACTAGTCTATTACTTTGAAGTTTTCAAGCATTCGAAACTTCTATGTTCACATCTTCAAGAATTCAATAGTTGCCATGGTTATCGGCAGAATGGAGATCCAATGCTGCAAACAAAAATAACTCCAAAATTGCACAATCGTCAGTAGGTAGTCACGCCGACCACTATGAACTACCAAGTTTACCAGCTTTAAGGTAAAATGCACTTATAACGAGTCCACATCAATGGGTACGTCCTAGGTGTAAAATCTATTGTTGTACCTAATGTATATAGCCCACTTTACCTACTTTATCATAAACCTATTGTTCAAAATACGTTTTCCTTTCTTTTGTCTCCCGTACCCGACAGGATATACCATCACAAAAGAACGTCGGCTCTCAATGTCTTAGCATCCACATAAAATCCTCGTGAGGGCGAGAAAGATCTCATAAAGAGTCTTTGTATACATTCATCAATAATATACACATGATATGGTATCTGCAGCATCGTAGACAATGATAAGCTTTAGAGAACCCTCCGTCGGGTAGCCAGGTACCCGCGAGTGTCGTAAAGAGGCGATAAAGAAGCATTTCTTGCGTGTTAGTGTAGATTCTGGCCCTAATGACTGATAGATTGTACAGTAAATATTGTCCATAAACTCGTATTCCTAGCTGTGACTGCAATAACATTTGCCAAAGTATATTCAACTTGATCCAACACGATTTTCTATCTGATACTCACTATATATCAAAGGTCATTCTATGAATATAAGAGTTCATTCTAGACCATATCTATTGAAAACCTGTTGACATAAAAAGCAATGCATCTTAAATACATGGAAAAAGGTTATTGGTAAATATTTATCCAAAATTAACCATACTTTACATGATAGGTAAACTCTAGGAAGCATCTGACCTCGTTAGGTCAAATGTGTGATGAAGCTGAAACTTACATGGTCCTGACCTAATCATCCAATGGCGTTGGTTCAAACAGACAAAATACACCAAATGTAAGTGTCATGGAAACATTCGTGCCTCACGGACATTATAAAGTAATTAGAGGACGTAATGTGTTGAGGTCAACCGTGATTGGAAATAATATTTAGGGTAAATCTACACTTAGTCAACCCGAGAAGGGAAAGTTTAGAACCTAAAATGGATATAGATGTAACTTTCGTTAAAAAATAATTGCAAAACGATCGCAAGCCCTTTGTTATCGCATCATACAACTACATCTGTATATCGCCATCCTAGAACTCACCCTAACAACCAAGCGAACTTAAGACATAGTTAACAAATAGTAAACACGAAACGAAACACCAAAAATGTTATGTACAAAATACTCCAAAAGCCTTAAATTCATTATCTCAAAAAAAATAACTATCGTTTCGTTTTATCACATTTTTACGCTTTTGCAAAGCAGAATTTCTGGGGAAAAGAGTAAATATCTAAGTAGTTTACTTATCGAACAAAAGTAATGGATGTGTGTCAATTACCTTGAACAGGAAACAAACCAGACCACTATTATTATAAGATCTAATTGAAACGATGACCTCAAAATAATGATAATCAACGTTTCACTGGTTTCTAGTATTATTTTATACCGGTATCACATAAGCATGTAGTAATAAATTAAATCATAATCTGTGATGTTTTGCCTGTCAACGGAGATACGACTAAAGTCTTAACGACATTATTTTCCTTCAAAATTAAATCCAAGAGCATGCCTCTTATTAAAACAAGGCCGTGTTTTACGTGGTATTAAAAACCACAATAATCCTACATCATTAACAACGGAAAGATAACTGAGACAAGCAAATGAAGTGAATTAAAATAATAAAACCCAAACTACATCGAAATAATTAAGAAATTTAGACAAACGACAACACATGTCCTTAAACACACATAACAGCTTCAATAAAACATGTACAGGGCCTCTGTAAGTGTGGTAGAAACTAAATTTAGAGATGTTTTGACGGATTACCGGAATGTTACCACACGGCCTTTTGCTGTAGCTAGGATGTTTATACTCTGACATCATGTATGTTGTAAAAAAAAATTTAGCAAACGAGAAAAACTACGGGATGATTTCGCTACCATAAGGAATAAATGTCCATTAAGGTTTAAACCGGTAAACGCCTCCTCAACACGAACAGATACATGTTTAATTCTTCCTATAATTATGATATAAAATAAATTCAAAGTTTGAATTCAAATTCATTGACGGATATTTTCTCTGGTTGTATCTTATCTGATGTGCATTCAATTAGCTCTTAGTTTCAAACTGACGCTCCGGCTATCTAGTTCAACCTGCGTGCTATAATTTAAATAGAGACGTCCTCTAACATTGAAATGTGTCATTATATGATTGAAGCTATATGTATCATCCTAGCCTTTCCCAATCCAAATACGTAATTACATCTTTATATTTATAAAGTTTTGTGACTGCTAAAATTTCTCGACATTTATAACTTTTATGAAATGTAAACATGAAGCGTATTATGATAACCCATGGTAACGTTCCGCTGTACAGCCTTCCAATCACAATTCCGGTAATAAGTAAATTGGACAAATAAACATGTATCAAGATCTAAAACACCGGAAACACTTTTAACAATAAAAATAACAAATGCTTATACTTACTCATGCATGTGATGCAGATGATGATAACGGTTTGGTATGGTTACATACCGCTACAGGTAAGTTACCTATGTGTAACTGTATACATACACAAAATGGTACAAGGGTCTGTACCATGACGGGAGAAATTGATTCATCTTAAGGTGAGACTAGTATACTTGTCCCTACCGTAACGCCATCACATTCATTATGTGATACCTGGTGACTAACTGCCGGGGGACATACAGGTAAGTACACATGGTCAACGTGCGCTGTCAGGAACAAATTACCTCTACTTACACATAACTCAAAACAAATAACATATCGCACAGAAATGGGTGGAGACTGGAGAGGTTACAAATTGGAATCTTTACCCGACAATTGATGGAGTTGTATCATTTCTGTTCTTGTATAGACGTTTTCTGTTATTGTATAGACGTTCAGGGTGAAATGCAAAAACAGAAATCTAACCCTTCGTGTTATTTTAGACACATTATGAATATACGACGCGTCAAACGCTTAACCTTTGCAACATACATGTATTTTAGAATATCGGATTACCGTACTTTACAGAACCAATGATTAAATGGTATTCAACCGCGTTGTAAATCAAAGAGGTGAATATTAGTTTCGAAATTGATTAATGAGGGACTTTTTGACAATCAAGTTTTAGTAATAATATTAAAAATCTCACATGGTAACTTGTTATGACACTATAATCAATAATCTCTAATGCTATTATCAATCGGAAAGATGATGTGTTCACCTTTGACGTCTGCCAACTAATAGTGCCAATGCAACATTGAAAATTCAGGTAAGGGGAAACAACTCGTTTTCGAAAAAAATAAAACACAATCAAAAACTGCAAATGGAACATAACTCGACCCTTCATTTTATATTCCGGATAACTTAGAAAAGTTTGAAGAATGCACTGGAATGTAACATAATACTAACACACGAGTGGACATATCGCTTAAAACTTTCAGCTTCATCTCCGATTTCATCGTATCACATTGGAAACACAATTACTGTCGATGAAATAAATCCCAACAGTGCTTAAAAACAGGCAAAAACCAAAATATCATTACCTTTTATCGGAACTTCATATGTTGATAAGAAGAAGTCAACAATCCTATACCAAATGGCAATATCTTGAATTAACAACGATTATTATAAGCACAGATATATATATATAATCCTTACAAAACTAATTGCTTACCTCAGTGGCATCCTTCTGAAGACGAATACGTTCAAGACGCTGGCTAGGTTTCTGCCTTGACACGAGTGCCTGTTCTATTCCATGTAGCCATTCCGAGTTCTCCCTGATATCCACCAAAGCTTTGACAACTTCTTCGTCAGATCCTAGAACAACACAGCCTGAGTCAGGATCCATCTTCACCTTAGAGTTCATTGTCAGAAACCCGTTGGCTAGCGCATCCCGCAGAGACATTTTGTGATCATTTGGTGCACAGAAGTCAGTAGTTCTTGGGTTTACTTTACCAGAGTCGATTAGCTCCTTCAATGTGACAGAAGAGTCTATGAATTGGTCAGGACGAATTCCTGCGTCAATCACTCCACGTGCAATAGCCTCAGCTAAGGACAATTTCTGTCCGGTGTTAGGGTCTATCACAGTTCCAGTAGCCGGATCAAATCGTCCTGACGCTACCAAAGTTCCTAGCGAAACGATATTATCATTGTCTTTGTCGACAACGAAGACATTGTCAAGGTTAAGAAGACCTTGATCAATTGCTTCTTGTATAGAGATAGGCTTAGCCCTTGAACTCGAAACAAATTCTCCTGTTGTAGGATCGATAAAGCCATCGTCAATAGCTTGCTGTAGCGACAACTTGTCTAGTGCGTCTAGCAAAGATGCGGCAGCCACTGGGTCGACTTTTTCGGTCTTCATGGCTGCGGTAAGTTGCATTACTTCCGCTGTTCTTGGATGCCGGTATTCGCCTTGTTGAACGTTAAGAATTCCAGCCTTGATTGCTTCTTCCAAGGTCAATGTTCCATCAGAGTATGGAGATTTTACAGCTGGAACGCTGGTGTCTATCAGTTTTTGAAGTCGCTCTAGAGTTTGCGCCGTTCGCGCCATTTCCTCAGGATCCAAACGACATTTTACAACACCTACTTTCTCTGCTTGCGAAAGTGAAAGTAGTTCACCTGTCAGTGGGTTACAATACTGCGCAGTTGCTGGGTCATATCGACCTTCCTCCATTGCTGTAGCTAGACTGATTAATTTCTGGGATGGCATATCGTAGAGGAAGATCAGATTAGGGTCCACAAGTTTCTGTGAAATGGCAGCTTGAAGCGATAACGTATGGCCGCTCTTTGGATCTGTAACTAAACCAGTCTCAGGGTCGAATCTACCCGAATCAATCAATTCGCCCAGGCTGTTTTCTTTGTATGCTTCAAGAATTTCTTTCAAAAGTTCTGGTTCTAATAAGTTTCTGGAAGCAGCTTGTTCTAATGATAATTTTTCTCCATTGTGAGTTTTGAATTCACACTTTGCGAAGTCAATAATATCTTTCTCGAAAGCCTCTTCTAGTGAGATGGGAAGATTATCGCTGGGATCTATAACAGTTTTCTCATTCGGATCAAAATGTTTTCTAACTTTGTCGTACATAGCACGATTAGGATTCTTTCGGAGCCCGTCAAGTTCATCGAAACCATCCATAGCATCACCATCGCCAGAAACGAATTTTTGCTGTTTAACCTGCAGCTGCTGAACGGTAAGCACTTCATCGGGGTTGGCTTTGTCCGAAGACCGTAATGGCACACATTTAACAAGTCCTTGCCTGATAGCATCCTCAAGCGGAATTTCCTCGCCGGTATGAGGATTCCTATAGATAGAGTTTACCTTATCAATATAGCCATCGATGACAGCCTGTTTGAGCGACACCTCCTGACCGGTGGTAGGGTCGATAACTCCAGTTACCTTGTAAGACACATCTGTTAGCTCAACGAAAGTGTACGGTGTACTGCCGTCATAGCCATCAAAAAGCGCCGGGTCGGCTACAAGATATCCATTCCGCACAGCTTCCAAAAGGTCAACTTCTTCACCCGTTACGATGTTTCGGTATTTTCCGGACCTAGGATCCAATATTCCAGCGGAAATAGCTTCCTTAACACCGATCCATTCTCCTGTCCGTGGATCAACAACGCCTGCCACAGGGTATATTTTCGTATCCATGGTGTTCCTAAGGGGAGAGAATCCGTCCCCATTCATTCCGCCGTTTGTCAAATGTTCCCTATAATCGACTTGGATCAGTCCCTTTTGTATTGCCTCTGGTATTGACATTGTTTCTCCCGTGTCTGGGTTTATATATTTCCCATGAACCGGATCGAGGATACCCTGAGACATGGCTTGGAACACACTCATTTTTTGCCGTGTCCGGGGGTCTAGGACTCCCGTCATGACGAAAGAGGAACTTTCTTCAATAGAATCAGGGATGTCAGCTGTAGATTCGCCGGTGGTGGCTACCGAAGCAACACGTTTCAGTTGTCTCCTCTTTCTAGGTGGAGCCACAGGTCTTCCGCCCTTCTGGCGCTCATGGATATAGATCTCCGATTTGATTGAACTCCATACTGTTTCTTTTGTTGTTATATCAATATCTACCAACGGTAATGTTCTAAAAAAATAACAAAAAAAAATAAATTGACAAATACGTACATACAATAACATAACATCTGCATAATGTCAAGCAAGAACAACGATGTTGGTAAGAAGCATTACTAATAAATATTCATTGAAGTATATCATCATTTATAAATAAAATGAAATTGTTGCAATTCTGCTTTTGAAATTGAAAACATACCTTTGGAAATACGCTCTTGAACAGAATTGGTTTCCTACTTCTGTACTTTCCCGGATGAGAAGTTTCTCCTGTTCTCTCTGGGATGCTACATGCTCCTTATATGATTTAGCATATGAAAGAAGATCCTGTAAATAAATAACCCTGTTAGTATCCACGGGATCATCGTGATGTTTCTTATGTATTTACACTCAGACGAATAAAAATTATCTACAGAATAAAACACTTAGAATGTTTACAAGGAAGAAGAATAGAAATCGAGTGAAGAAAAAATGAGCGAATGAGAAAAAAATGCATATTTAAAGTTCATATCCCATATCTGTGATTTAGTGTCTCTATCTTCTTAAAGAAAAGTTATATTGCATGATTACACAAATAAGTAACAATATAGGACCAAGGGGAAATAACTGTATTTACCTTGTAATGGGTTAAGACCTTGCCATTACAGCGCCATCTTTGTGCTGAACCATTCGTAGAGTCGTTATCCCCTGATAGATATCAAACACAGTTACATCCACCGTATCAATCATCAGTAATAACATATCTCACATATGTTGTTACAAATTGAATGTAAACATTATACATTATATAAAATGTAAGTAATACATTTCTTTTGTGAGCATTCCGTGGCTTATCCGAGAACTTTCGTACCAAGTGTAACATTGGTAAATTAAAATCATAAAAATGCGAAATACTGTGGAATTCGTAAACATGTATATACATTAACATTACATAACTCTCATTTCAATAAACTATACCTAAAATACCTAAGATCTTTCTTTTTGTTTGGTTTAAATTTCATTTGGTAAGGTACCAACCTGGTTTGACCTGACTTAGGACCTTGCGAAAGTTGGTGACGTTAGCCATCATATCTCTATAGTCAGGGTCATCTGCTGTGTGTGGTCGTAATAGTTGTACGGCCTCATTCATCAACTTCATCAGATCAGCTTTTTGGGAGGTAGAAATGTTTCCCATCTGACAACATGTAGATATTTAGAATGAAATCATAGAATGTATAATGTAAGAATCATTCAACTTTATGTGTAACGTACATTTTCCCTTGTAAGTCGTTACGAATGATAGATATATTAAAGAATATAATCTCACGTGATTAGCAAACTGATCTTTAGCGGAAAAGCGAAAGAACATGTAACTTTATAAAGATGCATGCTATTCTGATCTTTTGCGGACAAGCGAAAGAAGGTGTAACTTTATAAATAAATAAATCATGCTATTATGATCTTCAGCTGAGAAGCGAAAGAACATGTAACTTTATAAATGAATAAATAAATCATGCTATTTCCATAACATTTGACCTAGTCTGAACTCAACTGACCTCTGAAGATGGCGTGTCATCAATGCTGTTTGTGATGAATTGCGTAAGTTGGGTGCGCAGACGTTTCAAAGTTGTATCCCAATGGACAATCATCTGCTCCTTTACCCTGGAGAAGAAGAGAGGTGAGTACAACAGTAAGAAAGAAGACATTCATGAAGCTTTCCTTTACATCAAATCTTGCTTTGAAATTCATAGTATTGGAAGATAACATTCAGATATTGGATCTTTCTTCTGCTTAGTTATCGTTATCGAATACTGAAGATAGTAATACATTAAAATCTTATTAGTATTTTTATTTTTACCTGTGTGCCTCTACGACAGCCTTCTTTTCGGGAGGAGGAATTACAAGTATAACACCTGGTACGTCTGCCTCTGCGCCGGATTTACTTCGTATCTGTCACAAGTAAAATATCGAGGGATAGTTTGAAGATTTAGAATTTTGTATTACATCATCAATAGTTCATCATTTTATGTGTTACGTAACTGCACTGAGAGAGCCCACTTACCTGCCATCTTTCGGGATCCGAGTTGTCCAAGAGAAAACACTCTTCGCCGACAGCAAGATTTATCTGAAATTGAAAATGGATAATAGAAAACGACTTTCCAAGTAAGTATATCGTTGCTATATAAATAAATGTCTGAACAAGATCTTTCATTTTTTTATTTTCAGAAAAAATAATCTATTGGAAACAAAGCAGATATATGCCCTTATCATCATTTTTTTATTTTCAGAAAAAATAATCTATTGGAAACAAAGCAGATATATGCCCTTATCACATGGCTACTGACAAAATCATGTCCTAATCCTATTATGAGACTACGTTATCATATTACAACCTACATAACCACATGACGTTACGTGATACACACCTCCTGGTGTTTGTAGTCCACCAGAGATTTAACTTTGGTGGGGTAGACGGGTGAATCTCGTCGGAGATGTACAGGATAGATTGAAGTACTGGTGTCACTGAGGCGGTCCACACGGCCCTGGAAATCCAACAGTCGTCTGGTGACGTCCTGGAAAAGATGGAAAGTCCAGAATTGCATTTAGTGAATTAAATAAGGTTTCATACGAATAATAATCAAGAACGTTAAGTTCCATCAATCAATTAATCAACAGTAAACGATGACGTCATACCTTTAAGTGGTTTGTGAAGACTTCTGGTTCTCTCGTCTCGACCTTTGCCCTCATACTTTCACTGTTCATTAACCCCATATACTTCTTCATGTCTTCGTCCAGGAATTGGACGTCATGGTAATACTGCCGACATAAAATCATAATTCAAATGTTTTTAGAGGGGGAAATAACCATGAGTAGTGTTGTTTGGGATGTTTAGACAAATAATGTGCTCAGGGAGTAAAATTATTCTAAATAAAAATCGACATTATAAATTTCACGGTGAACATCGTCAGTCTATAGGGATGACTAACAAAGTATTACATCAATACATTATCATTGCCTATTTATCTTAATTTTATTAATGCACTCCTCGATTTATCATATCACAAAATACGGTAATTACAAATCTTACAATTTTTTTTTCGTCACAAACATATTTAACAGTGTGAATCTAAAGTACAACTTTGAATTTAGTAATTAAATTACATTGATCAGTTCATTATCACTGGTCATACACCATGACTTTTTATATATTTCTTTGATTTCTGAATACGGTTATTAGATCATCGAAGACGTGACCTACCCTGTGGTATTCCCCAGCATGACGTATGTGTTGGTGTATACAGCTGGATACCTCCGACAGCCAGTCCCAGCTATGACGTAACGCGTACACACATTCCTGTGTAAACAATAACATGATTTTGTTTTAAAAATATGACTTTGCAGACTCTTGTTTCCAAACGTATTGTTTAAACAATATCATATCGGTCAATAAGGGGTGCGAAACACGCACCCTTTATAAAAAATAATATCAAAGCTTGGAGTACAAAAATGACACTATATACGTTCGTAAATCACATTTTCATTCTTGATCAATAGTTATGGAACAATTAATGAGTCGCAAAAACTCCATCTTGTTATCAAGGTATAAAATCAAACACCAATTGCGGTTACGGTGCAACTGAATGTACAGAGAATATGTGTTTTGTTGCATATATATTGAACTGATACTAGTAAGAGACAATACCTCTTGGTTTACGGAGAAATTAATGACCAATTAATTCATGATACATGTAGTGATACTACAGAATTCTCGGCGATCAGTTCAATAACATGGATTGAAAGTAATGTATGATGATTGGCCACATTCCTGTCCAATTAAATTATACCTTACCTTGTGCATGCGCGCCGACGCAGCGACGTCATCTTCTCTGTAGACGCTCTCGAAAACCTTCGGTCGTTCAGTCAGATAGAGCGCCCTCTCCTCGAACTCTGATTGGACGTTTTGTAGGATATCCTCCACCTCATTTACATAAAGCAACGTCTCCAAGCAACGCTTTTTCTGCAATGCCTGATCCTAGAAGGGCGAGTAACGAATAAAATTAAGAATTTATTTCGTTTGACATATTTTTGTACAATGCTTCTTTTTAATTGATGGTATCATGACAGGTATGATGGGAATATCATCGTACGCACTGAACGGTTGAATGATGAGACAATGAATAGTCAACATTTCTGTCCTAATGGAAAATTTGGAAAACTGTAACTTAATATAAGTGAGCAATAATTTAATAGGTATCGTTTTGAAAAAAAAATCCAAAACCAGTACAAAATCATTTCTGTTGCGGGTAACTCCCTTTCACATTTCATTTCATTTAGTCATTGGGATAGAAAAAGAAGATAGTTCCTCAAAACAGTTATATAAGATAATTATCAAAATTTATTTATATATGTTAAATCACTGTAAGTTTATTATGCATCTTATGCAATTATGTGATTGGTTATGAGATATTTACATTTTAGCATGTTGTGACTTTTAAATATGGAATAAAAAAAACAATGAATAGTCGCGTGAGGTTCGTTTCTTTTTATGTAGGCGAGTTGGAAATTAACGTTGAATTCCATTTTACCACACATTACATTCAATCAAAACATGAATATAAAGTAATACGAAATATGACATTAGCAATACGTTTTTATTCCGTGGGCACTGGTATCCTCTTTTTGTTGGTTAATACATGATTGTTGAACATTTCAATTCTAATTTCAACATTGCTTGCAAAAATGAGATGAATTTGGCATCTCGCAAATCTTAGTACAGCCATCTCCAAACATACCCAGTATAGAGCAATCACCATCAAAACATCATAACGGTAACGATAACTTTAAATACACTGTATCTTCCCTCCCATTGTTCAACATTAATATCTATTAACGCGTTGTTTCTTACCTCAAGTGTTGAATACTCCTGTTCCAGGGTTTGACAGTCTTTGGCATGACTCTAACCAAACAAATATACATACATATAATTAAAACTCAAACAAAATATATGTATGTGTTTTACTTATTTACAACAAATAAAACCACAACATTGAATGTGACATTTATTTAGAAAATGAAACAACACAATGAAAAATGAAGCATGCAATTTAAGAAATGTATTGAGGTCTATAGATAAATGCGATTTGATGATATAAGTGTATTTGAAATATGATTGATGAGAAATGTATGACTACACTTTACATCTACATTTTACAAATTCACGCAAACATTAGCTACACAAACATTTCGATATGATACACATACTGATATGAGAAACAAAAATGTTAATTATTGCGGACAACATTAAAAGAATACATGTGTAAATCCTTTTTTTTCAAACTTTTACTAGCAAGCATGATGACAGAAAATTGAAGGTGGACCCTGATTTGTTTAATTTTTTCCTGAATGATGCGTTTTACATATCTGTAATGATTTGGTGCAATCGTCATTTTATTGATACTTGTACATTTAATTTGGATGTTCTTTTATCTGAACTGTCCTCTATATCGATCTTTTGAGCCAAATATCTATGTGATTTAATGTTGACGAGAAATATGTTAAGAACTTTTATTCTGTAATGTGAAAAATCGATGCATTCTTTTATACAATAAAAACTGCTTATAATGTTAAACTATATAAATTGAAGGATTTCGCTTTTGTGTATTCCTGCCAAAAGCGATACTGCAAGTGCATATAACATTTATTGAAATACGACTCCTTTACATTGGGACTAGGGTGTGTTTTAGTATACGCTAACCGTGGTACCATATGTACCTGTCCTGTATTAATATACCTGTAAATGAAAAATGTTCATCAATAGAGAGTTCACTTTCCTGGTGTGGGGCCAACGAGAAGCGCCTTTCATACCCAGACCAGCGAATAGAAACGTCTTTCATGCGCAGTTTCGCGAAAAGGCCACGCATTGCGAATATATGTCAAACTTAAGACTAATCTGAATTCGTATTGAAAATAATTCATACAGAATAATTCAACTGTGTATTCACATGAAGATAGTCCTTTTTTTCACATAAGGTTGGCTTGCATTGATGATCACCACAAAAGTCCACGGAAGGAAAATTGTTGAACTCGATAGCCTGGCGTGACATTATTCGTATTATGTCCTCACAGCAGCATGAAGATTGTTTTTCCCAAAACTATTTGTTTGAACCCAAATACAATATATTTTGATCTCAATTGCTTTTCAGTGAATCAAGATTTTTAGAATATTGAAAGAAGTATATGTATAATAGATAAAATACTTTTAACAGTGCTCTGTAATAATAAACCGGTAATACATTGATGAATTTAGAGCAGCCTTACAACAGGAAAAACTTTGCATTTTCTCGGAAAGAAATATCTTCCTGAAATACCGATGGACTGCATAAAATGTTCAGGGCCAAAGGACAAAGATAGACATTCAAATGTAAAAATTGAAAACAACTATACATAAATCAGATACAGCATTTTATGACAATATCGTTCTAATCAGATAACGAATGTATTTCTAATAAATGATATTGCTTACGAGAGAACGGAGTCTAATGTATTGAATATATATTTCATTTAATAAAAAATCTTCAATCTGTTTGAATTGAAAATTGTCAATCTAAATTAAAAATGAACAGATGCACATGTGATTTTTAATAATGTTGCTGATAAACTGTCAGGATACTATATATGTATACAATGTATGCATTAAGCATTGGGGACGGGAACGAGCTGGTTCTCGTGAAAGTGTCGTGCAATACGAGAGTTCAAAGACTAAAATAATGAGACGGAGCAAAATGGAATGACATTCTACCAGAATATTGTCGCGTGCTCTAAAAATTATACGCTCTACATAATACCCATTAACTTTTATAATATTGTATCCATCGCAGTTTACACTCTTTGAACGAACGCAGTACATGGCATCAGGTTACTGTAATCTTACATCTGAAAACGGAAAGGTGATGAAATATATACATGTATCTACAAAGTCGGAAAGAAGCAATGCAAGCAGTACACCTCCCCCGTGTTTGGTTTAGAAATTACACACTACATTTCCGTTTCCTGTCTAATCACAAAGCAGAGAGAAGGACATAATACATAGAGAGATATATGTAGTAGATTTGATATAGATCAATCGCCGTCTGTATGGTATGACACACATTTTCCATTTCTTTCCACCAACATTTCCTTTTAAGGATTTTCTTAGCTTAAAAATACTCATAGAAAAGCATTACGGAAGTCACAGAACAGACGATAAAGACACTCACTTCTTTAATGCTTTTATGTGGATATTTTTGTAAAGAATTCCTTAAAATTTAGGAACATTGATGAAATCTGGCACTGATTGCAAGGGAATAGGTAATGATCTTTATTGGTTTCAAAAAATGAGATACTCTCGCTAATTTTAAAGCAAAAAAAATACATTTCCAAATCAATTGCATATCAATGGTTTAATATTAAAGCAATCACAATGTTTGAAGTTTAATAAGTACTTCATGTAATTAGCAATATAATTTTTTTCATTTTGATAAACGTTTGGTTGAGTCGTGAACCATGATATGGAAATTATTGTGATATCACAATACTAAACGGCGTCATTTTCTATGAAGAACTTGGAAGCACCAGACACCCTCTGTGCAGAACAGAAATGTCAGACTACTACTAACACCACCACAAAATCACTATCTACGTCAGATCAAAGTTCACTGGAAAACTACAGTTACAATGTAGAATACGCAAAATTCAAACACTGGGCTTTGAATCAGATTCATTTTAATGTTATATCGTCATAATATTACCTTCTATTAAGTCCAAAACTATGACAAGTAATATTGTGTGTCGACAACCTCATGTTTAGCTTATTCAATAGAAGGATTGTTTTCTGAGGCAATGAGGCATTTTGTAAATGTTGTGCACTGTACGTTGCTTTGATACTTTATGATAAAAACTAATGGGCTTCATCCGCTAAACTTCTTTATTGCGCGGCCATCTAACGTTTTATGTCTTAAAATCGATTCGTCACTATCAATCCAATGATTTTCACTTAACAGTTTTATTTACATCAAAGTATTCATTCTGCGAGCAAAGATATGGATGGAAGATTGTTTACTGTTCGACAAGTCTGAAACAACAAACTGCAGACGTCGACTTGCATTCTAATATACCAGTTATGCCTAGGACCCCCTTAGTTTTTCTTCATCAGTAATGACGTGGTAAAATGAAGGGGAGTAACTCTGATATACCAGATAGATCTAGGGGTTGTTTATAGACAACATCTTGATGGATAATGACGGTCGGACGAGAATCGGACAGGCCGTAGGAGAAGAAATGGTGCTGGGTTAGTAAGTTTGATCACGCATACGACACTTACCACACTTGGCTTTCTCCGCTACAAAGAAAAGTTTCACCAGGTCCGCTAATTAGCATAACGACATATATAGCTGACGTCCCATCCAATCATACCAATGCTTATAAAATAGCAACCAATCAAAACAAAGCAGCCCCAAACATCCAATAAAAAGAAAGAAGAATAGTAAACATGTGAAAAGTAATGACAGCACCATGTAGGAAACTTATAAATTTTTTATCGATGATATTTTTTACATTTTCACTTGTTCGACGGTTAAAAAGAGAAACCAATATAGATATATCAAGAGGGTAAAGGTTATAGGTATATATTTTCCCGAGAAAACAGTTAAGAGAAATCTGATATCACACAGTTTCTACATCCAATATAGAGATTTTGCATCTATTGAGGTATACATTGTAAGCATGCATATTTGGTTTAAGAATAGAATGAGTATAAAGTTCATGTCATAACATTTCATCTGAGATCTGAGATTTCAAAGGATAGATTTTGTAATAGATGTGTTATGAGAAAAGAATATAGGACAATCAGGCGCTTTGGGGATTTTGATTCATTATCGTAAAAACGCTTGTGAGGTAAGTCATATGTAAAACACAGTGAAGCACAAGGTGTATACAGAGTGGATATACCGCTGCCATTGGCAACCATGAAAAAATGAAACCATGACATACAGTAGCAATAGTATGATGTGATTGGATGTGGAGCAAAAACGCAACATAGAACGTGATTGGTATAACGAAAAACGTCAAAAAATGTATAAAATGACACATAAAATAACATATAGCTGCAGTTGTGTTTTGAAATATGTATAGAAGTTATGAACCGATGGTATAACACACACTATTCACTATAATTATATAAGTTGGGATAATTGTGTCCGATGTGTTCCGGAAAGTTGTAAACAGTTTAACATACAACTTGACTATAACATGTCCTTGTTGGAGATCTACAAACAAATGCATAAGTGATTATACACCTCTTGATTAAGTCTTTACGTGGGAGATGGAATGAAAACATAACAGCATATTTAAGGACCGTTTTATTTTGTTTGTTTGTTTGTTTTTGGAGGTTTTCATCTCTCTGACATACATTGTTATGCCTTTATCGAGTTAAAGCTATTAAAAACTTGATACAGAAACATAAGTGGAGATTCGGAACGCATCGGAACACTACATACATATATACAACTAGACGATAACTACATTGTAACAAACAAGATACGTCGTACATATGGTAGAATGATAATGGAAATGACGGATGGAAATGAAATGGAATGAAATGAAGATTAATAATAATTAGCATCCTTTAAATGAAAACTAAGAATATACGTCTACGTATACGATGTAAGTATGTTATCTAAATCGTAACAATTAAATACATTTCTTTTTTTTTCTTTTTTTTTTTATTTTCGATTGGAACTCTTTACATAATTCCGTATTTCGATACTCACTCTTGCTCTTTTTACTTCATCGACCTTTCGCTTGATGCTCTTGACTTGGTCTGTTCTTTCCCTTGTCTCTTCAAGCGCCTGTTGGATCCCGATGTAGTTATTGCTGAACGGAATCTCTTGGACTAGTTTCTGTTAGAAGAATATGTTCAAAAAATTATTGATATTAGTTCAGTTTTTAATACTAGTTATAGAATTGTTATACTTTATATTGGTTGGTATTTTTCTGAAACATTCAAGAACGTCAGAAGTGTTTATTCAAATTAAATCATCCACATATAATCTGCCATATTACTGACGCTTTGAAAGAAAGGGAAGTAACTCTGATAAATCACGATGCTTACGAATATAATGTACATACAAAACTTTTTATTCTAGAAATCATCAGCGTTTCAACTCTTAACATGTATGTTAAGTTTGAAGTTATATATTTAGTGATGGACGTACGAAACATAGATGACTAACATTCCAGAAAAAAAAAAAAAAAAAAAAAAACAACAATATTTTATGTTTGTGTTAACTTAGTGATATTCGTTATCATATATATATTTACACCTGATCGTTATCATTATTATTCATCTGATAAATGCTGAGATATCTGATGTGCTGAAATGGGCGTCAACCTTAAAACACTATGGTCGTAGAGTAAACACATAGATAAATGTCAATTTACATGTATCAAATGTGTACGTACAAAATGTACATAAACATATGACGTATAATAAAAGAAAAAGGAACATATTTCTGACAACATAGGTTTATCTTTGAAGATGATAAATTATACTTCAAATACTTTTACTAATTAAAAAATGTAGTTTTCTGTTTTATTTTTTAAGAAAAAAAATCCCCAAGGGGAATAACTCTACTTGACTAATATGTATAGAACAATCCAGTGACGTTTTTAATCGCCTTATGACAAATAGCAGTGTTATTTGTGCCGTAAGCCTGACAAATGTAAATAGTGTTAAAACATCGCTGTGACACGTTATATTATATGTGTTTAGTTACGTGATTCAGATGTCTGTCACATCTGGTTATATATACATCAAACCTTCCGCACGTGGCTATATATGTACACTGTACATTGTAATCTCTTTACGTTTTCATAGTTTATTCACCATGAGAAAATCCAATTCTTATCGATACTCGTTCTATTTCTTTTTTTATAACGCTTTTTTCCCCTAAAACGGGGGTACGTGTTTACTTTTAAAATTCTATATACGCTTTTCTGTAATCTGAGCAACGGAACGGCCTGCGTTGCGACGGTTGTCAGCAGTTTGCCTTAAATTGGATGTAAACAGCAACGACAAAGTACATGCAGTGCCTTCCGTTTCAACATTCCGTGGCTTTTTATTTTGCCGTTTTATAAAGTATGATCAATTTCCTTGTTGATTTTTTACAAATATTATTGCAAATATGTATTACTCTTAAAAGTACAGTGTTTATATAGCATGTCTGTTCAAATATTGTTAAATTGCGGACTATATAGAAATGCGAACACTGATATTAGAAGGTGGTTTGCTTATGTCTCCGGTAATTATTACAACTGCTATAGATAAAAATGTTTGTAGATACAAATCGTGCTATACAGGTATTGTGTGCCGGTGTGAAAGTTTACATGTACGGCCAATCGAGCACGGCTAACGAGCACAGGTCCTATTAAAACGTCCAGAATCAAGGCATTGCATGCTCAATATCAAAAGGGTTTTTTCGTGTCATCGTTTTGATAACAATTAATAATATATGTTTTTACGCATGCCCAGAAACGATAACATGACGGCACGTAAAACTCTTCAATTTAATTCATTCCGATAACGATTCGGTCTTTGGTTGGCCAATAATAACATGTTGTCGGGATCTGATCCTGCTAGCATTAATATGAATGGTGAAATATGGAGTGCATGTGCATTGAAGTTGCATTAAATCCGTGAGAGAAAGTCAATGTAGCTAGGACAATCACGAATATTATGATAAATGGAACCGCGTATAAATAAATTCATTTCATGGAAAGTTATTGTATCACCTTGGCTCTACTAAGAGAAATAAAATAATATCGAATTATCCTTAATCACAAGAATAAACGATCGCCATTAACGGATGCTTGAACTGATTTTGATAAAGGGAAATAACTCGTTAATCTCTGTTTAGTGATCAAAGTGCACACAATGTAACACACCTGTCGCAACGAACATATATATGTAGATAGTTTATCTGTACAGATCTGCTTGACCGTCCAGGTATATACTCCCTAATGACATCCACAGGTGTACCTACATATCTATGTGGTATATCTCACCTGATCAGTCCGCCCAGACAGATGACGTCACGTCATCACTTAGGGCAGGTGCCCGTCATCCCTGGTATGTAACCTTACGTCAGAGCATATTGTGATGAGTCATCATTGTTTGGATAGCAGACATCAACGGACAGTAAAGAACGGTCGCCTAGCAACCAAGGGCCATTTGGATCAAACTAGGGATGCATAAACACTAGGGATGTTTAGGATAAGCGATGCACGTACTGTATGTATGATCATATTTGTTGAAAAATAAAAAAATAAATTTGAAGTCTTGATTTCAGTTTTGTCTTCTGTTCATCAAAAGTGGATTGTTTAGAGTTCTGACCATAAGGTGAACAAAATATAGTAAATAAGTAGATAAGAAACATTAAATCAAGGCCACGGTTATCAAATTCCAATCTCAGTATGTAAATAATGATACGCTGATGATTTAAGTACACAAACTACATCAACAGACCTGCCCATATGATTACGCGATAACATCAGATCAATAATCCCTTAGGCTTATTTTCTTACGAACAAAATATTATAAAAGGATATAATACCGTACTTCCGGTCATCCATCATAAATTCTCCAGCAGACGACTAGACGCGTTACACACCCAGACAATGCGATTTGTTACATTCCGTTTACAGGGACAACTTTTTGTCTGATAAACAGCTTGGTATGAAACCCATCGAAATCTTATTTCGGTGAATTCAATATTTTATGAATTTCGTGAATTGTCAATTCTAGAACATGACCGTTTCTGAATTTCGAAATTACTTTGCACTCGGCCCTGAAGTTGACGTCTAAGTATGCACTCAGTGACCCCAAATGTAACGAAATCGAGGCTAATTGTAATTGATGATAGACGTAAGGAAAGGTAGGTTACGTAATTCGTGTCAAAATGTCAATTAAGTCAAGACGAACTATCTGAACTTAGAACGTGCTATTCGGCCTGTCGGCATGAGATTTCAATTACATAAAGAAAGGTTTTCAAACCATGGACGATCTACATAAATCACAGTTGTTATATATGTTTTAATTAGTTATTGTCTCTTAACACAACACAGGTAACCAACAATATACACATATATATACTCCCTTGAATGGGGTGTATTCTACGTGTATTTTTTTTAATATATGTTTTAATGTTGTTTTCAATAAGGAAAATCCGCCTCTTGAAACCAAATATAGTGAAATTTTATACCATGAAACAGTTTTATCTATTTGACAATCGTATAGCTAATATTTTTTTAATTATGTATCATATATGATCGACGTAACCTGCTTTAATGAAATTATAATGACACCATGAATAATGGCGTAATTTTAAGAAGAACGCAAATGAAAATTGTAATTTTTATATTTCATCATATTTTCATATTTTAAATATGTGCTATAACATAGACGATGGTTGAACTTGATAATGTCGGTTATAGTAAAACAACAGCTGTACCATTTCTATCAGTTTACTGTGACACCATGGGGAAATCTGATTCATTAATTTGATACACAGGTATGTCATTTGGCCTACAGGTTTGCCTCGTATCAAATTAATATACTTATATTCTGTGGTGTTGATACAATATTTAAAAATATTTTCATGTAAATATAACACCGTTTTATAACGGCTTGCAACATCATACATACAAATGTATATGTATTCATATGCACGTGAAGTACGTATTACTATATACATACACATAATCTATTAATGCTCCATCGCCGACAGACCGTAAATGATACTCATCATTTGAACAACAATTGGTCTAATCGTGTTTAATTAACACAAAAATAATATAAAATAATTTATTTTGCTTTAGGTGCATGCGCAGTCAGAACTTCATTCTATATAGAACATAATGCCACGGAATTTTTTCGGGGTGCAATTAATTATTTCTAATAATTTTATCTTGAAGGAAAAGTAGAAGCTCAAACTTTTCATGTATGTAATGGTGTAAAGTAAGTAACTTTGTAACTGAAGAAAAATACCAAATTGTCTGATCTAGTTTTTGGTAGTGAAAAAATACCATTTGGCAGCGGTGGAGCATCTTTAAGATACACGCAATGCAGATTCATATTATTTATCAATAAAAGAGATTATCATGTAGTGTTTTACTGTTTGTCATATACAAATGAAGCTGAGAATCATCACGCTTTTAATTCCATATATGTACGTTCAATGCATACTCGATCTTATTCGATCTTGATGGCGACATAAACCCGGAGTATCGGGAGATAAAACCTCGATCTACGCCAGATAATTGGAATCACCGCGGCCGACACGGATATCAAGCGAGGAAATATGACTTTTATAACGTTTTTGAAAATTCATCGTATATCATAAATACACTTTAAAATTTTCGTTACGCATACACAGATATTTTTTTTTAAACTTGTGAACATTTGATATAAATAACTTATCAAAGATTTCTACGTTAATGTGAGTATCACTAGATTATGCTATACTTAAAAGTTCTCTGATATGCTATAACTACATGTAATATACTAAATATTCCATGCAGTGCCGACAGAGGTTTGATACCATCATACACCACGTGTTACGCTTATTACACTACCTTATCCAATATCAGACTCCATAATTCAAAAACATTCAATACCACCTGCTCATATCGTCATATTTTATTCTTCCGCTAATCCGCGTTTCCACCAATAAGTTTAAAACAGACAAAAGCATATAATCGCGAGCCTACGGTAATGTTGTATACCTAGCTGTAACTACCCGCGGTTTTTATCCCCTAAATGTTGACGTCCCCTCATAATATGTCGATCTAGAGTCACCCCGCCTTAGTGTCTCACTCCCTTATCACAAACTGTCTAAGCCTCGTACTTTTGGGGGATTATCATTACGGGGCACCCCTCAACCCCGGCATGCGTCAGCTATATATCATATGGTATATAGAAGTTTCTAACTAGTTTGATTGCATTGGGTTTAGTTATCGAGGGTTTCACGCAGAGAAAACATGGAGAAAACCCGCCAATGAGCAGTTACCTTCCAAAAAAGTATTTAAAATACACGAATGTCAATGAAATTGTGTAATTGTATTCAATTGTTTTAGTGGATTATGTTAGTAAGGCTTTAGCCAATGGCAAATCGAGAGAGAAAAAAAGCCTATATTTGTTTTTGTTCAGATTTGTTTAGATATAAGGCTTAGTTATATGAGCACCTCATCTCGATTCAGTTTGTTTGTTTGTTTGTTTGTTTGATTATTTTAACGTCCTATTAACAGCCAGGGTCATGTAAGGACGGCCTCCCATGCATGTATTGTGTAGCATGTGTGAAGTGCGAGGTGCGTGTTTTGGGAGACTGTGGTATATTCGTGTTGTGTCTTCTGGTATAGTGGAACTGTTGCCCTTTTTATAGTGCTAAATCACTGATGCATTAATGGCGTGTTGTGGTTCATTTCATACATTTGAAAATGTTAGTTTGTCTTTACACACAGTTATCAGTTTAAACCATGCATATTTGTTCTTTCTGTTGATCGATGATAATTGTAAGCGCGAGTTTTATTCCATCCTGGTTTTATCAAACGTATTCCGTCTTTGCATATTACAGAGTTAGCTCTCTGACGCTTGTGGGTAGGTATCGATTGTTACGTCATTAATTTGTGAGCACAATTCACGTCATTTTCTCCGAAAAGTATGACGTCACAATCGATACATACCCGCAAGGACAGATAACTCTGTAATATGCAAATACATAATAGATAATACTGCCATACACTTCAAGAGTATAAAGCCTCAGTACCATAAATGTAAAAGTACATTCAAATGAATAATGCCCTTAAGTTTTCATTTTATCTATAAACGTCTTTATCATCGACGCCATACGGGGAAATATCTAATAATCAATTATGTATAACTTATGTCCTAAGAAGTAATCAACATCATAACAACACTGGCCATATCTTGTGTACATACATGTAAGAGAACACTTCAGGACTGGTGTTCTTCCTTACACATATCTTGTAGATTATCTTATACTTCCTTTCACGCTGTTTAGTTCCTCATTGAAACGTTATCCAACTCAGAACTAATGCGATTTGGAAAATATGCGTGTTAAGGACCGAATTAGGATGGAATCGGGTGGGAAAGCCATTATTGTCTAACGTAGTTGGTAGAATCCGTGGTACACATATCAGAGATGTATCCGTATAATGTAGATATATACAGGAGGGAGGGGGTGGGTGTAAACCCCAAGGAAATTAACGGTAGAAGTACACGAATTTTGATGAAAATTCGAATGATAGAGGGGTTTCCAGAGTTCCCAAAATCTCCTCTGGGCTGCCGCTGTGACTACTAAAGTAGCACATACTGGTACAGATGGTGGGTTGTTTACGTGTAAACACGCTTCTTTTCACGTCAAATTAAATAATTCATATCCTCTCTCTACCTAACGAGTCACGGTACAGGTGTATGTATATGTACACAGGTGTACACGCGTGAAGATACTGGAATACATTACGAATCCATCACCCACGTACATGGACTTAACATGCTCGTTATGTATATTTAGATTGCCTATACATGTATGCATGTATTAAACACTAACCTCTGTTGTCAAATCTACATGTAGTATATGCCATAAAATGTACTTTGTATGTACAAATCTGAATGCAAATTGTGTTTATCATTTGATCCACATCAAAGACAACACCCTGATTTTATATACAATTTAATGATATAAATGTATATCAAACACAGACCACAAAGTGCAGTATTCCATGAAAATGTATTTAAACCCCGGCTATTTAATTACAATATGAATGGTATGCATAACATATATCTCAGTAAGTCAAACATTTGCAGTCATTTAAAATCAAATGATACTTCATTACACGTATCATTTATTTTTGTTTGATTTAGCAATTCTAAATAAAACGATATCAATGAATAACTACTCATGCACGGAGGTGTCATTGAATGTGGAAAATATTTTTTTTTATATTGTCAATTACATGTTCATGTATTTCTGTGAAGAATCGCATGCTTGCAACTGTGATTCTGTATCAAGATGGAAACTCCGAATTTCCTTTGACCCTGATACCCGAATATGACAATCAAACATGCAATAATGTAGATCGCTGTATCTGTATCAAATACCAGTTATATGTCTCATTTCGGTGTTAAGGTCAAAGGAAACACGGGTTAACTTATCTCCTATGAGAGCTACATGTAGTCCCAATTTAAATCTCGTAAAGTTTGGTATGCATATTATCTCAGCAAGTGTAATCTGTCTATGGGAATATGTAATTAGTCTATATAATCGGCAGCAAACAATGCTTGGCTTCCTAAGTATGTCTTTTGTCGCCGGTTAATCTTGGATTAAACTCTTATCTGTCTAAGATTGACATCGGCATTGTCTTATGATTTGGTGCTCCAATGCTTGTTTTGTTTTGGAATATGTGTATATTTGCTATACATGTATAATCTCGATAAGTTAAATCTCTATACACTGTATCAGTATATGCTATAATTACTATTAACCGCCTTTAATTCGTTATCATAAACCAAAAGTTCATATACACCACGCGATAAGCAATATATCTATACGGACGAGTTTGAAATTAGGGAAGTTTTTCTCTGGTAAACACAAACTTGTTTGCATGTGGCATTGTTGTTTACAAATTTCACTTGGATTGGTATGCTTATTTAATAACAGTGCTAACATGCTATTCAATAAAATGTCTGTGTTTCAGACCAGATGATTAAAACTACGCGATAGGAAAGTTAGATGACATTATATAAGACGACTGTCATTAATAAAAGCAGTGGTATATGGTTAATTGAATATAAAATCACGAGGATGTTCAGTAAATATTTTCTATCATAATAAAATGCCCTCCTGGTGCCCCATATTTTACCTGTCATCTGATAAGGTCGAAAAATCGATATAGAAACACACAGCTTTGTCTGAATAACAGGTAAATAAAACCGTCTACTAACCCGCTGACATGTGTTATTGTTGTTAATGTTGTTTAGATATTTACACCTGACAGGTGAAAAAATCACAGGTGTGCACATTATGATATAGAAATAGGGTTTAATCGACAGATTGGGAACTCCCTATCTCAACTACAGTTGGCTATTTATAGAAAGGTATTTAAATATGGTGTCCCACACACTGACCGGTAGTAGGGAGAAATTCCAGGTGTAAATATACCTGAGATGTACAGGTGTGTTAATTAAAGAAACAAGGACTTACCTGTTTGTCTTTGATAATCCCTATGTACTGTTCGGGACCTCCTCCATCCCTTCGGGATCCCATGGTTTTAACTGTAACACACCAATATGTACACAAAAATGAATTCAGTCATCTTGAAATGACACATTCAAGTTCACGCATGCGCAAAGATCAAATACAAACTATCTGCTTCCGTATCACATCAAACGAATTTCTCACCTGTGGGTGAATTCGTCAATCAATAAATGGTTCATAGAACAAATTGTGGTGGTTGTATCGTGCGCATCTTCTGCTTAGGCAACAGATAAATTAATTCACAGGTGAATTTACTCTTAAGTTTATAAAATATGTACAGGTAAGTCTCCCGGAGGCAGGAGTCAACATTTTAATTTAAAGTTTTCACTGCATGCATAACAATGTTAGTGTGAACAGCTTTACAGGTACAGTAACAGTGTACAATGTAGGTTGAAGATTTACAACTTTATAGAATAACCGCTTTGGAGCTGGAATTCACGAAAAGATCATTAACGGTCGCAATATATTTTACCGTGAAAAATAATAGCATGTATTTTAAATAAAAGAAATAAAAAAATGAAAAAAAATATTCATGCATTTTACTGAAAGTTTCGTTTAATTTACTGCTATATGATCGCTGATTACAACCTAAAAAGGAATATTAGCAGAAGGCCTTTATAATCTAACGTTCACAACTGAATCAATTAAATTTGAGCTTACTGTACATGGCGACCTGGCACCATAGTGTTATAGCCGTACAATGTACATGTAGTTGTATACACGTACATATACATGTATATATGTAAAAATATCTATTTAACTGTACTTTATTGCGTTTTCAAGAATAACATCCACTATAGGGTGAATCCTGAGTGGACATTTACTTGTAAATTTATACAGGTAAAAGCATTCAATAGAATATGAAAAAGACATTAAGAATCATTGAAATGATGTTTGACTTAGTTTTTTGGTATCAAACACTATGTAAATTTGCATAATATGCATTTATATTATAATCTAAGTGAATAGTTACCCGCCCATAACTGCTCTCCCGCCTAGAAAATGCTGCATGAACCGGTTTATGAGTTATAAAAAGACATTTTAGGCTGGTAGGAGGTCAAATGATACATTGACATATTGAAATGCATGTAATATTAAAGTACATTTGATACATATACAGGGGTTGTACATGTAATGTACATATGTAGCTTTTTACCGCAATGGAATGCACGTATATGTTAATTCACTTCAAATGGATTAGGAAACAAATCAACAAAACCGCAACTGACAGTTCACGTTGCGAAAGAATGTGATAGATATTTCACAATAGTATGCAGTTAAAACCGAATATGTCATAACCATGTTAATTTCAATAAAATGTATATTGCTGTGATTTAAAAAAAGAATAAAGCAAAATAGATGACATGTACAATTGCACAGTGTACTTTACGTTTCCTTTCATTACACAACATAACGTTAACCTGTAGAAGTGGCAGTTTCTGTTTTTACTTTTTGCGCGCAATATAAAGGGATTAATGGGACAGCTGATTCGCCCGTTGTCAATATAATGTGACTAGGTTTGGTGTGCTGTACGGTGTCTCTGGTGATATTCTTTGATGAGATAGCAATATAAAATGGGCAATTTGTCCACTATAGCAAAGAGACACATCACGTATACGTATATACCGCAGTCTCCTAAAACATGTAGACATTATTTCACACAAAACACTGCATAGACAGTCGTCCTTAAATTCAATTACACTAAATGTATTTTTTTTCTAATATGACGAAAAGCCCAACAACCAACCAACAGATTAATCTTTCATCGATTGCAGTCTGTGATAACGACCAAAGGACAAAATGTTTCATAAATAAACTATATCATTATTTTAACATCAATACGGAAACATTCTTTGCATTTCAGGCCTAGCCGTCACACTGTAAACGATCGGTAATTGATAACTAGGAATATGTTATTTAATTACGTATGTATATTATGCCAGAAAAGTCATTCACAATTAAAAATCTTATTCATCAACTTCACGACAATATTCCGTTTATACATATCATTGATACATGTATATCGCCTATTAACTTACTAAAAAGATTTATGGACACATGAAAAACATAAAAAAATGACGTAGATAGTGACGTCATTTTCATTCTACGGACGCAAATATTAAAGGGACAATTCAATCTAAGACAACATTAAAATTTGTACATATATCGGGGAAAAAACCGGTTCTAATGGAAATTAGATCAGTCGGTTTTACTGTGATATGCTCGAAAATCCCATTGTGGTGAAATGTGTGTGAAACTTTCAAACTCGCTCGCTGTCCGCCATTACACATTGTGGTCGAACATCTTGTATGCTGATCCCAGTCCCTTGCTCGTAGAGTAATGCTACTTTTGTCTAGAATTGCTCAATCCCTCTGACAGTAGTGGTTTACCTTATTAGATGAATTGTCTTGCCTAAGAATCATTTTATTACCTCCTCAGTGGTTATGTATTTCATTTGTTTAACGTGCGTGACTTTGGCTTGGGAATGAGTACAGAGTACATACTGTACCTGCTTAATCGTATTGATCAACGATTTCTAGTTACAACAGTATCAATTAAAATACTTAAAAATAACGTTAAATTTGTCAATATATTGAGTTAAATGTTTCATAAGAAATGTAGAACAATACATTTATGCCATATTTTGCTTCTTGGTTATGTAAAAGGATTAGCCTGAGTGAATTGCCCCTTTAACGCTTTGAACTGCAATTTATGACATTTTGTTACTGTAAATATTACTTTTATTCTCCCGAATACTTAGTTCCATATAGATTTATATATTCACAGGAACTCATTGAGCCATGTGACGGGAAGAACGCAAAGTATTTTGATTCAAGATGGACTCTAGTTGTGATCGACCTTAACTCCAAAATAAAGTATATTTTTGAAAACAATCTCAAAATAAACGTGATTTCCTCTCATTTCATAGAACGTGGAACTGATTGATACTATTGAGGTAGGCACGAGCAAGGGATAATTTATTCTAATGGTGAACATTTTATTTCATATATAGGAAAAAATACTGAATTATCTAATAGAAAGGGAAATACGTTGACATTATACATGCAGAATGGACACTTCCCACGCACGCGCTAGTTGATAAGCAGACACGTGGGTTAACGTGGGTTAAATGAGATATGGATAGGGTGGGGAAATAGAAAGTATAATAACAATCCCACTATTTCCGGCAGGTGAGTATTGCGAAAAATATTTCAAAACTGTATTTTAGCATAGTAATATATTTCTGAGAAAAGGCATGCCCCCTATAAGAATTACCTTAAACCGGTTTCGTTACATTGGTGGCAGCTGTGGGGTATCATACCAGTGCATTCCATACATAAACGATTACTATTTCATAATTGATGTTGTGCATGTTCTTTATAAAGATTGATATCAACTAATTATTACGACATGCGGATGTTGTGCATAAAGAGAGTATTGTGTTGTCACTGGCTTATTTTTGTGAGTTTAAACCCATTCAGATGATGACACTATCATATTCTACATCGGACATTAAAATGACAAAATACTAACAACATATCGGTGACTTGCACAAAAACTTAGCATTAAATCATACAAAATGTGAGTTGTTCCATCTACATCCCATTATAGGACATGCATTGTACTTGTAAGTTAGATCATGGATTATAAACTGTAGGGAAACATGGGAGAGGTGTCGGGTGAAAATTAAAAAAAAATAGTGTGTTGATTGTCATGATATAAACACCCACAAATGACATTAAAAACGACTTGCAGAAAAATGACGATGTTTGTTTGTTATAATGATTTTATAAAAGATAAAACCGTAGCATAGACTTATCATCCGTCACACGAGACATTTTAACTGGGTTTTTTCAGACAATATCACAGGAATACAAATGTAAAAAGAAGTAATATTTTCTAGTTAAAAGTATATGGAAAATCGTGATTGATTATCATACAGTAATCGACGTAATACATGTGTTTAGCTAAACATGATAATGCATTGTGAATACTCAATGTAAATACAATTGAAATAAGCTTACTTTACGTATAATTGTTATCCCAATATCAAATCAATAAGGCTAATGCATTATGATTTTTATGGGAAATAAGCGAGAAAGTTAGACCGCAATCTTAAGCTAATTAACATTACTAGATCATACACTTTCTGTAGAATACGATATGTACTAGGCGTAAAGGATAATGACTCCACATATAACTGACAAATCGAGTTGAAAAACACAATGAGGTCAAATAGTTCGTTGACCTGATTAACAACACATGTGAATTTTTCATACACAAAGTAAGCATACAAATGTACTTACAGTAGTATCTGGAGCACACAGTACCGTAACATATATCCAAGTCACGTGCTCAGGTGTTAATTACTAAGTTCTACAGGTGAGAATTTCTATCACGTAATACTCTGTTTGGCCGTTAAATGAGTACTGGTTTGAATTTCCGTTAGGCAATACAATGTCAAGTAGCTATAAATACAGCGACACACTGTCGTAATTCAATTAGATAAATTTAAATTCTGAAGCGTGCATTCTTGTCCACTGTGTACAAACAATGTGATTTTATACAGTAAAATATAGCTTTGATTTGTCAGTATAGAATTTAAAGTGCCTGATCAACGCGGATCTTGAGAAATATTTCCCAAAGGAAGCATTCAAAGCCACAACCTTGTGTACTGAGTCGACCACCCGTATCCCCCTGTAAATAACCAGTTTGTTTACTTTAAAGTCTTCTAAGTTTTTCGTGTTGAAGATACGAGTTTTTAAGTAGTAGGAGGTGCCACGACAAGAATGTCAACAAACTGGCTTGTCATATGGTAGATGAAATACATGTGCTTTTAGCATTGACAGCTTATCAAACATTCCAAGTACAAATGGTAAGCATCGTTTCTATATTATAAAAATGTACAGTGCATAATATATGGTGTTGAATTATGATTCGCTTCACCATTAAATAAAAATATTTTTTGTATCATTTACATTTTATTGATTTTCATTATGACATGACATTACACACATGAAAGACGATACACAATTTATCATTTTATAGTTGAATATGAGTTAGCACTTAAAGTGCATACTACCTTACTGAAGATATGACAAAGATGACAAGACAATCTGAACTATGGAAGCTTAAAACATAAGTGGTTTCAAATAGCATATGATTATTAGAGGTATATTATTTTGAATTATGAGTGCATGATAAGTTGTCATTTATCATATATAGCATGTACTACTTCCTAATGAAGATACCACATTACAAATTTAAGACAATCATGAAAATAGAAGCAAATTAGCCGCTTTAAACAAAAAATGTACATATAAACTTTGTTTCATTTTGAAATTTGAATGCAAGGTTGGTATATTATACACATATAATGATAATAAATGTAGAATATTCCTTCAGTACGGAAAATATGAATGCTTTTATAAATTACAAGCATTATGTGATGTCAAAAATGTACAGATAAGTAGGTGTCATTTTAAAATTTGAATACATATGGTCAGTATGTTATCACTTCAAATGGCTACTGTTTCACTAAAGATATGACGTAACAAGAAAAACATAACAACACAAACTTAAATATTTACGATGTCAGAAATGAATATAAACATATATTGCGGAATAAACATTATTAAAAAGATGATGCCTTAATTGTCTTTTTAGATATTCATATACACATTATACACATAATGTATATCCAAGCATATAAAATAAAGACTATGGATCAGTTATGAACTGTCATCTGGGAGTTTACTCATAACTATAGCTGGAATGGATTCCCATCTATCTAAAAACAATGCTCGTTTATGAAATTAAGTTTTTCAGATTTATAGTATTGTAAAATTACCTCTTTAAACATTTTCAAACTTAAATATATAATTTTAAATTTTGAGGTATAAATATATTTTTAAGCAAAAGAATAATAATATTAGAATATGAATTTGTCATTATATTTCCAAACATAAGATTTTCAAAATCAAAATCATCCAAAAATTAAGGTGCTAACCACTGCTTCTAAGAATTTGCTGACAACATTACATTCAGAGAATAGGTGCTTGTATGTTTCATTGTGAGCACCACAGAACACGCAGAGCGGGGAGTCGGCTCTAAGTAAAAAATGGTTAAATACAAATAACTTTATCACTAGGAATCTACTGAAGTTTTCAGGAATATCCGTATACATTTACCATAAAATGAGTCAATATATAACTTAAAAATATATCCTCTATGGTTTAGCAGAGAACAGCTTAAAGTCATAAGATATGTTAGTTAACTCAGGGCCTAGGTTGAGTAAAGCGACACTTAATAATACGGTATCACAGTAAGGCTTCCTCAATGTATTCAGACAAAAATTGTCTATTTCATGGCGAATTGAGAATCTCATTGAAGTGACTTCAAAGAGTAAAGGGTTGGAAATCGACAAGCTACTACCGTGATATCCATTTGATCAATTTAAATTCAACGCGTTTTTATAACATATTTTGCAGTTTATAATGTGCGAATTTAAGAGATCGTCTTTTTTATGTTCATGGGTTTGACATAAACATGAATGAAATGACATTTAATTTCAATTCACAAATATCGCATTATCTTGTAAATTATATATGCACATGTTTCCCTATACATGAACGGGTCTCAATATTAGACTTCAATTCTTTAAATAAAAAATCGCAGCCACATTAAGTATAAAACGTTACCATTATATGTTTAACGTACGTAGGTGAGATGAAGGCCAATCATGCTGTCACCAAACACATTAGTTGTATTAATTATATATACATACATATGCAATAAACGATTGATTACCATTTAATACTTTTCTCTTAAATAATCAACACATACTTCTTACTAATGTTCCGCAACAAGTGTCACGTTAAAAAGTTTTAAAACATTGGCGAGATATGTAGACGTTCGATCTACTACATGTAGAAAGCAGACGATGTTATATAATCTAATGTTCATACGAGAACAGAAAACCTGCAATATTATTATAAAAGACACTGGTGGTCGAAGAGGCGAAGTGTATTACATATTATATATGCAGTTGGAAAACTAAAAATGAACAATCTAGACAATATCAACAACTGCTAGGTTGCTACTCCACAGCAACCTGATCCGAACAGCTGCATTTGTTGTGTCGCAGTTACATTTTTGTAAAAATGCATTTTCTTCATAACATCAGTCAAATCACAATTACAATTGCAAAAATGAAAAAGAAACATATTGTCCAATATATTATGTACAACATGTTGCTAAATTTAGTATTGAATTATTGAATAGAATAATAACTGATATTCTCAATATCGTGAAAGTCTCGAAAGCCTTAAACGTGCGATGAGTATCAAAGATCATGATTATCTTAGACAGAAACCGTCTGCCATCCTGATGAGAAGGAGGGCCCTCTAATTTCTCCTGTCGATCCCCCAAAACCAACAATAATGGATTATCACGACAACACCTACGACAACATGACAATATTTTGGTGTCGAGTTGCTAGTTCAACAAAGACGAACTTGTCTATCGTGAAACTTGTTCCACTAGTTTAAGAGTGTATCGATATCTAAATATTTGATCACATTGTCAATTTGACCTCATCGTTTAACCTTTACGTGTCAAAATCAGACCACTCAAGTAGATACCAACCTGGTGGTACAATACTTCGTACATAGTTTATAAATGTCTTAACCGCATGATTGAAATGTAGATTTGGCAAGACGCTACATTTATGGAGGATGCGAAGCAAGTCTTTTCCCATTACACGTTATTGTATATATTTCCGTCCTATTAAGTGCCAGGATTACCAAAGGATGATGGTATCCCATGTGTGCCATACTTTATTTTCTCTTTCAATCACACAACATAACATGTAGAACTGGTAGTTTATGATTTTGCTTTTAGCGCACAATATAAATGGAATGGGGTTGTCAGTTTGTCCGTTGTCAGTACATAATGTGACCGGGTGGGGTGTGCTGTCCAGTGTCTCTGCTAGTATGTTTTGATGAAATATAATAGCACTATTAAATGGACATGGGCAAGGATACTATCGGATGGTATCCCGTGTGTGCGATATACTGAGTGTGTGCAGTGCGTGTATGGTATTGGAGACAGCAGTTTGTTTGTGTTGGGACTCTTTGAAATAACGCCCCTCTAAAAACGAATTTGATAACAAAAAACAAATCTCCCGCTTCTATCACACTAAATTGTCTCTTTAGTTCAAAATGATAAATATGTTTGAATTGTATGCAGCACATTACATACCACACTACATACTATAATCCTTTACGACTAGACCCTTGGGCAATGGAGATTCCGCGATAACGTTTCATCGTGAATCAGGCAAATTGATAATATCAGCTGATCCTATTGTTAAGGGGGAGAATGTCAAATTGACTACCTGTGCAAAAACGGGCATATCATGCGATAAGCTCAGACTGCAGTTGATCTATGCGGAAAAGGCGGGTCGTTGGTGGTTTAATACTGTGTTAAGGACGTGTTACAAAACCCTTACTATAGAACAGCAAGACTCTTTAATAGTCAGATTCTGGAGCGTCAAATACAATCGATCATGCGTGAAGTATAGACAAAATGAGCTGCATTCTGAAGTGAAAGATGACACTATTTTCTATGCACTGGTTGCACACGAATAGTTATTGTCATACTTTGAACTCCGTTTAACAGCTTTCCAAACGGAGGACAAAGAATGTGCAGCCTATTTAAGACTTCGGGAGATGTTTATGGATTTAAGGACAATGACGAGGGGAAGAATGGGTGGGATATCGCATTAAAGCATGTCAATGAGCAGCTAATGGAATTCAGGGACATGCAAGGGATGGCTGCTTGTAGGAACACCAGTGCTAGATGTTATACAATCAGTGGTACTCTGCATGAAGGTAAAATAACGAAAATTGGCTTTAATGATGGCAGATATTTACTCTTCTTCTTCAGAGATCTTTATTTCTGTTCTATGATCATCTGGAATGGAATCTCGTAATATTTATAATAATGATAAATGAAGACTGGATTTGTTTTCCAATATGTTTTGGCTTCTTGGCCAATGCACGATGAAGTTTACTTCGCTGGTTTTTGATTCGATGTGTCTTAGGATTTGTAGCCAAGGGGCCGAAATTGCAAAAGCCTTTTTTTATTTAGTAATTTATGTGTTTTCTTTTTAGTGGACAAGTGTTTGCTGAACAGGATTTTGTATATATATTATATTGCATATTTGTTTGTCTATGAAATATGTTAATAAAGAAAGTTTTTACACCAACTACTAGTTTATGTGATACTGGTATCGAGCCTTCTGGTCAGCAGAAATGTATCAGGACGTTTTCTTTACATCGCAAATGAGGCTAGTTTTAGATTGAAAGTTTGCGTGGTATACAAAAAGTCAATTTCTACCATACTCGGAAAAAACAGCGACTGAATAATCCTTAACACATTTGTTATTGTATGGACTGGAAGTGGCACCACAAATAACTACTGTTCCGTCTGCTAAATTGAGTTTACTACAAGAAAATTTAGCTTGACATTAGGATCGACATACAACACTAGTGTTTATTGAAAATGTCAAATGGTTTTTTCTTAAACTCACCAAAGAAATATTTCCATTTTTCGGTATGACTACAAAAGCACTGTTATATAACTGAAATGCAAACATCATGTTGGACTTCAATCGATTTCATTTATTTCTAGATATGAAATGATTTCATTATTAACGTTTACATGGTATTAAATTGATATGCACCGCGCATTCGGATAGAATGAATATCGGTTGTGCATTTCGTCGCGTGTGTAATGTAAATCCAAACCGCAGTAAGATGTGATTAACTGCCGTGATACATTACATTACACGGCTCATTACTTATTTATAGAAAGGTCATTATAGGTGACTCACACTTATAAACCAATCATTTCGTTTTTATCAATATGCTTCTGTAATTGAATGGTTCTATGTAAATCAGACGTTGATAGGGCGATATATTATGTAATCGCAGACGACATACTTCACTACAACACGTTGTACATTTGATTATGCTGAAAACATTCAACACTCCTTCAGGTTCTTGTTATCCAGTCACAATTTGGGTATTAACAGTGTACTTAGGCTCTTGTTACTTTCAAAATCCGAAATGGAAGAAATGATGTAAATAAAAAAGTAAGCATACCTTAAAGCTATTTATTTTCTCGCGTCAAGATTTTTGTGATTTGTTTAAGAAACGAAAGAAATAAATTGCAGTGGTTTTGAAATTTTGCAATATGACTATAAGAAAATGCATAATTCAACTATTTCTTAATATTTCGCGGATTCAATTTTCGTGGCCATATAATGATCCGCGAAATCGCAAAAAATAATACGCAAAACATAACATCTGCGCAAAAATATTCGGCTATGCGGTATTCCTCAAAACTAGCTTACCGAATATGTGTAGCGCCATTACAATGTAACCTAGGCGCCCCCATAAATAACTCAATTGGTCATAAAATTTAATTCTACATAAAATCTCATTTTATAGTTTATCTGTCGCTAACCTATTTATACCACTGATGGAATATTAATGTGTTTATGTATGTTTTTTATCGATTTATTATGAAGGCTACAGCTTCTGTTGTAAAATTGCCCCGAATCTTATAAACAATTGGCAAAATGTATATACATGTATGTATGTTAACTTAGTAATTCTATATTCGTCATGACAACACACACTAACTATGTCAAGTGATTGTGTGTATTTTGCACATGACTGTAGCTGGCCTTGGATTTTCTCGGCACGTAGCGACAACAAAATGTCCGGTTTATTGCGGGAATTTATTAACAAACATTACATTCCGTTCACAAAATGGAGTTCCGGATTTAGAATCCGAATTTCCGGACTAGTGAGTATAAATAACGTTACGGAAATCCGTTCCCTGACATTTCCGTTCGGATTGTGAGTTTTCCGGACTATCGGCGTCCGGATTATCGCGGGTCCACTGTATATCACCAAAAACAAATGGTAGCTACATGTAACACGCCTTTAAAATACCATATACTCCCTCAACAGGTAGCACGTAACTATGTCAGCTAATACCTACAAAATAAACTCAGGTAAGTACATCTTTGTATATATTACCAACATAAAATTGATTTTACACGCTTCACAAGAGCCGTAAAAAGTTATACTACACTGATAAAATCAAAAGTAAACGTTTGGTTCCAATGGAGTCGGGTATACGGGTAGATTTACTACCACCGGGGTATCTTATTTCAAACAGGTCGATTTACTACTTCGATAAAATACGACTGTGTATTGATAACCTCAGACATGTCATTTTCTCACTTGTCGATATAATTGAATCTTTGTACATTAAATGTTTTATTGTGACCTACTCTCAGCGATACTAAAAATAGAATTAAATGTCAATACAGATCTTTACGGGCTAATTAACAACGAAGTGTATAGGCTTGTATGCAATGAAGTCATTATGATATCGGAGTATCAGCTAAGATATGTGTTTGTTTATCATTTAAATGTATTTCAATACGTACAAATTACATTACAAACAGTCGGTGTGAATTAGATCGGGTAGAATGATATACGAATCGAATACAATAACCGAGCCTTAGCGTATATCTCGATAGCAATACAATCACAAACCCCTCTTTCATCTTACATCGTTTGTATTTTGAAGGTTTTTATCATTTTATATTTACAAATGAAAATCAGTGACCCTCGAAATGAATATGGAAGAGACATTTTGTGTTGTAGAAAGCAATGAAATTTCTTTTTTTTTTTCAAGTAAAATAACTATCCTTGATTTTCTTCTAAAATTGCTTCGCGGTACTGAATACCGAACAAAAGGCGAAGGATAATTTCAAACAGCTATTAAAAAGGCACAGATCAGATAGGTCACCCGTACAGGCGCGGTACACATTAACTTTACACTTGTGAAATAAAGCATTCCGTGTTATAAATTGTAACTTGAGGTATATAGGTAGATGGGCATTAAAATATATATTTTGTCAGCGAACGTATTAGTAACAACTGTATAATTGTTTAATTTTACAGGAAGAAAATTTCGCAGTCGCCTCTTTAATACGAATTTACGGGAATACATGCTTTTAAAACAGTTTATATGCTGCATAGGTATACACGTACATGTAATCTTACTTGTCATTTCCCCCATTTTATTCACGGAAATTTGATTTGGCGGAAATTAACTTGATCGCTTATGTAGCAAAATTAAATCCTCCGCGAATCAAAACAGCTATACAGTATCAGAAGGCGCCATGTCTGTACAGAAACGCCAGGTACACCATCATATACGGTGTTTGATAAGATGCCCCTGAAAACAATTCTGTCAAACATGTTCTTTACAAATAAACTCTTGCCATATATAAGCTATTCATCAGTATGTGTGCTAGCTTATCTTAGATTAAAGAGAGATATCTCTGGCATCAAAGTCATTATCCTGTCTGAATTTCCAGACACACAAACATTACATACAGGTAAATGAATTCAAATGTTTTTCTATTACCCCATATCACGTATTTTTTATTGCAGTTTAACACGTTTCCAAATGTTCGGCATAGCATGATGCATTGGTATCCAGTAATTTTAATGCATGAATTTATTCATATTGAGAAGGTTTAAAGGAAAGGAAGAACTTTAATGATTATGTAGATATTTTACTACAGAGTTTTTTTTAATTGTGATATTACCTGAGGTTCAAAAGTATTGCTGTCCTATTCTATGTTGAAGAAACATTTAACTAGCTATCATATAACATGTAAACACTCTTCTATGTAAATTACATTTTGATCTTAGTTACTATACCAAAGTTATGTATGGATGGAAATAGGAAAGAAAGATTCAGACGTAATACTTGACTAAATAAATTGTAGTCCTAAATATGTCAGTAGATTTGACACAGTTCTCATTTAATATGAAATTCAGCTAACATTTGTATTAACAAAATTAGTTCTAAGACATCTGATATTTTTATTATTCAATATTACCGTCACATCTCAAATTGAAGAATTAATCACATATAATGATAAAAGCATAATGCATTGTTCCTTAATTTTGAACTAGGCCAAGTACACAAGAACCATACAACTGCCCTAAACGATCTTTTTTTATTTTAACTAAGTAGTAAGCTACTATGTATGTCAAAAATAGTTCTACTCGGGTTTTTTTCAAGGACTCATCCTCATATATTATAAGATGAATGGAATTTCTGGGACAAAGTAGACATTGATCGTAGAAGACAAAATCAGTCATGCGTGAGTTATATAGTTGTAGTGTATGTAATTTGTATGTAATATATGTTCGTGTACTCCGCCCCGATACCATTATTCCACAGGGAGTACGACCAAAACATTTACTTACACGTAATAGAATATCATAAAGATATCTTTGTGTGTCATCTTACGACATTGACGGTAGTCTACTGGAAAGCGTTTGGAGACGTGACGCGGGTTCTTTAGCAAGATTTCAATGCCAAATGAAACATTTATGGG